>VZRL01002857.1:547141-641845 GCA_013397895.1 Origma solitaria
TGAGCGCGCGTCGGTGTCGGGTGTCCGCCGGTGCCGGGGAGCCGCGGGTAGCGCGCGGGGCGCAGCGGCGGGACGGAGGGGCCGAGCCGCGAGCGGGGCGCCGAGCCCGAGCGGCTCCCGGCGCTGTCCCGCACGCCCGGATCGTCCTGCGAGCGAGTGGACATCTGCCCATCCGTCCCGCAGGGCTCCGCGTGCTCTCCCCGTGCCGCAGCCGCCGGGGTAGTGAGAGAGAGGAGTCCTGGCCAGGGTCCGGCCCCGCTCCGAAGCCGAGCTNCGAGCTGCCGCCGGCGGGTCCCGGCGCTGCCCCCACGCGGTGCCCGCCCGTGGCCGGGCTGAGCGCGCACCTGGGTTACTGCCGCCGAAAGGGAAACTTCGGCAGAAGCTGCGGGATGGTGCCCCGAGACGGCCCTGCGACAAAAGTCAAATTCCTCGGGGCTGACATCACTTGGGATCCCTTCCCTCTGTTGCGTTCGTGTTTTCCGCGTCTCCGGTTTGCCCCATATATGAAGAACAGGTTAATGGCAATATAGGTATCATTTGGGGAAGAGAAGGAGCGGCTGCTTCCCCCCTGCCCTCGCGGGGTGTAACCTGAAACGCGTGTAATCCGCTAACAATGAGACAATTTAAATAGGAGGGGGAGGGAAAAAAAAAAAAAGTGAAACCCGAGGGAGAGAGGAACTTGCCAAGTCTCTCTTGGCAGGGCTCGCCCTGCGGACCGGGAGAGCTTCTCCCGGGGATCCATCATGCCCCCACCATTTCACTTTCTCCAAACCCACCCCTCGCTCCTTCAACGAGTGAAATAACTGCGGGACGGACACAAAAACTTACCGCTCCCCGAAAGAGGGTGCGGAGCCGAGAGTGGTGCGCGGGGCACGGCGGCTCGGTGGGAGCGCTCCTCTCCCGGGCCGCGCCGGGGCCGGGGCCGCGCAGCCCCCGCTGCGGGAGGAGACAGCCCCGGCTGCGGTCCCCGCTCCGCGCCCCCTGCGCACCCCCTGCTCGGCCCCTGCCTCCACCTCTGTCTCGCACAACCTTCCCGGGGCCGAGCGGCACGGACCGGGTTTTCTGCTGCTCCGCTAAAAGTGCATCGTCGTGTCCTTTCGGAGGATAGATATTGCGATGTAAACAGAATAAGTGACTATCGTCTCGTAATCAGGCGAAGGCAGCGAAGAGCGGGGGGTGTAATTGCAATTCGGTGGCAAGATTATGCAAGAATCTGAAACAAGCCTTGCGCAGATGCGGATCCTGATATAGAAAATGTTATGCCATAAATGGGAATTTAAACTGGGGGAGGTTTGTTTATGGAACCTTTAGGTACATAAGGCAAAATTAGAATTAATAATAATAACAACAATAATACAATACTCAGTATTGATGGATAAACAGCCACCATACTCGGGGCTTTGAGCACTTTCCCTGTGGGCTCCTTGTTACTTACAAGAAGGGCGTAGAGAGAGGCTCAAAAATGTGCTGTATTTCTTTCACTTGCTGAATAATTAATATGGCTTAGAATATGACAGGTTTTGTGTTTCATTCAGAATGCTCTGTTGATACTTTGGATGCTATGATAAGTGTAGGCATAGTACAGACTTGATTTTCTCATGCTCTGTCGTCTGTCATTCCCATCCTCACGCATGTGTACTCAGAAAGGGGAGATGTACAGAACAGTGAGTAGGTTTATCTTCTTTTTAAAAGGCTATCTCGTTTTAAACACATGCAGGTATTTTGTGACTTCTTGGCAAATTTTCATGGGTGAAGTTAGTTTTCATGTTGCATATATTGTAACAGTGATTAAAGAAGATGTAGGGAGTCTTCAACCTAGTTAGTCCTCCACAATTTCCTAGCATGAAGAGCTAGCATTTTACTGTATCACTAAGCCAAAATGACAATTTTTAACCTATAGAATGTACAAAAAAGAAAATGCATTGAGACTTTGAATGACTGTGTTTACAAAAATGCAGAAACTTGCTAAATGGACAAATTCACAGGAGAAAGACTTAAATGATAATGTGATATATTCCTGTCCTGCATATAGTATTAGGCCAGACATTTATTTTCATCATTACCTGCATTTATGCAGGTTATGCTGTACTATTTTATACAATGTAATATTGTGTGTGTATGATATATGTATTGGATCTGTCCATATACAAGAATTCTTGAAGTTACATAAATATGTTACCTACACAAAGGATATGGGTGTACCTGAGTGTATAAAGAAATTTAATAAGAGATTAAAAAACAAAAGAAGTATATATTTATCTTTCTGAGCAACTCATTTTAAATGCCCTGTCTTCCTGATAATTGTAAATTAAGCTAAAGATGACATATATGTATTGCTTTGTTAAAGGAGTCATTGATGTATTCACTGTTGCACCAAAATGTTCCATCTACATTGAGAGTGTCTATTAGTGTTGAGGGTGGTTTTTTGTGCTTCTTATACATTAAATCTTTGTGAAATTGATGAAGAATTTGAAATCTTTTTTAGTGAATTTGATTTTTCCCCTTTCCTCTGTTTGTTTATAGTGTTTTCTAATAATTCATTGTATTGTACATCCTGTATTGTATCTTGTCCAGCTGTGTTAGATCTTCTGCAAAGAAAAACAGAAAAGAGATATAATACAACTGAACAAAAATACTCAAGCTAAATGGACTACAATCCTCAGATTTGGTAACAAAACCTCTGAGAGAAGAAGGAAAAAAAAAAAGATGAAAATAAAAGAAACTGGGAATTTCATTCAACTCAATGTGTTACTGTTCAGGCACCACCAAAGGAAATGGTTAATGGGATAAGAACAGTGTAATCTACGATTGCCTCTTTATTGTTTTATTCTGTTTTGTCTTTTTTCTCCTAACTCAAGGTCTGTAGGCCAGATTCTGTCTTTTACTGTAGCTAGAATGACTTTCTTGATGTTATCAAGCTTTCCTGTGCTTGTAGTAACTTCACACTAGCGGAGCTTCTCTATACTGAATTACGATGTTCTAAGCAGGCTTTGGAGAAATATTTAAATAATTTCCTCCTCAAAACTAAGTATCTTCACATTTCTATCTGAAATTGTGATACAAGAAATATAAGATAAATTCTAGGGCTACACAAGCACACATAAGGAAATGAGCATAATTTGAAAGTTGTTACAAAATTCTGTTTTCACAAGTTTCCTTTTTGCAGAATTCACCCATTCTTTCTTTTCTACTTTCTGCAGGGCTGCTGTGAAATTTCAACAGTTTCAAAAAGGTGTTGAAGGTTCGCCTCAGACACAATTTCTGTAAAGGATATTGTATCTTGATTCTGTCCACAAAAGAATTATCCTTAAAACTGGTTTTGACAAAAACCCCCTTGAACTCTGTTTTACAGTATCAAAAGTAGAAATTAGGCTCAATAAAAAGAAGGTCTTTTAAGCCCTGAGTTTCTGGTCTTAATCTAAGGAATCCATAAGCAGTTCTTTATCTGTGCACAAGATTTTCTATGAAATGCATATTACACATTTTTGTGCAATTTTTGCCAATCTTTTGTATACTTTTTAGTATAAAATTCAGTGTCTTTGTGGCTTTTGGCTTATAAGTAGTATGTGTATAATAAATCATTATAGCAGACTTTGCATTTAGTTTTACAGATGTAATGTCATTTACATTCCAAATCTGGACCAGAGATGAATTTTCCATACATTGTCAATTTCAGATGTTTGGGTGGATTTATAAGACAGAGTAGCTCTATTATAGTAAAGAAGGCAATGTATTAAATAAATATTATTGGTTCATAAAGAAATTGTAGAGAATTGGGACTGGCTTGTTTGAAAAGCATGCTCATATAAAAAGTTCTTTTTCTAGTTAAAATGCCAGTTTGGTTTTGGATTTTTAAAAGCTATTTTAGTTAACACAAATCAAAAATAGTGCCATAAAGCTTCACACTTTAAAGTCTTTACTTATATCAGAATGGTAGTAAAAATTCACTGTCAAATTTTCTCTTGGGAGATTTAAAGTTATATTGTGCTAAATAGATGTATATATCATGTTTGCCAAATCTATGAATTTTCAATACACTTTGAGAAACATTGTCCAGAAATAGAGGTATGATGGTGTGTCATCTTGCCATTTAATGGAAATGAAATATATTCTATAGAGCAGTACAAATTAAATTCACATTGAACATACATGAGAATAAAAAATGCCTCTGTCTTTCCTAAGGAACAACAGCAGAGTTGTATGGGATCCAAAAGCATGCTGTGTTTGGGTCCTGTGAGACTGTTTGTCCTGATAAACCTGAATTTGGAAACTACTGAGGAACAAGAGCCTTTGGAGAACATACTGCCTCTTTGTCGATCATTCTTCAGAATCTTTTAGTATATCACTGTGGGCTGTGGACCTTCCCATGGGAAGCTTGAGCAGGATAAACCAGTGCCATCATCCTCTGATGGCATCTGGAGATACTCTAAAAGGAGATAATTTGCCTTTCTCACCTATGAATTAAAGGAGTGTCTTTGTGTCTGGGTACAACAAGAAATATCCACACATATAAGCTCCTTGTTGACTTCAACTCTTTGTAAGATTTAAAGCTTCAATTTCCCTAGGATGTTTGTCGTACTAAAAATTGTGCACAGAAGAGCGTGACCATAAGGGCAGCTAATTTGTATTTTAGTTAATTGGTTGTAAGTAACAGATCAATTCTAGCAATATGCACCAGTGAGGTTATTATCTTCCTGTTCTTACACAGTACAAGTGACATCCGATCACTGCCATCTGTGACAGTCCTAGATTCTTCTTTCAGCCCAGCTGAGGTGAAAAATCAGACCCAGTAGATTTCCTGTTTCCATATATTACTTCCTCTTAGAGTCTCTCAATCTCTCAATTTCCTTCTGTGAAAGAGCATGAAAGCATTTCTTCTCTCAATCTCCCTTCTGTGTTAGGAGGTAGGAGGGGAAAGGATAAAAGAACAGATGCAATAACCCTTATTTAGTTCTGAAAGAGAAACTACAGATTGCAATGGCAGGAGTTCCAGTGCTTTCACCTCTAGATCCAGGAAGTATAGTGATGTGGAGCATCACTACTGACAGGAAAGCTGCCAAAGTGTATAGGAGAAGGTGTTCCTTGAAGTAGTATAATTTAAGAATTGCATCTCTCAGGAGTACAACCCTCTGCAGATCTCCCTCTTTGCCATCTTTCACATATTCTCATACTCTGTCAAGTTTCCATGCAGATATAGTGGCACTTCTGTCCTGGTCTGTGGATTTAACCTCTCCCCAAAACTGATCTTTCATTATTCTCTGCAAGTAAACCAGATTTCTGACAAGTAATGCATTTACTAATTTGTGGAGGTTTGTTTTGTCCTCGGATAGTTGATGTTTGTCAGATATACTAAATCACAAGACCTTGCATATTTTATCTCCTTCAAATACAAAAGCGCACATGATAGTGTGTTTCATGGGTAAGTAATGCTCTATTCAGAATGCATTTCGTTTCGGCTTGAATTTGCCAACTGTAGTTTCAGGATGTGATTTCTTTAGTATTTACCATAGTGTGACAAAGGTTAATAGAAGTACCTAACAAAATGTCTTTATACGGTCAATTATGGTTTGTCTAGAGTAATAATCTTCTAATACAAATGCAGGGATGATGCAAATCCTCCAAAAAAATTAAGCTACATGGCTGTATAACGAAGAAAAAAGCCTTTGCTGTAGTAGACCCTAAAGGGCAAGCTAACCCCTGCCTGGATCAGTAAATACAGACAGAAATATAAACCACAGTATTGCAACATTGCCTCTGGACCCCTTCTGTCCTTCATGCAACCGCATTAGCTATCTCTATCCCCATGAAAATGTGCACCACAAAATGGATAATTTCACCCCACTCACCACTGAATAGTTGTTTTTCTTCTTTTAATTGTTATAATTTTGCATGCATTTGCCAAGCAAATTCTTAGCTGTTTCCTGTCTAAGGCTTCAGTTCGGATAATGTTTTCCTCATGTAAGTGGTTCCATTGATCTAGATGAGAGCTAGGTGATACTCCAGCTGGATGAGACTGACACTCTTAACTAAACACTAAGTATCTTTCATGCTCTTTCAGATGAAAAGCACTTAATTTCAAGAAATCCTTTATAAGTCCTTTTGCACATGTTTTTCTTGAGAAGGTGATTTGAACTGTAGTGATAAAAAGAGTTAAATGGTGCAGTGGGGTGTGGTTTCTTGTACACCAGGTTTTTTGTGTGATGTAGGTTTTGGTTGTTTCATGGGGTGGTTTCAGTTTGGTTTTTTTCTATTTGGGGTTGTTTTGTTTGTTTTGCCTTTTTTTCCTTTTTTTTCCCCCAATGATGGCACAATAAGCAGTTGTCACTGAACTGTAGCATTGCCAGTGATGTTTAGGTCTTTTTCTTAAGTGCTTGCAATGAATTTAGAGCCAATCAATGTGATTGAATAGATGTGTTTTCTCTTTTCTCCTTCTTTCTCGTGAATAACATGGCAGCTGTCTACCGTAATTCATCTGTCATTGTGTTGTCCAGTTGCTCTGAATTAGGATTTCTAACCCAAAGCATAACCTTTCTTAATTCTGGCTATCCTGAATAATCTTTTGCCATGTTGTTGTCTACAACTTATCTGATAGGTAACAAATATATTTGCTGCCTACAGTACATATCTTGGAGCATCCTATAATTTCCTTGGGTTTGTGGTCAAATTAACAATTTATTTTCTAATGCATTTTGTTTTCTATCTCATAGCCAGATTGTTATTTTAGAGAGGTGTCTACCTTGCACTCTGTAATTGTTTTGATCTTAACAGTTTTCTTTGGGTAGACTCAAAAGACTGTCTTGTATCAATTTATTTGAAACGTTATATTTTTCTGTTTTAATAGTACAATCCAAAACATAAAAGTCATCTGTGGTGCATGAATTAACATATTCTATTTCCCTTCACTTTTTAATTTTATTATCTCTTTTTCAAATATATCTGAATATTCAAATAATGTTACAGGAAAGGAAATTAATTAATGTATCTGGCAGATTGAACCTTAAAACCAAAGAATTCAGATCTATGCAGTCTGTGAGATAATACGTACGATTTTGTATTTTTTTTCACTTATTTAATTTGTACACTACCAGAAAAATTTCTGTAACTGCTGTATTACTGTAGCAAGCCCCACAGTAAGCTAAGTGAACTTCCAGTATTAAGATTATAAAAGAAAAGAGAAGGTAGAAATCTGCCAGACCAGGGCATCTGCCAAGGGCATTTTAGAAGAAATCTACCTCCTGGTTTCCAGGAGAAAAGATCTACACTTCTTTTTCCTCCTTTGTTGTTAACATATATCTTCCTAATCATCCCATATGGGTAGTGGGAGTTTGTTTTTCCCCCAAATGGTCACAGGCTTGTCAATGAATATTGCTACACAACAAACAAACAAACAAACAAACACCCAAAAATTTACCATTGTATGCCTCTTAAAATTTAGCCAAAGGACATGGCGGGCTGAGAGAGCATTAAGTCACCTTTGTGTCCTTCTCATTTGGTAAGCTGAAAATGTCCTCATTGTATTCCAAAATGCTCTGGGGTCCTGGAAAATTATGGCACACTCCTAAAGATGTCTGGGGCACTACAGGAGCAGTTTCAGCCTTTGCTGTCTGGAGCCCTGTCCCAAGTCACTCTTCCTTCTCCAGCCTGGCCTTACCTTTGCCCCTTGCTATGATTTTCAAGTCAGAGCTCTGAAGGTTTTCTTGTGGCATGTCTATTCAAAGGCTTTCCTCTCACAGAAACAGGGATGCTTTACTGCTATTCCAGCTTCTTTGTCCTGCCATATAATGTGCCTTGCATATAACCAGCTGTAGCATAATTAAGCCAGATTTTACGTGCTTAATCAGGCTCAGCAAAATACCCTAGTTTGTAACATTCCTTCCTGCTGAAATCAGAACATAGCTTTAAGTCTGCACTGCCTCTACTGTACCTGTTAGTAACTGCTGGCAGCTGGCAAGAGCTTCATCTGAATTTGGATTCACTAGGAGATTATTTAAGATACTCTTCTTTCAAAACAACTACTGTACCATATCAGTTCATACTGAGACTTTTCAGTACATTTATTTGTCAAATATGCATATGTATGTGTCTACATACATAATTTCCTCACAAATTCAGTAGTCTTAGATAAATGGAATGTAGAGATAATACAGTTTCATGCACGGAACACTGTTTACAGAGGGCCAGTCTCTTATCTCCTGTGAATTGACATAATTGCAACAACATTATGCTAGTTGGGGCTTTTTGGCAAGAATTCATGACAGTTACATAATTCATTACAGCCTATTCTAACCGACTGAAATCTATGCATATTTTTAGGCAAAGCTTGTACATTCCCACTGATTTCTGCTTGTGAATTCCCTTTAGATGCACCCTCAGGCTCCCCCTGGATATGCTTCTGTCACTGTGTCACTTCGAGAGTCACTGTCACAATTCTTCCACCTATACAATTTTCACAGAAGTCAGTGCAGTGTTTAGATGCACATAGGAAATAGGGCTCGATGTTGGTCAAAGCACAGTAGGTCCTGAGCTCTTCTAACAGTCCTCCACACAAGCTTCCAATTACCAAGTGCTGTGAGCCTGAGCCATACCTGATGTGAGCCCCTGGAGTGAGTGCTTTCATGCACCTGCTAAGATTTCTACCTGCTAAGATATCTAACTTATGATGTATTATACCATTTAAAGCTTTCAAAAGTTGTTTATCTAGATATTAAAAACAAAATTAAAATCTACGTTATTAAGAATCTGGATAATATTGGATTTTGAAGGGAACAAAAATTCTGCATGCTTTTGTGAGAACGGAGAGCTCTCTCTCCACCTCTTCTCCCATTAACTTTCCACCTGATTTTTCTAGGAGGCTGGGAGTTGCTCCTGAGGAAGTTCAACTTGCAGTTGAGACAGTAACCTACAGTCAGACAGGAGGTGTTTGAACTGCGTTCTGCACATCCTTACTGAGCTATAGTACTGCCTGTCCTCGGGAAGCACCTCTCTCACCTGAAGGCAGATCTGTGTGACTCTGCTCATTCACTGTTTAGGCTCCTTTTCAAGACTGTGCGGGAGGAACCAGAGGAGTGAGGGAAGAGTAAATGTACAGCTTGCCTCGACCTCCTCCCTGCTGAACTGGGGAGAGGGGTGGCTCAGGGAAGCCGAGTAGCAGGAGTAAAGGCAGGGAAAGGAGAGGCTGCTGGTTGTGCAGCGGGATGTACTGGGCTGTCATTGTGGGTACTTTCACAGTCACTTAACAGTGTTGTTGCTGATTGGTGCAATTACTGACGATGCCATCAGGTTTGCGGTATTATCTTTTTTTCTCACCATTGGTTTTACTGTCCATAGGGAATTATCCAGTTCGCAGAAAGGTGTAGCTTTAATTTCAAAAGGTGTCTGTCTGTATCCAAATGACGAAAAGCCAGAAGAGTTCATAAGGAGGCTAAAATAACAAGATTATCTTGAAACTACATTTGCTTATGTTTTCTGCTGTTACATCCCTAGCATGCAGATGTGTGTGATAACCCCACTTCACTGACAGTTAGGTCGCATTAATCAGGCTGCTTCTGTAACTGCTTCTTTTCACCTGCAACTGTGTATTATTGTCCAAAGGAATCCCACATAGTTATGGCCAGTGAGGAGACAGCTTTGGTCAGCTACATTTTGTTTTGCTATATGGAAAGAATTTAGTTCATTCACATCAGATTAACTAACTTAGGTGACAGGTAAAATTGGTGTGTAGCAGTGTGAGCTGAATCCGTGTGAACTGATATAAAACTCTGGAACCTGGCTTTCGATGGGCTGCTTAACACAGCTCAGAAAAGCAAATCCTAGCATACTATAGCTCACAGAATGCTACAAAGGAAATAAATGAATGAAAACTGCATGATTAAATGCTTTCATCTGGAAATTTTGGTGCAATATTCAGAAACTCTACAAATTCTTCTAATTCATCATACTCTTTGTTTATTACTAATAAATTAATGTGCTGATGGAAGGAATTCATTACCCTTTCTACACACTTCACTAGTTGCAGGTCATTTATTAATCTGTGTTATCTGGTAAGACTAAAACCAGCTGTAATTACATTGTTAAACATTGATTAATAAGCAGCCCACATCACTAATATACGCAAGAAGCAAGATAAAAAATCTTTTTAAAGATTTAGAGTAAAATTTGAACATTCCTTTGGGAATAAAGAAATCTGGATCTTCATAAATATTCATTTTTGGAAAATTCCATTTGCTTGCACAGCTGTATTTTTGAACACCTTTTGGAAACAGATTAACAAGCAAATTCAATTACACTAGAGTAAACGAACTGCATTCACAAAGTGGTATTAATGCACTAAGTGAAACATTTAGAATGAAACATTTTTTTAAAATAGTCTGCAGCTAACCATACTTTTTTTTGCATTTTATTTTAATCATATAATTAGGCATACATTTGTTTCAAATCCATTTGCATTTTGCAGATTTTAAAACAATATAGCAATTAGAAATACATTATTAAAAACACTGAAGATTCCTAGACCTTGCTTTTGTAGGTTTTCAATAAAATCAGTTTGATTGAAGTGATACAGATGGCATTATTACTTGTCAGAAGCTTGGATTTTAATTAAGGGTAAATAAGCAGAGTGTCTCTGGCACTTGACAAAATTGGGGAACTGATTTTTATCATATAGCTTCATGGGGAATAAATCCAATGGAAAGAAGATGCTTTTAGAAAAGATGTTTAAAGTCTATCCTCAATTAATCATAAATGACAAATCTCATTATAGCAGCACTATTGTTAAGGGTCTGTCAGTATTTCCATTACAAACCTGTATTTCAAAGATTTATAAATGGGCTATAGAAATTAACTCTGGGATGAAATTTGCTGTTCACACTGTTCACTATAGGATTATACTTTCCTCACAAAACTTTAAGAAGATCTGTTTCACCTTTTTCAGTTGGACAGCTTCAAAAGAAACAGAAATGAGAAGTTGATGACTTGTTTGTTTGTATAATTTTTAAAAAGGACACAATTTAATAGATCAAGAGAACTATGATTCTATAGCATAAAGGATCTAACTTGCTTTTCTTTCTTTTTGTCCCTGAAAGGATGACCCATTTTAGTGTGAGTTCAGCTTGTAATTGGGCTGCAATAGGACTGCTGAAATTCTTTGCTCAGTCTTCTAGTCCTTTTCGGTTATGTCTTTCAATTTCATTACTAATCAGGGGTTTGAGACCTGTTTTCCAGCTCATCCAAATCTGTGCTAGCCCAGATCATGTTCAGCCACTGGAATCTCATAGAACTTTGAAGCAGAGCCTACTATTTCTGCAGAACTGATTCTGCAGGGTGCAAAAAAAAGTATTGCTAGAAAGTCCAAGCAGTGTAATGATAGGTAGTGCTGTGGTTCTTCAGTATTACGACTCAGGAAGGCAGATGTCCTTGTCACCCTTTTGAAGCTTCAAAAACCCAGCTTTTGAAGAGATGGGGAGAATTCCTTAAGGGCATTTTGGAGAGGATCAGAACCATGTTTTGAGATCTTTAAGTATATTCTCTATACTTAGTGTTAGAGGTGACGTGGTAGTTCTTTTGTACTGTTCTATACTTGGGAGGCCAGACTACCCACAAGATGCGTATTTGATAGGACTAGGAGTACTTGTTTTAAACTAAAAGAGGTCAGATTCAGACTAGAAGTAAGGAGCAATTTTTTTTTTTATGATGAGGGTCATGAAAAACTGGAAGAGGTTGCCCAGAAAGGTGGTAGGTGCCCATTCCTATAAACATTCAAGTCCAGGTTGGATAAGGCTCTGAGCAGCCTGATCTAGTTAAAGATGTTTCTGGTTACAGCAAGGGGTTGGTATAGATGATCTTTAAGGTCTCTTCCAAACCAAACTCTTGTATGATTGTATGATATGGAGATGACGATAGGGTGACACCATTCTCTGGCGTCTGGCAGGGGCTTTTTACATACTTCAGCCAAGTCTGTCTTGGTAAGCCATGTCTGTGCATGTTCTCTCACACCGGTGGCCTGGTGGAAGAGTTTCTGTGTTCCACTGCTCAGCTATCTGAACCACCAAATTGGGTAGCCACTTCCTGGCTCCCCATAGGGAATTTCATCCACCCATGCCCAAGAATCATTTAGGAAAGTGCTAGCTGATCTGGCCACGTTCTGCTCTAACAGCACAAATAGTTGATGTTTGGCAATGTTGCGCACTCTTCTCCTATTTACTAGTGCAGATAGAGATTTTGACATTATTCAAACTGACAAGACAGCTAAAGGCTGGTTTGGACTGAACTGAGATCTGTAATCAAGGTGAAGTTTGCCCCATTCCAAACAGGGGAATCCAGCTTCAGAGGGCCAGACCTTCAAGCTGGCAAAGATCATGTTATCTCCAGATCTGGTAGCCATGAATGACCAGTGTGTAGATGTGCACTAATACCTGCACATCATATATCTAAAAAATTCCTGGTTTATAAGGAGGCATAGGCTGTGTTCCTGAAGAAATACAGGATTTGGCTGGCTGGCCTGGATATGGTCTCTCATAAGAGAAAAATAAAATACTCTTTTATCCACTATTGCTGAAAAATTATATTCTTTTCTTAATAGTAGCCTTGGAATAGGCACACACTAAAGATCACAGCCTGCTACCTGGCAAATCAACCTGCAAAGGAACCTCACAATGAACACAAGTGAACCTTGCAGTGACTGAACAAGGGGCTGGCATGTGTGATCTACATGTACAACCAACAGCAAGTGCCTCCATTAACCACAGTCCTCTAAACTTGGCTGGCTAAAGAGAGATAGTACCCTAGAGCCAAAACTCAAGCTGAATTAGCAAGAAACTAGATTTGAATAAGTAGTTAATAAAAAAAAAATAAAAAAAGAAAACAAGGTTCACGGAAAGAAGATATTCAATATAAAATGGCAAGATTATTGATGACATGGTTACTGTGTTGAAAATGACAAACCTGTTGTTTTCGTAGAAGACAAAATATATGAGGAACAAAATGCATGATCTTGTGTTTTCCTTCATTTAGAAAACAACATTTATGATAGTTAAAATCTAAGCTGAGAGGCTGATTGATTTGGACAGTTGATGCTTCAGGTACTGTGGAGAAAAAACCTTTCTATTTTATTCAGGAATAAGTTACTTAATATTTCAGGTGGAGAGTAATTATGTTGTGTCACTTTTTACCCATTTGCTGTTTGTCTTTATACAATGTTGGCCATGCTGAGGACAGCGGAAGCTTTCAAAAATATAATGTTCTCTTCTAAGAATATAAGAACAAATTCAAAAAGGGGTGAAACCAAAGCAAATGGTAATAAAGGGAAGTGAGTCGAGTGAACAGACAAATAAGAATTTAGTGGAATTTTCTTTAAAAAATATTCTCTTTTACAGGTATTTAAAGTGTGGTATTTTATCAAAAAAATAAACTTACTGAACATCCGCAAGGTTAAAATGGGAGTACAAGCCTGTCTGGAGTATGCAGTGGGTCTCTTCTGTGTTTTGGGGTGGTGTAACCAGAATTAATGCAGCCAAACAGTAAATTTTCATAGACATTCATAGGCAAGTGTATGCTAACCTGTGATTGCTGATAATTTTTGAGACTGAAAGATGTGATATGTGAAAAATGTAAAGGTTATTTGTGCAGATAATTACTGTTTTAAAAAGTTTCATATCTTTTAACACATATAATTATTTCTAAAAAGAGGATTATTTCCCCTTGTTCCATTATATCCATGTCTGTCATGGACTAGAATCTCGTTTGTAGGACTTAAAAAACCAGCCACTTACTGGCAATAGAAATAACTTGATAACATGGGTGAGGATCACGCAGATCACTTCTGGCCTAAAAAATATTGATCCATCCAAACTTAATGAAAGCAGTCAGTGATTCATTACTCAAAACATATCTAAATGTTTGTGGACTATTTTTAACCAATAGCCTAATCAACAAAAATGAAGAGGAGTTACTGAGCAATGTTCACTTTAAGCATTGCATCCACTTAATGGCTCACATGCAAATGTTATCAAAAAGGTCCTTTAGCTCACTCTTTCACTGCAGAGTTCATTTGAATATGCTGTATTTGAATTGTTCTGTTTTGATTAGCTTGACTGAAGGTGTATATTACACAGTGGTAACCTGTGAGTGCTCAGGGCTGGACCACTGCTTGCTGTATGAAATAGCAAGTCTTTGGGCCAGAAACATACACACAACCAAAATATTGATGGAGAAATTCCTTCTTTTTTATAGACACACATAAAAAATTGCAAGACCCTGGAGATGGAGAAGAGAACCATATCTGTCTGTGTTGTCCCCAGCCTGGTTGTATGAGTATCTGCTGAGTTGTGCTTGTTTGAATCTTTACCTGTGTGATTTCTCAGGCTCACTGCCTAATACCGAAAGCCTCCATGAATGCATGTTAAAGGGTTTCTTGCAATGAATAGGGCTGAAGTGAGGCGCAGAGCTGGAATGAAAACAGCCCCCATAGGATACCTTGGGATGATCAGAAAGCATGATATCAACTTACAAGAATGTGTGGTATCAGCTGATTTTGATGCACAGCCAACAGATGGTGCGTGACTTGCCATTCTTCTCTCATATGCACACTTCTGCCTTCTGTGGGTGCAGTGCTGTACCATGCAGGCCGAAGGGAATTTAGTGAAGAGAGAAGCTCTGATGTGCCTTTGAGGAAAACACAGAAGATTCTCCAATTGTGCCCTCTGTTGCACATTTTGAACAAGCATGTTTAAATTGCCACAGATTTTAGGTGAGTTTCACCAGCCAAGACGTAACTAGAAATGCTATGGCATAAATTCTGCCAGTTTGGTTGTCTCACATTGTATGTTTCTTTCTACTAGAATTATAGCCTGTCCTCTGTAACATCATGGGACCTAAGCACAAACATGGCTTTTGTGTCTTATGGTGGTATTTTTGTAGGGAACCCATTAGTCTGCAGGATTTTCTCTGTACTAAGGCATGTGACTGATAGTTGTGCATAAAAATGAAGCTGTAGATTGTGCTGGAAATTCTGCCTTTTTTGTGTTCCTGTAGGAAAGCTCAAAAACAAAATGAAAATATTTTTCTGTTTGAATGTTTTTGGTGGTGGTGGAATTTTATTTTCTTTCAAAGAGAAATGAGAAAAATTAAATCAGATTTTTTTGTCAGAGAAATTTTAGGAACCTTAGGAAGAAATTTTTTATCTGCTTATTCATTCATTTTAATAAAGAAGGTTTGTTTCAAAAAAATCCGCTGAACCAACTGTAATTATGTATGAGGAAGACACTGCAAAAAGTATGCCTAAATAGTTATAAAGGTGATTTAAAATGTGAGGCAACATCGCAAAACATAAATAGCTTTTAAATGTGGCAAAAACCAAACAAAAGCTGTATCCACACAAATAAATAAAAGAAGCCATGGCCTGTTCTTCTGTTTACATCTCCTCCCTCCTAAAAGAGGTACTGCTCCTGCAACCAGTGCTGCTGCCTTGTCACCCACCTGAGCTAGTGCTGGCTGCTCCTGGCAGTTGCATCTCTGAGCCTCTGCTTGCAATTACAAGTGTGGGTGGGATAGACTATAGATGGTCACAGGTCCCTATTTAGAGCCATGCTTCATTTCTTAGTGGAAATATAACAAATAGAATAGTTTTCTGCAGAAATTTTGGTAGCTGTTTAGTTTACCTGCTGATCTTGATCCTCAGTGACTTCAGGGCTTTTCTCATGAGGCAGAGCCTCACTACACATGAACAGAGCACAAGAAAAAGCTTTTGGCCTGAAATAAGAGTGGCCTGTTTTAAATGATCATTTTTAATAGAGTGTGAATCACCACCATGTCATCAAGATTATAGCAAAAATGCATGAGAAAATTCTGTCAATAGAATGCTATTTCCATGGACTATTTTGTATGATTACAAATTACATTTGCTGTAATAAGTTACAAATGTAATTTATTACAAGTTAACATCAGGACCGAGACAACTCATTAAAAATGTATAATATACAAAATTTTGTTTTTCCTGATGAATGTGAAGTTTCTGAGCTCAACTCTCCTCATTAGTACGTGCCAGTGCCAGAAGACCCTTTGATCCAGAAGGCCAGATGTACATGCTGTATGCCATAAACACATTTTAGTTTTAATAACATAAATAGGTTCAGCATATTGCTTAATAAAAGATCAATGCAGTAATATGATTAACTACTCTGTGTTGCATTCTTTCCATTTGTGAGAAAAGATAGTTCAGGAGCTGCAATGCAGTGAATAGCAAAATGACTAATTGACAGGCAAGATGAAGGTTTTCCTAAGGGTTTTTTCTTCCTCCCCGCCCTCAAGGCTTTCTTTGTTGTTAGAATGCTGTTAACTCTTTTGTTTAGGGTCTCTTACCTTTAAACAGGCTTGTGGAAGAGCTTTTAATAATTTTTAGCAGTAGATTTACTTGCTGAGTAAATATAGCTGATGAAAGAAAAGCTGGTGATCCATAAAAGACCAGGCTGCAGGGATCCTCATTAATCTTCCAATAGTTTTTGCTGTCATTCCTCTTTAAAGTTCCTTGCCTTGTAAAGTGTTTGTGGAAAAACGTAGGAGCACTTTTGCCTTCCACTAAGCAGTGATCTCCAGCCAGATCCTGACAAAAGCTCTCCCTCCTTTTCGACTAGTTTTAACTTCAACTGTGTCATCGGGCAGGGTTCTCAGCTATGAAAGGAGAAACATTGTTTAACTGAGTTTTACAAAAGGAGGACAAAGAAAAAGCCAATTTTCTTGTTGTCTACAACATTAAATGCAAAAGATATGTAAGATAAAATTATAAAATAAATTTAAAAAATAGAATATATTCAACTTTAAATAAGGCACTGTCCTTTGTAAGTCTTGACTTCTCTTGCAGCGATAATGAAGCATATGGCATGAAATTGAGAAAGTTAATATAATTAGCTGTGATGGATTATGGTAAGATCATGAGAATATTAGGATGGAGGCCTGCAGTTTAGATGCTATTTCAAATTTGGGATTGCTGAGCTGATAGTCTCTCAGCAGGGCTCGGAGCATGATCTGCTTCTGAAGATGGTTAAACTGACTCATGCTCAGACTGTATCTCCTATCCTGTCCAGCATTTTAGTGCACCCATCAGATATGCAACCAGTAAGTTAGCACAGGGAATCACTGAATCATGGTTTAGGGTGGAAGGGACCTTAAATATTATCTAGTTACAACCCTTTTTCTAAGGACAGGGGAGCCTTCCATTGGCTCATTTTACTCAAAGCCCCATCCAACCTGCCCTTGAACACTTCCAACGATGGGGCATCCACAACTTCCGTGGGAAACCTGTTTCAGTGTCTCACCACCCTCACAGTAAAGAATTTCTTCTGAATATCTAATCTAATCTACCCTTTTTCAGTTAAAAGCCATTCCTTCCTTGTCCCATCGCTACAAGCCCTTATTTAAAAAGTCCCTCTCCAGCTTGCATGTAGGTCCCCTTTATGTACTGGAAGGCTGCTCTGAGGTCTCTCTAGAGTCTTTTCTCTATGCTAAATAACCCCAAACCAGTCTTTTCTGTTGGTATTCATAGAGGACAGAGGTGCTTCAGCCCTCTGATCATCTTTGTGGCCTTCCTCTGGACTCATTCCAGTAGGTCCATGTCCATCTTACGTTGTGAACCCCAGAGCTAGACACAGCAGTGCAGGTGGATTCTCCCCAGAGCAGAGCAGAAGGGCAGAGAGAATCCCCTCCCTGGCCCTGCTGCCCACACTCCTTTGGACACAATTGGCTTTCTGAGCTGCAAAGTGCACATTGCTGGGTCATGTCCAGCCTCTCATCCCCCAGCACCCCCAAGTCCTACTCAGCAAGACTGCTCTCAGAAGAAGACATGTAGAATAATTCAAGCTCTTTCATGGACAAGAGAGAAGGGAATCAAGTGGTTTTAAAAGTTCCTTTGGTTCAAAAGGTAAGAAAAAATACAAACCACCAAAATTCTGCAAGTTTGTACCAGACTAAGGGGAAATAATTTTTGCTAAAGGTAGGGGAAGACAGATACAATCTTAGATAGCATCTCCACATTTTCACTAGGGCAGTGCAAAGGCTTTGAGACAGAACATATTTTTGGTTCTCTTTCAGCTGTATTTGGCACACTTATTTTCAGAGCTAGGTGAAAATGTTTTAGTGGATCAATTTTTCTAGCAAAATGTAAAGCTTTAGGGAACTGGAAAATATTGATCTAGGATGAAGTTTAATAAATATTTTTTGGTAGAGGAAAAAAAAATTTCAAAAAAAGACAAAAGAGGGAGAATAAGAAACACTGTAACATTCCTGCTCAGGATCCCTGACACAACCTTTTTTTTTTTAAATGTGCATCACTGAGAAAGTCAAGAAAGTCCCCTTATAGTAGAAGTGGTGATACTTGCTTCTGGTAAACCTACTGCTGAAGCCTTCTGTGGGGCCGCAGAGGCCAAGGTTTTGACTTATTTTCTTTTTGAACTGAAGCAGAAACACAAATCTGTGAATATTGACAGGTGATTGCTCTTTCTCCAGTCTGCCATATTACAGATTTTCTGGTTTTTGTGTAGTACTGAGATTATCATCAAGGCACAATCTAAAATTTAAGAGGCAGTTTTGTGTGTCTTTGATTTATGCAACTAAATGATACTAATTTTAACCATCTTCTAGAATCCTTCTATAGTTAATGTCGGTTCAGCAAAACAGTCTTAAGCCCTATCTGAGGATTAGTTTGAGCTCTGAATCTTTCTCTGCTCATGGTAAAGGGAATTAAGATTATTACCTAAAACTTCGTGTCTCTATGGAAGTAGGCCAAGGTTGGGTGATAGGAATCCCTGATGAGGCATCTGCTCTTCTAGCAAATCCTAGACTTACTTTCATTGTTATTCTGTGGCCTTGTCCATGGTTATTTATTTCTACAATCAGTAATAATTTTTTTAAAAGCCATAGAAAATTACGGCTCTAAATGACTTAAGATCTTATATTCTTCTAGGAGAAAGAAGATGTTAAAAGACTACCAAATACCCTGAAGGAAATATTTGTTCTTCTAGAACAAACTAAGTGTTAATTTGTGTCTGAAATTTGATTTTACTTCCATTGAGTTACCTGTACAAACTACCTATCGCTATCCCCAATGTTATAAAATAAGGTTATATGATAAATACAGCAAGATAATAGTGTGTTCGAGATGGTTTTTAGATGTATCTATCTTTGGTAACATAAAATAATTATGGTCTTTTCTATTATTTGGTCTCAAAGTGATCTAGAAACTAAAATTTCTCCTATAGAAAAGAAATCAGATCAGTCAGATGCAGGAATTATTTGGGGTTTTACAAGCAAGCCCTCAACAGCTACAGAAATGGCTCTGTGGCAGACTGGCTTTTACAGTGTATAGGTCAGCCTTAGACAGATTGCTAGTCCCCGAGAAAGCCTTCTACAGTGAGTTACAGGACTGCCTGGGGCAAGCTCTCTTCATGGAAATGAGCTCACCTCTTCCTCCATTCCCAGATTCCTAATTTTTGGAAACACCTGTTCCTTAACCTGGGGCTTCTTAGCTCAAGCGAGTTACTTCAGCTCATTCCTTTGTAGCCTTGGCTTTGTATATATATCCTTGCCTGCTGGGTAGAGATGGAGGGACCTTTCCATCAGGGAAGAAGGCATTGACTCTCTGTGGTGACGTTTGGGGCTGTTTGTGAAGAACAAAACACACAGGCTCTAATTGTAATTGAAACTTGTTCCCACTGCCAGCAGAATAAACAAGACCAGACACTAACATTAACTGTTATTTGCAACAATTGTTATTACTGTGGTGCAGGACCTCCATGGTAAGGCAATTATGACCACAAGTGAAAATCTGTTCCTCAAAGACCTACAGTCTATAGAATAGAACCAAGGAATAGCAAATAATACTCACTGGTATAACTTAAAAGAATAAATGGACTCAGAAAATCAGGAATGTTAACATAATCCAGTCACTAGTGAGCAGGTAATGTTTAGGAAAGACGTTACAGTCTTGATTCAAGTTTTAGAAATCATGAGTTCAATAAGGTCTTTACATTTTGTCTACTGGCTCTTTGAGACAGAAAATAACCCAAAAAACCCCCAAAACATTCAAATAACAAAAAGTAACCCAATTCCACACAAAACAAAAGGAGAATATAGTGGTCTTTTTCACTGTTAATTCCAACAAACAACAAATAGGACCTACAGGAAATTCAGGCTAAGTGTTATATTCTGTGAACAGGACCAGTCTGCTCTAGAGGAAGCTGTTTTTGAGCTGCATGGACACAAGGTATCCTGCATGACTTCGCTTGCAGGTCACCAATTGCTCTCTGGGGTGAATATCTTCAGCAAGTTTGCTGTAACTTCATTCCTTTGTGGTGCAAAACACAGCACAGCCTCTGCTGGTGAATTTTGAATTAATCAGCATGGTAAATCCTATTTTCCTGTTTTAAAAATACACAAGTGAAAATAGAAATGGGACAATAAAAGTTAGGTGAAATAGACCTTGTAGATGTTTTCAAGAGAGCTAGCCCATTCTAATAGCACAGTTTCTGTTCTGTGCTCTCACTGCATACTCTGGGTGTTGTGTGACTGATCTGGCCAGGTCTATCACCTTCACTGCTCTTGCTGAGGCTAGGCTGAAATATCTGAGCTGTTCTGCTTTAGCTGCCATTGTGATTGCTCTCAGGATTGAAAAACAGAAAGGAAGAGTGAAAGAGAAGGAGGCACAGCAAGAAGAATCTGGGGAAAACATGGAAATATAATGAAGGAACAAAAGTGGATAAAGATCTCTTCTTCTATGTTTGTAACTCTGTGGAATACTGGTCAAGTGTCCTTTGTGGGTACATCCTGCTGATCTTGAGTGCTTAATGGCAGTGTTTTGATGACAGTGGTGATAACAATAATAGAAACACTAATGCTACCTTTTTTTTTTTTTTTTTTCCTTGGGCTCTACTGAGGTCATTTGAGAGGAAAAATTTTCTTTTAAAACCTTGAGAAGTGAGGTTACATAATATAATATCCCAGACTACTTAATCCAAAATTTAGCTCCTTTTCTGTAATATTAATTTTGGTTCATTGTTTTTTTCAGTCTAACCCAATCTTCACATAGGTGCTGAGCTTTATTAAGATTCCTTGTCATGTGAATAAGTTTTTTTTCTCATTTTCATAACACTTTCCTCAAACAGTGGATGTATTGTTTTATGAATTTTTGACTACTTTGAACAACTGAATTCAGCATTAGGGAAAATGTTCAAGCTCGGGTTTTCACAACAGGAAAATAAGGAAACAACAAAGTCATATTGGTCAGCATTGAAGGAAGTTGGCTCAGCACTAGCAGCCAGACAGTTGGGAAGAGTTTTGAAGGCATCAGGGAAAATGAGAGGTTGAAAGGAAGACAGTGAGTTAGGATTGCAGATGTTTACAAGGATACCCTTCCAAATGTGAGTTAAAAAAAAAAAAAAAGACAAAGAGAGAAAGAACATAAGGACCCGACATAAAAATAAAAGAACTGCATTTAACAGAAAAAAAATGGCTAAGATAAGCCATGAAAGGCTCTTCCTTGAATGTGAAAGCAGGAGTCAGGGTTCAGTGCAAGAAAGAGGGAAAATTCAGGAGAAAGACAGAGAGGGATGGATTGAATTGGTCAAAGTGCCAAACTGTAAAAAAGATCTTTACAGAACCATTTTGAATGTATTGAAAGAGAAAGATTAACTGTCTTAGGTCCTGTGAGAAGGACGCAATGCTTACTGAAATGACCAGTGACAGGAACAAGCTGAAAGAGAAAAGATAGAAAAGACTTCAACCAAGAGATATTTCAAAATATTTAGACATATTCTGGAAATAAAGATCTAGGGAAAAGTCTAAATAGGCCTAAAACTATCTATTCATCTTCATTAACTATTAACCAAGTCTAAATGACTGTTTAGCTTTAATTGTTCATACTGATTTCTGTGATGGCTAGGTGATAGATCTGATTGACAGATAGGTCTTTGCTTTTTTCAGTAGAAAGGAAAAAATGGAGGAAGTTTTTCACAGAAAGAACAAGATTCTATTTTAGCCATATGGAATCTGAGCTGACAACTAGATATTTTCAGGAATGTATGAGAGATGAAACAGTATTTTGATTTGTAGAGGAGAAAACAGGTTTGGCCAAAGTAGAAGTGTGATTTGTCATAGCTGAGGAAGAATAAAATCAGTCTGCATCTGAAGATAAAATTACCTGTAGAGAATGAAAAAGAAGACAGTAATCTAGAACACAGTTTGTAGTTCCACCACACTGAGGTTTCTCTTTTGATGAACGCACTGACAGGTCTGATGTTAGAAGCAAGAGATGATCCGGGCAAGTATCACAGAAACTAACTGGGACAAGAGTTAAGGACAGGTCAATAATATCAAACACAGCTGATAGATTAAGATGAAATAGTGTCTGGCAAAAAAGACTAATTAGAAACTGTAGAAAGAATAGTTTCATTGTACATAAGAGGATATGTTGGAAAATAGTCGAGGTTAGAGAAAAAAAATAAGGAAGATTTTATAAACAATGATCAATTAACTCTAAAGTAGAAGAAAGTGAGATTTTTTTTTCCAGTGGCAAGGTTAATGTTTGTGTCATTTGGAGAAAAACAACATGGCATTGAGAGCTTGTGGATAATAGGAAGGGATAAAAATGAGCAATAGGTTTATGGGATTAGAGTGTACTTAAGATCCAAAAGGAGAAAGAAGAAAGGGGTTTTTTATGAGACAGAATAATGGAATGAAAGGTAAGGTAGGAAGGCATTTTTATCAGATGATATTTTGTATGGGTACTGGTTCAAAATGATGTATACATGTTCTTCAAACACAGATTACCTTAAAATACTCTATCAGATTGTACCAATTTTCTTGTATGGTGCCATGGATTATTTTTGAGAAATTCTCCAAAATTTAAAAAGCCCAAACAAGTCAGGTTTTACTTCACACTCATTATAACACATAACAAGGTAATTCTTAAGAAAAAGATCTGTTCATAGCAAGGGGCTTAAACATTCCACAGACTGCCATGATGGCATTGAGAATGTATGGTAATGACACAGAAGTAGTTAGAAATATTAGGGTATATAGCATTTCTTGAAATCATCTCTTTAATATTCAACCATAACTTCACTGAGTTTAGATTTACATACTAGAAAACAGTGAGGCACAGCAATGGTTAAAGGGATTCTTTGCAAAACAGGCTTTCCCCATGGGAAACAATCTGCACACCTATAGTTCTGGGCTGCATTCTCAATCACTTTTAGAGCAAGGAGAGTATAGCAAAGTGCTCCTCAGGACTGGGAATGAATCCTGCCTCACCATCTGTTACTAATTTTGGAGCTGAAGACCCTATGCATTCTTAAGTCACTGAGTTTAAAAAGTTGCATAAACTGGTGTTAACCCGCTGCAGTTCGAAATGTTAAAATTGCCTAGATTTGGGGCAGAGTGTCACTGATGAATAGATCCTTAGCCATATGTATAAACTGACATGGATTTCTTTGGGACTGAAGATGATATATTTTCTAAAGAATCACTTCACACTGTTTTGACTGAATACTGACATGGTCTTGAATAGTAATATATTGTAATCAGTCTTTGCTGTAATACCTTAGTACCATGAAGCAGCTAAACACTGAATTACCAGTTAAGGGCATGCTCTCAGCTGTGTCTGATATATGGTGCTATCTGATCTGTGTCCTCACGATGTGATGGCTTTAAAAGGCCATCCATTGCTTTACAAAGGTCAGCTTTTTTGGCCCTTCACTACTCTCTTCATCTTTTTGTAAGCAGCTCAACAGGACTGCAGAGACAACAGAGCAGGAGATGACAATTTCAACTTCTTTTGGTGAACATTTCCATAGTATGACAATAATCCAGAGCATTGTTTGGGACTGAGTCCTTCATTCTAAAGTTCCCTAACTTAGTAAAAATGGAGGTATGCCTTCAGTATGAGTAATTTGTAGGTTTACCTTCTTTTTCTGCTGGATTTCCCAGGAGAAATGCATCCAGAAAGCACTAGGCTTGCTGCACCTGAGCTGTACAGATGGCCTGCATGTGCACATAAAATCAGATGGATTGACCTGCCCATATGTAGCCTATATGTCTCTGCTGCTCCTCCAACTGAGCTGCCAGGCATCTGGAATTCTTAAAAAAAAATCTCCAAAATACTCAAATTCCACCTGGACACCATTTCCGGGAGGAAAAAGAGGACATATCAGGAAAAACCTCGACATATGGCAGCCCTACTACAATCAGAATTGCTAACTAAGAAAGCAGCCAAATAAAATAAATTGTGTATTCTTTATTCTCTGTCTTGTGTTGAAAATGGAGCATACCTGTCAATGTGATTTTAGGGTAATTCTTTATTTTTTATTTCATCATTTTTATCTTGGAAATTAGAAAAAAAATTTCCAAGGTCTCTTACAATGCATTGGGTTTGCAGTCTTCTTCAATATCTGTGTTTTCTATAATATGAAGTTATATTTTTCATGTTCTTCCCAAGGGTCATTATCACATGTAATATGACTGTGTATGCACAATAATTTAAAATAGCTACAGGGGATCTGCAGCTCCTACTGCACTTACAAAGTAAGCTCACTGAACACTTTTTGAACATCTTTATGTTTTATATGTATAAAACACAGCCACTACTTTTGTTACTTTGCAGCATTAAGGTAATGACTCCTTTAAACATGGAAACACTGTGTTGTAATAATAGTACAGATTGCATATTATGAACCTGCAGCACTCAATGCAGAGTAAATATCCCAATGGCAAGTAACTACGGAGAGTGCGCAGTAGCGCTTTAAAATCACAACATATTGCCCAATTTAAATTACTTAAACTGATTATTCTACATTCCAGGCTAATTGCCTGCAAAATTTCATTATAAAAATCACAGCTGTTTTCTTGTGCATGTGTGCATGGGATTTTGTTTGTTTGGTTGGGTTTATTCATTTGAGAAAAGAGAAATATGTGCCTGAAACAATTTTTTTTTCAGCGTTCAGGGCAACATTGATTATAAAATGTTTAACACAGAATCAGTTTTAGCTTATTAAGCCTTATTGCCTGAGCTTTCATCCACACCATCTCTGTGCATAGGTCCTTACCAACATGTTGCTATGGAGGATGAACCAGTACATCAATGCCTACAGACACATATGGCTTCAAAGTATATTGACTTAATCTGGGAGTAATTTATATTAAAAAATGGACAGTGCCTATCCTCATTTGCATATAAAAAGCCACAGACATCTTCAGATATGAATCAGAAAATACATTTGGCATCAGTGGAAGTACATGATGTAAAACTAGCATATGGTCCACAGTTTATGGAAAACAAGTGTTCTGGTCACACCTTTCTTAAAAGACACATACATAAAGCTCATGTGTTGTACTTCCACTGACTGCAAAATTGAATAAATTTATTTATCAAATAACCTTTTTATAGTCTTTATTTTGGTCTGTGTCTCTATCCAGAAAGACTGTGATTTAACTGAGAATTTAGAGAAACTAATAACTAACATTTTGCATAGAATAAACCTCTGATAAAGAGCTAAATTTACCAGAGCAAAATGTAACTGATGCCTTAAAAGTCTCCTTCTGTTACCTGTTTAGAGCAGGGTAGGAGTTGCTTCTTTACAGGAATGCCATTAGCTGCAATAGTAACAATAGTGATCATGGTATGTAAGCAAGATAAGACTGGGAGTTGTGTCTTTTATAGTAATTACATCCAATCAATGAATCACTTATTTCTGTGCCATCTCTCCGACTGCAGGCAGTGTCAGCTCCCTCCATAAAAGGCTGAGAGTATTCACACTGTAACAGCAGCTACCACTCAACCAGTGACTGGAGAGGGTTTTCTGGTAGACACTACTTAGTGCCATTTCAAAAACACCTGCGTGACTCAGAAGTTTGAAAGTGGCTTAGACACTTAGGAAAGTCAATAGAAATTATGCACCTCAGGGCCAGATTTTTAAAGGCTACTATCTTCCATTGATTACAGGAATTAGGAACCTAAATACCTTTACAAATCTGGCACAAGAGGCTAAATCACATTTGAAAGTCAATAGGAATTAGACTCCTAAGTGCCTAAATCAAATGAAAAAAAGATGTGTTTTAGGAGTGAGACTCTTTATAATTGTATTCCCGCTAGTGTAACTGCAAATTATGGGTTCAATTATTCCACTTAGGCACAGCTCAGAGGAAGAAAGTGGTATGAAGCTGCAATACCCCAGAGGAAAGCAACCATTCTTAAACTCTTTCAGGAGATGCAGAATGCTGCTTCATGAATTTTAGGCTTGTGAGAAAAAGAAATCATGGTTTTGGTTTAGGCTGTTTTCTTTAAACCATCAAGATAAGGACTAATGATTCTATTGGGTTTTTTCCTATTTATAATATGTTACAATTTAAAAAAAATATATACTCTTTGTTATTTCTTATGGATCTGAAAACTGATATAATACTTAACAAAAATAAAACAAGACTAAAACAAGGTTTGTTTGAGTCCAAGAATTTTCAATATAGGGACCAAATTACATCATTATTTGAACACTCATGTGTGTTCTCCAATGAGGTAAATCAACAGGGTTAAGAAGTAACATTTTACTTCAGTACTCGTGAACAAATGTAGCAAAATACCGCCATAAGCAAGTAGAGACAAATAATGTATAAGAGTAAAAAGAAGTGAACCAAAGAAAAGAAAATAGCAACAAGAAGGTAAAATTTTTTTTTCTGATACCTTGAAAGACAAATAAATATACAATGGTGACAAAGAATTATTTTGTTTATAATTTTACCATAATTACATAGGAGAGATAACCTACCATTACCAATAGGGCAGTGATTATACGCAAAGGTCATCTCTCTTCACATTAATCAAGGAGTTAAAAGTGATTGAGATGATTCAAGAAAATCCTAGAATGAGAAGGGGGTAATTATTCAGAGAAAGGAAGAAAATAAACAGGAAATATCATGTATTGAAAAAATTAATGGGACTCCAAAATTAATACCCACATTCATTTTTAACATTATCTCATTTTTGGGGAAAAACAAAAAAGAGGTTCCATTTGAGCTATCAGTGCCACTTGCAATAATCTAAATATTTTTAAAGTCCTCATTATGAAGACTAATAATGGGAACTGAGGATGGCATATAAAGAAAATTATATAAAGGAGGACTATAAAATCATATACTGTATAGCAAAAGGAAATTGGGAACTGTTATTCACCAAGTCTCACCACGCAATTTCATTGGGTTGCCGGTTAGGGCCAAAAACCCTAAATTATCAAACAGCAAGTATAAAGCAAAGAGAAGGAAGATCAATTGTTTTTCACACCAAATATTATTACATTGTTTTGATATATACAGTTGTAGAACTGAAGTATAAGGTCAGTCAAAATGAAAAAGAAGGTAATTGACAATATTAATCTTGTAAGCATAGAGATCAAATCTTTAAACCTCTAACTTTGATGACTTCTCAAATACAGGTAGCAGGTAGAAGAGGAAGCTTATGGAGAAAATTGGAAAATAAGAGCACCAGAAGAAAGATTACATATATCCTATTCTTACATTATTGGAAAACAGCAGGAGACACCCAGCAGAGTGTCCCAAAAGCACTCATCATTCCTGGAAAGAATCATTCAAGGACAGGTGGGCACTGCCTGGTGATGTGACATATGGAAATGTGGCAGGATGAGGTGAAAATTTTGGTGTCTACAGTTGTCCCCTCTCTCACGAAGCTTCCTTCTCCTGGTGTCAAGAATGACCAGAGCCTATGGGAAGGTAATGATATGCTAGGGCATGGCGGGGCCTCAAGCCTCATAAATATAAAGAAAAGCAAATGGAGAAAAAAAATAGCATCAGAAAGGGGTTCTTGAGGAGGTGGAAGGGTGACTGCAGCTGGTATTCATGATATACATGCTCACCAGTGTGTGCCTCGTGCTGCAGGAATCATGGGGATGCTAAGAATTGCTCCATGTCCATGAACATACCCATGTGGGCAATTTTCCATCAATTCACAATGTGGAGTGTGCTTCTCCAACTTGATAATTGTAGAACATGTCAATTAGTGTCTAGATGGATCATGAATGTGAGGAAAGAATAAAAGAATTACGTGTGTGAAGAGCTGTTTTCACAGGGCAGTTAAGGGTCAGACATCAGGCAACAGGGGCCCACACATCCCCACTGACTGTAGTCCAGTGAGTCTCCAACCTTGCTGACACCACTCTTCCATGCACCAGGAGGATCTCTACCACCTACACCTGTAGTGAAGGGTTCAGCAAGATTCCCCCTTTTTGACGGCAATAGAGAACAGAGTTATTCCAGGGAACCCACAGGTCCTATTGGCATGTTCTGTGGGGTACAATGATGTTGGTTAGACAAAGCTTTGGTCGAAGTTTGGCAGTAGGACCACGTTCTCAGCCTTCTATACAATAAGTCCAAGTTCCCTTTATAGCCAGTGTAGAGAGAGGCACCTTCAAATAGTGATTTATTTAATTCTAAAAATTACTTTCTCTGATGCTAGGGTGGATGAACCCAGGTGCCTGGAAGAATATTGTGTAGGAGGAAGCAGTTCATATATACTTAATACTGAAGGGAAAAAATTATTATTGCCCAACTTGGTGCTGATCTGATATGAGGGTAGGTACCTTTTATAATGTCAGGTCTAGCTGTCAGATTGTAGCCATAAAACTAATCTTTGTTAAGGTTTTGGTATAAAGAAATATTTAGCACCCTTTCAGTCTCATTTTTTGCAGGGTATGAAACAATAAACGATTTAAACTTTATTTGTGCTTCTCTATTAATGCAATAAAGCCACCCTCTGAGAATTTCCAGTATTGCAACACTTCCACAGCAAGTGCTTCATTTCCTATACAAAATAAATCAGAAGCTGGATAATGCTGCAACAGAGCCTTGTCAATACCAGTTAAGAATACAAGAAGATTTATGAGGTGACAGCCTTTTGATTCCTCAACACAAGGTAACTCAAATAACTCCAATGTTTGATTTAAAATCAGTGACCCTTGAAGTTTACTCCTTAAATATTATAAAAACTTTCTGCTAATTATCATGGCCATTACTGTCAGCAAATCATGACTTAGAAAACTGAACCTGAGACTGTCTATTATCTTATTAATATATAGAAGATTTATAGTTGCAATTCACATCCTGTCAAATCCTTTCATCTGTAAAATGACAGGTGTGATTTACGCATGTCACTTGTCTATTAAGTTCAGTGAAATTCCAGGGTTGAATTCCCTCATATTTCTTTTCACAAGAAAAAATAATTTCAAATAATTATTTTTTTCAGTGAAATGAGCTATCTGCTTTAATTGAGAAAACATTGCTTGTGGATTCCACAGTTGTAAATAGAAAAGTAATTAGTGTTTGAAAATCATACGGCTTCAGTTCTTGTAATTTTGAATACTTAACTGAGCATTGATCTTGCAAATATTTGTGTATGTGAGTACTACGATTAAGATTAACAATGCATCGACAGCTTGGTAGATTGGATCTTTTTGTGATATATTGTAGCATTTCCTTTTGTGATTATGGGATACATAAAAAATAAAAAAAAAGATTGCTTGTAAAATCAATTCCTTTCAGTTGCTGCTCATTAAGTGATCGCAAGGTATAATCAGTCATGAAAAGACAGTTTTTCTTTCAGAAATCTCTAAGAAGAGATTTTTAAGTTTTATTCCTAAATCATAGGCTATTTTTCTCTATTCAGATTGCTCATGAAAGTTCTGTTAAACATCTGAACCTAAGAGTTATTAAACATACTTTTGTTTCTGATTAATATTCAATTTCTAACTTTAAAAAAGCAACCATAAAATGTATGAGGATCCTTTATCCTTTGGGAATTTCAACATTTCCCTCCAACTAAACGATCAAATATCACTGAAGAGCTAAACTGCTCCTTTTATATTGCTTACAATTATATTTTTCTTTCCATTACTATTTTGCTTTTCTACATAAGGCAAACAAGATTGCAAATGGTAAGGTAGAATTAATTAATCCTTTCTGTTAGTCTATGGTACACATGACTACTGTTGTATTGAGAGTATGCTAATATTTCTGTCAATTTGCTTTTGTCTCCTTCCCCCATATCATGGTCTCTAAGTTATATAGTAATAGATTGGTTCTGATTGCAATAAACAAGAGTCATAAAAATTCTAATACAGTACAAGGATTTTTCATGTACATGTTTATTCACTCAGTAAATTGAGATTTTCGATGGCTTTTTACAATGGATCTAAAGAAATCATTTATCATTTGCTAAGAAATGCAAAAATAAAACCTGTCCTGAAAGAAACTGAGTCCCTTTCCTCCTCATAGAATCATTACATTAATACATTGGATTAGGGACTATAACCAAGAGGTAAAATTTGTTAACATTAAAGGAAAACATCTCTTCCTTTTGTTCTTGAAATAGTTCATGTGTTTTAATAGAAGTTCAGTAACCTTCCTGCCTTGCATGAAACAGAGCTCCAAAAGTGTGTGGTATTTATACATGTAATTCCCTTTAGTACTAATTAAAACACATAATTATGTGTGCAAGATTTTCCCATGTGCCACCTGGAGAATTGTCTCTGATAGCAAGTTTCCAGTCTTGGGAGAATGCTGCATGCAGAAGACAGCATGGAAAAGAAACAAAAACAACAGAGAAAATGTAATGAAGCTGTTAGAAAAATAGTGAATGGGCTTTTCTGGTTAAAGAGGAGAGAGTATAGTGGAGTATGTCATGTTTTCAGGAAGTATTCACTAAGTATTTAAAGAAAAAAATAGTAGCTTTTGCTTAGTGGTGTCATTAGTTTATGTTGGGTAGCTATCAGTGAACTCTTGACAGCTCCACACTTCTGACAGATACAGATATATATCCATTTCTTTTCACTTCTCACTCAACAACTGCACCCAGCTATGGCATTCATCAGATTCTTCTAGAGCCAGTTCAGTCCACAAAGTTTGCAGAAAATTATCTGAAATAAGAACTACAGAAAGGTAGAAAGGAAGAAAGAAAAAAAAACCAAAAACCCTAAGCAAGAGAAAAGCAGTAAAGGGAGGAGGAAAAGAGAGAAAAAGAGAATGAGAAAGGGAAGGTCCTCTGAGAATATATTTTCCTTTGCTGACTAGAAAGAGATCCAAACAATTGATTAATAATAGATAACTAATTGGTAGACAGCTAAAAAAATGGATAAATTTCAGCCTTAGTGGATTAGTGTTCAAACCAGATGCAAGATAAAAGAGGTGAGCTCACATCAATTATTTTGCATTGCAATAGACCATATGATCATTTGTTCTGGAACTCCTTTTTCTGTACAGTGAGATAAGGAGATGTGCATTTGCAATGGGCCACATAGCCCTGTAGAAAGATAAGACACAGGCACACTGTTTGAATTCTTTCCCACATCCTGACTAAAAGTATCTTAGATGACAACTCAACTTCCTTGTGGAAAAATCTTTTTCCAGTACTGGGGACTGTCTGCACTCCTGCTGTGCCGCATTGTCCCTTCCCTTCCCCATAGTCCCCATTCCCAAAACTCACCTCTGTGGGACTTCTCACAGGACTTGGTGTACTCAGGCACCTCTCTCAATCTGCCTCTTATCACTATTTATCATCTACCCTTTGTACTGATCCTACATGACGCACTAATTTGCTTCAATATTGTGGATTAAATTTCCTGAAACTTATTTTTTTTTAAATTATCATTATTTATTTGCAATGCTCTGGGTTGCTCTGCCCCTGTTACACCTCTTACCCTGGTGATGTAAAGCCTTTCTCCACACATTGTGGCTAGAAAGCACTTAGACTTTACCAGTTAATGCACTTCCTCCAGGGGCACTTCCAGTAGCACTGAGATTCATGGTTAGTTCTGTTTCCAGCCTTTCTGCCAGGAAACAGAACTTGTGGCTTTTTCACAAAAGACAGATATCTGGCTCATGGTCCCAGGATTCCCAAACTGAGTAGCAAAGGAATAATCTTCCCGTTAACCCAACATGATGTGCCTATTTTCTTATACTGATTGGTGTTTCCTTGATTCAACTGACAGTTGTTTTCATTGCCAACTTGGAGTCAAAGTTTTACAAAATATTCGTGATCAGATTTCTATTCTAATCCTTAAATTTAATCCTATAACATTATGTTTATTTCTGGTTAATATGCAAGGATAGTTGAGTCATGTAGTATTTACAGAATCAATTTATTTAACATTTATTAAATCTGCATATTTTACTGGTTTTAAGACTCATCCACTTGAGAGTTTCTTGCAAATTTGATTAAATTGTTGCTTAGGAAAAGTGCTTCAATTATTCTCCTTTTTTTCTGCACTTTTTTGAGGAGTAACTGGAACTGAAAATAGTACTCTAAAGTGCACTGATGTACTGCTAAGCAGTGCAGCATAATTGCCTAGCTTGTTTAACATGACATTCCTAATAATGCAACCCAGATAGCATTTATGGTGTTTGAAATATGTCATGTTGTTGACTCATTTAATTCATCATCTGCTAAACTACCTAGATCTTTTTCTCTAACTGCAAAGTTACTGATTCTTATATTTTATATGTATGCATTTGGTTGTTTCTTCTTGTCAGGAACAGTTTGCTTAATCTGATTAGATCTGTATTCCTTTTCAGAAATTATATCCTATTTATCATTGTTATTGTTATTTTTTATTATTGGTAGAACAAATATATCCATAATCCCTGGTCATGTTTATCAGAGTTTTGCAGTACTGTTTACTGATGCGGTAGACACAGGCTCAACCATTTACATCTGTCTTGTACCACCGCAATATTTTGATTACTTTAAGCCCTGTATTAATCTATAAATGCAATTAACATATTCCCAGCTTTAGACTCCAAGTCATTAATGAAAATATTGAATGATATTGAAGCCAGAATGGATCCCTAAGAGACCCAACTTAATATCTTCTGCCAAGCTGATGTTGAGTCATTAATATTAGAATGGAAGAATAATTCATCCGGACTAATTTACTGGATGAGCCTTACTTTATCATATTCTTCTCACTACCAATCAGTAAACATTCATTTAAATGAAAAATCCAGTTTTCATTAAAAGCCTACTATAGAAATCTGTGATTACCACTTTTCTCTTGAAATACAAGAAATTGCACGGCAATGTATGCTTTAAACTGTGTACGGTGGTGTCACTATTTAGGACCCCTATACACAGAAGAATCACAGAGCAAGAATGAAGCATGGGAATATTTGCTCTTCATTAATTTCTATTATGGATGTACACAATGATTTCTCTGCCAGGGACCAGCTACAGTAGCTACAGTAGCTATGGTGTAGCTACTACAGACAATACTCAGAGTTCTCACTAAAGCTGTGTCTGTACTTCTGGGCTACACGGGCATGAGAACACTTTTGGGTGCTGAGGCCAACTGGCATAGTGCTGCTCACACATCTGGTAGCAAACTCTCTTAACTCCATGTCAGGATGCAACGTGTAAGATGTTTATTGGGAATGAGATACTCTGTGCTAGTTTTGTCTCCAGGCATGGTCTGGACTATGCTAGTTGACACGAGCCACGTTAGTGCCAAGGAACATTTAAGTGTTTATTCACACAGACAATTGTGTTCCAGCATCTGGAAACATTCCCGGACATGACTGAATTTAATGTGATAGGTACAGTTTAAAGGTCTACGTTGAATGTTTGTGTGGCATGCTATTCTGTTTTAAATTCATATCCTATTGTGTTGTTAATTATTTCTCGTGAATTCTCTGTTTATGTGTAGATACATATAGTTACTACTTGGAATTGTTCTCTAGCACAGCTTTCAGCATTAGTTTTACCTTGGAAATTATTCCTTGAGGAAAATCAGGTCATTCAGTGGCCAATGACTCCCTGCTTTTCAGCCCATTTTGTTGACTTTTCTGTTGAGGTCTTTTACTAGGACTGGGGGTGAAGGAGATCAGCTACTGTTAGAATCATAAAAAACCTAGTAAATAACCAATATTTTCTGCTGAAGCTAGAAAACAATTATGTATCTCTTCCACTGAAGATATGGAGAGTGCTGTTAGTGATTCATGGAGGTATACTAACCTGGAACACCTTCAGTGGTTGTCCTCAAAATACTGATTAGGCTGGTTCCTTCTTAATTTTCATGACATTCTGTATCTTTCAGGTTGGTCAACCTGATGTTTTCATCCAGCAAACTATGAAAGATTCAAACATGTTAAAATCCTCTTTCAGTACACCCATGAATGTCATTCTGGCCTCAATCTAATTTCATCTCTAATACCGTGCAATTTAATGTTTTAAGAACTTACCACAACTCATGGCAAAATACACACACACACACACACACACAAGCACACACGCCCAAAAGTCCCCTTATCTTGTACGTCTTATTTGATGGTTGTTCTTTAGTAGATTTTAAAGACAAACTCCTTCTCCTTACTTAAAAAAAACCCCCACTCGAAAAACAACAACAAAAAAAAACCTAAAGGGCAAGATGAAGATGGGAGTTAACAAAAAAAAGAATTGTTTTGAAGGAAAAGGATATTAAATAAATCTTGGAAGCAGCATAGCCTTATTTCTTTTGAATTTAGTTCCATAAATTTTATACTTTCTTCATGCCACAGACAGTATTTCCCTCCTCCTCAACATGATTTAGATTTTTTTTTAATACTTGCTCTAGGTAGTTTGATATTTTGCTTGTGATGATTTCTTGTGATACAATGGCTGAATGACCAGATGTCTGATTCCTCTCAAAGGACATAAAGGGATAAGTTGTATTTTCTTTTCCCTCAGGGGAGACAATAATTTTGGGGTCTTTTCTCCATCCAGATTCCAATTACCATATGAACTTTGAAAACTTAAATTCTTTATTAAATTGGTTAAAATTGGTGAGTGACTTCAGAAATTATTTGTAAGACAGACAGGATAGTAGCATAAGCCTTACTGCAGCAAGAAATCAGACTAAAATGATACATCTGGAATAGATATCAGAACTTCTGCTCATATATTCTTGTTATATTTTTATAGATTTCAGCAACATTCAGTTCATACAGTTCAATAATTTCCAACTAATCAACCTTAAATTTCTCAGTTTTATGTGATGTGACATACAAATCCTGTTATATGATTCTTTTAATGCTTTTCAGGATGTTTTACATTATTAGATCTTGACCAAGAAATATTTATGTGAAATGGCTCTAAGCCAATAATATGCCTTTTGTTTAATAAAAATGCAGTATGAACAGTTTAAGAGATGTCTGTGTTTAATGATGAATAAAACACTGAATGTTCCTTTCTGTGGCCAAGTTGCTGTCTAACTTGAGGTGCTAAATAACAAAGAGTAAATTTTGTGGTCTCTGCTAAGCCTGGAAGTTGAAACACCAGAGAAATTGCATGTGCAAGGGGTTTCTGAGCAGGACGTAGAAAATGGCTTAGTTGGTAAATGAAGTAATAGGAGCAAAAGGTTCAAAGATTATTCAGGGTGATCAAGGATATTGACTCGCAGGGTGGTTAAACTCAGGTTACTGCGCTGTCTTGGTGCTCTGTGCCTTGCCCTTTCTCCTGTGGGTGCATTACCCATGGGCAGGACAGCTGGCTCCATATGAGGCAGCTCTTGAATGGCATCATTTTGGAGCTGGCCTTTTCCTTAGTATGCCAGTGGTAAGCAGTTTAAGAAATACGCTTCATGTTAGTCCAGCCTTCCCAGCCACTAGTGGCCATGTCTGCAAGAAGCAAGGTAAATAACAGCAGGAAATAGCTGCTTCAGCCAAAAGGTTCAATCTATTTGTGCTCACATGTCAACACCAAGATGGAGTGAGGTGAGAGTCAAGGTAAAATTTAAGGTGAAATGTTGAGCGGCTTTCACTCTAGCTTTTAGCTCTCTTGAATTTTGGGTGTGCAAACCACTTAATCACAAAAAAGTCTTTTTTGAATCTTCCCTGCTTACCTTTTCCAGTTAAAATATTACAATGTGCTATGTCCTGCTAGCCTTAGGGAGTAACCCCTTCATGTCTCGAGGCTCTTTTATCACAGAAGAAGTTTCTGAGGCAGTGGGGCTTCTTCAGCAAGCAATGAATATTCATTTACACAATTCTTTCTGAGACAAGATGTTTATATATATTTGTCTGGCAACATTAGTGGGTTTGCTTGGCAAGGTTTTCGTAGCGGGGCTCTACAGGAGTGGCTTCTGTGAGAAGCTGATAGAAGATTTCCCTGTGTCCAACAGAGCCAATGGCAGCTGGCTGTAAGATGGACAAGCTGTCAGCTCAAGCTGAACCCTCAGAGATGGTGGTAGCACCGCTGGGATAACAAATTTAAGAAGAGGAAAAAGTTACTGTGGGAGAGCAAATTTCAGCCAAAGACAGGAGTGAGACTATGTGAGAGAAACAGCTCTGCAGACACCAAGGTCAGTGAAGAGGGAGGAGGAGGAGGTGCTCGAGAAATCTCAGTTATAGACTTCAGGCTAGTGTTGCACTCTTAAAGCTGTATGATTCCAAGCAGAAGGGGAAGAAGACTCTAGCTGGATTTATACTTGATTCTTACATGTGTATTGTGTATACTTGCTATACATAAAACCTGAATGATCATGAACATAAGATCCAATCAGATCTGTAGCTTAAGGTTTTAAAAATTGGAAGTCTGCGGATTTGGGTTAAACACACACACACACACACACACACACACACATACGCACCACTTAAACAACTGACCAGTGTTTTCTCAGCTGGGAACTGTCCAGGGCATGTGGGACAGATATTCTGCCAGCAGGAGAAGGCAGGGGGTAAGAAGAACGAAACACATCATTCCTTCTTGTCTTGAAGCATGCTTCCTCCCCACAGTCTGCTTTAGCTGGGGGCCAGGGCAAAAAGCTGGGTGATAATTGGCGGTGTAGCTGGAACTTCTGGTACTTTATTAGGTGAGACGGATCTTTTTGGAGTGGGACAAAAGAAATGAGAGACATGCCGTGTCTCAGACTTGGGATGTATGGGTAACTCTTTCCAGAGCAGAAAATACAGAGATATTTGAATGGATAAAGGTGATAGGAGAGAAAGAGACAACTAAAGAGTTGCACTTTAACCAAGTCTGCTACTGACATCAATCCTTCCAGCAGAGCATCATAGTTCTCACTGCCTACCTTATTTTTCTGTTGGGATGACTCTTGGCATTTTCATTTCTCACCAGATTTCTTTGTAACTATTTGCAACTGAGGTGTTTTGACAAGAGTTGTTTCTGAAGGACTTGTAGCTCGGCCAGTTGTCCCCTACATCGTGCCAGAGGACAACTGATCTCCTCAAATCTTTCCAGACTTCATTTCCAAAGCTGAAGTTGTAATGTCTTGAAAAGAACTAGAGTGAGGTTTGGTGCTCCTTGATACCTTTTCATATTATGTGTAAACTTGAAAAACTGTTTTCTGTCAAAAACTCAGATAAAGATGATCCCGTGATCTACATCCTACTAAACCCTCCAGTGTTATCTTTCTGAACACTTATTTATCACAGGAACAGTAGGGAGCTCTGGCTCAACGTAAGATTTTATAGTACTTGAAAGGACACTTAATCAGAGACTCATTTGTAATTTAATTTTATTATACTTAGAGATACTATAAATACAAATTTAGGGACTGAGGCTGCAAGTCTTTATTCATGCAAATAGCCCCATTGCACTCAGAAAGACTATTTCTGTGATTACAGAATGAGCTCTTAGGTTATTGGGAAGCTACACAGCTGCTAATCAGACAATATAATTTTCATAACAGTTTTTCAGAAAAGGGATCTATAGCCATGGCGAGAGGAAACAAAAAAATATTGGAACAGAATATATGTATGAGAAAAATTACAATCATATAATAAAAACATTTGTTTTATTACAGTCTATAAATAAACTCTGGGGTATGTCAATTGTCCTTCACATGCAAATCTATCTTAGAGTTTATTTTTATTTTTGAAATAAGAATTCCCATTTAGATTCAAACAGTCTACTTCTGTTTAATTATCTTTAAGAGGAACTCTCTTAATTTTGTCCAGGATACAAAAATTTATTTCTAGTGCTTGTCTGTCAGTAAAACTAGGTCTATGTTAAAAGTTGCTGTGGCACCAGGGACAATCTTTGTATCTGGCATGATTACAGCACCAGACTTGGTAACTGGCACGACTACAGTAGCAGAGGCTCTTGTGATATAGATAGTACTCAGATATGTAGCTTTTGGATAAATGTTCTGTAAGTGGTGTCTTTAGCATAGTGGGTGAATTGGTTAGTGAGGTTTCAATAATTTTTTTCTTCACATGTCAAAAAAAAATTATTTCCTTTACCACAATTTGGTCTTTTAATATAGAATACATTTAAGACTCGAATGTATATTCATTTGATTTATTTTTAGCTGTACAGAAGTTAGATACATGTACTTAACCACCCCTACTGGGAAACCACAGAAGACAGGAGGTGGGCCTTACCACTGGCATGCACTCATAGGATCACAGAATAGTCTGAGCCGGAAGTAACCCACAAGGATAATCAAGTTCAACTCTTAAATGGATGGCCCATACAGGGATCAAACCCACAAGCGTGGTGTTATTAGCACCATACTCCAACCAACTGAGCTAATCTCAAGGTCATGTGTCCATCTCCCAGACAATATCCCGGCAGCGCTGGGGGACAGCCTAAGCCATGTATCATTCCAGTAGAAGTTTAGCTGCAGTTCCCCTGCTTTGGGAGGCAAGAGGTTGTATGCAATTGAATGGATGACTCAAAACCATGTCCTGCTGATTGGGCTCAGGGCAGAAAACTGTCCACGTCTTTTTTTTACACTTCTATGCCTGTAGTCTTAGCCTCCTCATCCAGTCCCTCTCTCATCTCAACAGAGAGACATAGGCATTGCCAGTACGTGGTTCAAACTGGCTTAATATCACTTATTAATATCTTAATTAGATTATACGACCCATGGACTTCAGAAGGATCCTTATTGATTAAGTTAGAGCAGATGTTACCTCAGTCAAAGTTCAGTGAACTAAATCTTAGGCTGAATCCCTCATGGAGGTAACTTTGAAGGAAAAGCATTTTCCAGCAATTTCTCAGCAGCAGCAGCCTAGAAGCTTCAGAATTAAAATGAAAAAAGGGCCAAAGACATTTATGCTACAATGTGCTGTAGAGAGACTGCAAGGCTTCATGGGAAGCTGTGAGGCATTTTAAATCTGGGAGGTAATAAATAGGCTTGGAGGAAATAAAAATAAGTAACTATATTTGTGTAGATGATTGTATATTATTAAGGCTCTCACTTACAAAGTAGCCTATTTAAAATATTATTTGGACATATTTTTATGAGGTTTTACCAGCAACTCACTTGTGCTGTTTTTAGACGTGAATGAGATTATGCGCTAGGTGAAGTACAGCTTTTGAAAAAGTAAAATGTGGCATATCATTTCAGTCTTTTGTCATTTTGCAGTGTTTAAAGTGGACTGTTGTGTGACTGGTAAAAGGCAGAAATGTTCATTTTTCCAATGGGATATTGAACTTGCTTCTTACTTTTAAATGCCCAAAATATCAGACTACTGAGGCACTGAACCCAACAGATCACATTTCATCTGTACTAAATTTATGCAACATGACTCCAACATCACAAACCCACATCCAGGGGACTCATACCACATGTGATTCCTATTCTTTGTATGCTCTCTCTAGGGCTATTCCCTTCTATATCCATATTTCATATGTCAGACTCAAAGGACAGACTTCTCAAATCACCTGACAACAGTGAATGACTGGTAAGTAAGCATATAGCTTGTAATTCATGCAAAAGTGTTTTTGTGGTGACAGCAAATCTTTACGTGTCCTTCCTGAAGGAACGTTGTTGATATGGAACCATCAAGATTTGTGGATGAGCGTGTGTGCAGTGATTGACAAAGTGCTTGTGCTGCTATTAGTAAATGTAGCTCCTCAATGGCAGCACAGGTGCAATCAGAATGCATTAATTCCCTGACACATTGCTGTCCTCTCTCAAAGCTATGACATGTCTGACAGTTGCAGGATGGCAACTGAGCTGTCTCCTCCCCAAGTAATACAGTTAAGAGCTGTTCCTCGTAAATGTCACTCAACCCCAGGCTAAGGGCAGCAAGAGGACATCTTACACAATGTGAAAGTGATCATAATGTCTTGGATTCACCACAGAACTAGCGCACTGTGGATAGGAGTCCAAAGATGTGCAATGCTTGTTATTCATGTGTTTAACTGAGCAATGGAGCCTTCAACCTGCTCTGAAAGCTGTGAACCCACAGTGCACACTATTAATCCAACAGGCGACTTCCTCCATAAGGTACTTACTTGAAGGAGACTGTAGCAGTTACAATTCTGTATCTGCATAGAAGCCGAAAAGAATCTGTAGTCTTTAAAAAATGCTTTATAGTAAGAAAAATTAGTAAGTTTAGGAGTTCTACACAAACTACCCATGCACTCAGCAAAAATGAGGATGGCAGATACTCTGTTGGAACATCCGAATTAACTCCTTTGAGATGTAAGATCTTGTTCATAGCTGATTGCTACATTTAACATAATTATGAATTATTAGGTCCTTTAACCTATGGTTGGAAGTTTAAACCGTGTGCATTTATACTAGAAAGCAGACAAAGTTTTTAACAGTGACAGTGGAAGAATAATAAATCAGTGGAGTAACTGACAGATGCACCAACTTCTCAATTTTCTAGTAGATGTTGCATGACTGAATTTTCAAAGCAAGGCACTTTTTTTTTTTTTTAAACTGTGATTCAGAAGCTATTGAGCTTTTATAGCCAAATAACAGGTTTCTTGTATTTTGCAGTATGTTACTATATATAGATTTATGTTTCTGCAAATACTATATATGGTCTGAAAATCATCTTTAAACAGCCTAATTTAGCCTTGCTGACTACTAACGTTTTTCAGACTACAGTTACTATCTACTGTCCTAGTTCTAAAATTAATTCATAGAAGATGCCTACCTTAAAGCCAGTTTGGATAATCTCAATTCTTTATGATGTCATAATCTGGGAATATCAGCATTGAGGACAGGAAGACTAGAATAAAGTTGACGAGCATAATCAGAGAGCAGTTGTCAAATAGCCTTCTTCCCAAGAAAACTTGGTCCTAATTAACGCTCCCTTTGTGTAAATATTAAAAAAATTTCTTATCCCTGAGCTAATGGATTCGATCCACTTGAAAGATAGATGAACAGCTATGAAAAGGATGTCTGAACATATAGAATATAAAAGGCTCTCTAAAGACTTGGAAAATGGATCAGTTGAATTTGGAGAAGTGAACAAATAATCCTGATGGTTATGATGTACTGAAAATTAGATGGACATTCTTTAGGGTGAAGCAACTTCTTCATTCTTGAACAGTCCCCATGCAGAATCAGTGCAAAATAGAAGCCATACTGTAAACAGGAATCAAAATTGTCTCTTTTCTGTTAGTCTGCTACTCAAACTCTGTTTACTTCCTAAGGAATATTTTAAACATTATTACTTTTTTTCTCAGAAATCTTGAGGGCTTTTAAAGAATGCTGTTATAGGAATAATTTCATGTAAATATTCTCAAAAAAACTAGAGTGGCAAATAAATCTTTAGGAGAAATAATGAAATTTTTAAAAAATATTGTTAGTTCCATATTATTCTTGGCTTCAGGTCAGGGCTATAAGTGAAGGTGTGAATTACATCGTTGACAGATGAGAACCTAAAAGACAAATGTGGGTGGTTACAAGACCAAGCTCATGATGATAAATATAGTTTCATGACTAGTATCTTGAGTGCTTGTACAACAGTGGGTGGACAGACACACACCATTCCAGATCATGCAGATCATTACATCATGCAGATCAGTTAACTATGTTTTCCATTTGTTTGGGTTTGAGATCTAAGCATTTCTTTCTGAAATATGAAGCCTCCTTCTAAAAATCTGCACATATGTTTATCAGCTTCAAGCTGAAGTGTTTAAATTCTGCCATAATTTGATGTTCTGAACACCCACTATAATTTATATTTTTAAAGGGTTATTATATTTTGTGTTTTTCTATGTATTTTGTGCCAGAACTGCAAGAAAATATTCCCATACATAAATAAAAGAAACTTCACTGATATAATAACAATTAGGGCATGCATATAAATCTTTCTATAAATCAGTCTCTCAAAGCACTTTACAAACACCAATTAAGCCTTGTAGAGCACATCAGAAATTTACAATTTACCACCTCATTTTACAGATGTGGAAATGGACAGATGTGACTCATGAGCTGTATTGCATTTCAGTGCAGAGGCTCAGGATACTCACCAGTGATTTGTCCTGCTACACAAGGGAATACAAGCAGTGAGTGCTGGTGACCATGGGATGGATGCCTCTGCTTCTGCCTGATGCCTGCACGAAATGGCAGCAAGAGAAACGGTGTACATGGGTGAGGGCTGGGGGAAGTTAGAGGAAGCTCCAGTATGGATAATTGAAATTCTGGGACTGTCCTTTATACCAGGTAAGATACCCACCCCACTATATTGTGCCCCAGGTTGTCAATACAAAGAATTCTATCTCTTTTTCCTAACTGAGTATGAAGTCCAGGAGATTATATGGAGATCATTTTCCTATTCCTTAATCCCAACATATTCCTGAAGACAATACAAATTTCAGTTGTTTTGATCTGAAACAGAAATAAGTAGCATATTTTAATAAAACCTTAACTTAGATTTAAGACAACTATGATCACAACAGATAGGTCTTCCTATCAGGAGTTTCATCATAACACTCAGCAGAAAATGAATTGTCCTATACTTAGGCACCACTGATTTTGTGCTCTGACACATTTTTTAATTTACCTGTTTAGGAAATTGTGTATCATGTTTCTTTACTAGTGGGTATTAGGAAATTGTGGGAAAGGACATACAGTCTTTTGCTTTTCTGATTTGTTGTTATTGTTGTTGTTGTTGTTTTGGTTTGTTTTTTTTGGTTTTTTCTGAAAAGAAAAAAGATGTCTGAAGCATGAAGGTTCTCTAAAGATTATTCCAGCATGACAAATATTTATACTGGTGGTATAGCTTGTATGTACTTAGAAAACAGATTCATGAAAGCAGTGAACTTCTAACTACTTTATTAGTGACATGGGGTAGGTAACTATGAAAATTCAGACATTAAAGCAAAAATGCTTTTAAAGAATGGTACTAAGAGCTTGTACAATGCTAGAACTGCCTCACTGAAGATGCAGCAGAACAACAAAATCCAAAAAGTAGTTTTATATTTGAAATCACAGATTAGATTCTTTAGAACAAAGTAGTTCAGGTTTAAATCAAAGTTGTGTTTTTTTTCAGGTCTTTCTCATTTCATATATGGTCATTTTCTAACCACTTCTCCTAATTCTGTGTTCTGTTTACATATTGAATTAGGAGAAAAATATTTCTTGTCCTCAACTGCTGAGCAGCATTGTTTTACGACAGAGAACAGATGGGTTCTTCAGTCTTCACTTCCTTCTTTCAAAGAGTTATTATGACCTAAGTTAACTAATATTTCTAAGGCAGTATAGGATAATTTCTGGAGAGTTACATAGCTAGCACAGAAATAAAAAACTGGATCTGGATCCATCACATTTGCTGAAGTTCAGAACAATGTTGTGGGTGTGATGAGCACAGTTTGTGACTAGCAATAGCGATGAGCATTTCCAAAGGACAATTTATCCTCCATATCTCAGAGACCAAATTTAGGACAGGATGTGTCATAAGATTACCTCCTCATCTCAACCTACTTCTTATCACTTATTGTGGGAATAACATATGAAAATATCTTAGAGTAGCTTGAATTTCTCAATAGCTAATATTAGATGACAGAATATGATGCTATCTATGGTCTAAATTTGCATCTTTACAGTGATCATAATGGAGCATCACAGAACTGTAGAATCCAGAGTTTATATCCAGGAGGAGAAAAAGCTTAAATGAAAAATGGAAATTCACTTGGAAATTGCAAGTTACAGTTTAACAGAAATCTAAAGGAAGATAAAAATACTTTGAATTCAGTACATTAGCATAAGAGGAATCCATCAATTAGCCATCAGGTTAGAAAGCTAGTAAGAAAAAAACACTGAGAACACCAGAAGTGTCATTGTCATTTGTACTTTTTAGTCTCTTCGAAAGTTTAACTGTTGGATATGACTAACAATTGGCACCAATCATGTAAGGGCCAAAATTTAATTTATAATAGGTAAGATTTTAAATCTTTAAAATCTTCTTAGGTAAACTGGAAATAGAATTGACTTTACCTTAGGTAATAGCTGAAATAATTTCAGACTAGTTATTTCCAGTAAAGGAAGGACAACTGAAACATCAGAAAACTGGAAAAAGATGTAGTGGCTAATCTCAGGTGGTAAGACGAAATGTATATACTGAATTTCAGGCTTTGGAATAAAAATCAAAGAATCTATTTGTAAGCATTTAGAAGATAATAAGGCAGTAAGTAACAGCCAACACAGATTTGTTAAGAGCAATCATGTTGAACCAATACAATTTTCAACTATTCCTTGGGGAAGAGAGAAAAGTGAAATATGTAGCTTTTCTTGGGTTTTTTTTAAGGTTTCTAAAACACTTTTGGATGACATCATAATCAGAGTAGCTCAAATATGTTATAGATAAAACTGTTTAAAGTGGGTGGACAAGTTACCGGAAAAGGAAGTATAGTTTTGTGCAGCTCACTATCAAAGAAGTCAAGAAAATAGGTCCGGTAAATATCTGTTCTGAGTCGGACACAACCTGGTTTTTTAACAATAATTGGGAGTACATTTATTTAGTGATAACACACTGAAAAAGATAAAAGTATTTTGGAGGGCAGGGATATAATTCAAAATGAGCAAGACAAGCTTCATAAATTTTTGAAAAAGAGGAAAAAAATATGAAGAAACATAACAAGGTACTGCATTTAATACGAATAATCTGAAATGTGTGAAATGATTGTCCAGATCTACAGCATATAGTCTGGGAAATAATTTAATTCTTTGAATATTCATCAGTCAACAGTGTCACATATTTGTAAACCCCAATACTTTTGTGTTATGCAGAAATAAGTAACTCATGTGTATGAAATAAAAGAAAATAGTCCTTTCCATGTTCCAAATGGACTTAATTAAGCATGATCCACAGAACTGTGATAATTATCAGAAGCTTAGAATAGACATGATACAGAAAGGAATGAATCATAAGTCTTGCAACGCACAAATATACATTAAATTGCCTAGGGAAATCTCCTGTTGTCTGTACTCACAGGGATTGAAAGGTGAATAATTGATTTGAATAGCAAAAGGAATTTAGCTTATGTATCTACAAGGATGGAAATCTAAAACCTCATCTCTGGGCATCCTGTTCTCATGTTTGATCACCCTCAGAATAAAAATGTTTTGTTTTTCTTTCTTTTAATTGGCACTTCCTGTATTTCAGTTTGTGCACACTGACCTTCCTTTAAATGTTTAATGCCCTTTCACTTGATGTTTAAGTTTTTATTTTTCTCCATAAATTATAATATTTTTGGAGGAAATGCAGTATTTCTAGCTTCCGGGATATTACAGGTAAGCAAAAAAGGAGAGACAGTAGAAATAAATTTATGACTTTATAATTAATATCTATCAAAAATCCTGTTCCACATAGTAAAATGAAAATTGTTTTGTGTTATTTTAGTCCCAACTTTCCATTTAAAGTCATTGAGAACCCAATAAAATTTTCACTGCTTACCCAATTTATACTTTAATATTCCTTTTATTTGTGTGTATGAGAACTTAATAATACCTCAAATAGAAAGTATAATAATATTTTGTATGTGAAGAAATAATCATCATCTTATTGTCAAATAAAGACTCTTGAGATGTGCATTATTTACCCCTAGATAATAAAGTTCATATTTTCTTCCTCAACAACGTTCAATGAAAGAGTCGATTAAGAAGAACTGCATTTTAGATTGAAGTAAAAGGTGAGCATATGTATAAATGCTAATTCCTGTTATCATTCTCATTCTTCCTTTAAAATGAAGCAAAACTTGAAAAGTGTAAAACTTCATACGTATGATACTTTGATTAAAAATCAGATAAATAATGAAACTTGTTTTTAATGAATGAATTATCTTTAAAATATATATATTTTAGAATATATTATTTACCTTAATTCTTTTAAATGCTTAAAAGTTTACAATGTAGTTTTACTACGGGACCAGTAGAATAAAAAACTCTTCAATGTATTCATTTTTTATGCCAAAGAGTATCTGATTTGAATCAAACTGAAACAGAAATATCAAATATCTGAATCTGCAAGATGTTCCCAAGTTAAGTGATAAATTAGTGTAACTCCAGCTTTAGGGCAAGACTATATGACAGAACTATCTTCCTTGTAAATTGAAAACAATTCAGAGGTCCTTTTAAGATCTTTTATTAGTTGCTCCCCAGCAAGCAACACTTCAGATGTCCCTCTTTTCATTCAAAAGCAGATTCCACTCATTTTCTTTTTAAAAACCTGTTTAGTAAACAGAAGGATTTGATTCTTAGGGGGAACTTGGCAATAAATTCCTTGTTAGGTTGCTTACGGTTTACTTTTCTGATTAAACCTCCTTGAACAAACTGCAAGCATACGCTTAACATGGGCTGTTAATTCAGAATGCAAATCATTTCCACACTCATTATCTTTGCCTCATACTTCTACCTCCTTCAGAAAAATTTCCATTCATTTCAGTATGGGTTTTGGTTTTTTTTTTTCACAATTATTAGGCTAAATGGTGGTTTCTGTCACAACTAGTTGTAACACCTTGCCTATTCAAACTCATTTTTTTAAATCTGATGAAGAGGGGGCAATTAGGCAAGATTTTGTGCCTCAGAGCTCTGCTGTATCTAATCCCATCTCAATGCTAATGATTTATAGAATAATATCCTATCTTGCGTACAGAAGGTCTGCAGAAGTCTTAAGCTGTCCAAAGATTTAGACAGGTTTAAGTGTTTTATGTACTGCTTTTTTTATAGGAATCCTTTGCCTCACTTGGGTGTATAGCCATGTACTTTAAGTCGTGAGGTTTAAGATGTGAGTCATAGATTTGCTCTTACCTTTCAAGTACAGAGTTATTAGAATGTGAGCTTCTCAAAAAGGGGAAAAGAATAAAATTTATAGAACACTTGTACCTGAAATTAGATCTGTTCATCTAATGTGTCCTTGAATAATTTATTTTGCAAAAAATGGTGAATTCATCAGATAATCTGATCTGCAATGAATAACTCAATTACTTTGACATGACATTACATGCAGCTCCAGTTCCTATAGTAAGGCTACAGGAGAAAAAATACATAACTACCCACCTGCCTGATCTGCAGGAAGGAATGAATTTTGAAGCTTGCCTTCAGTAAAGGTGGTTACATGTCTGGAACAATTGCTCTGTACATCAGAATAATAAAGTTTTCAGATGACTTCATCCCATTTGACTTCTGCATACTACTACAGTAAAGACAACTTCTCTGATGAGAAAGCTGACACCTCTTCTCACTAGTGGGCGTCTAACTCAGCAGCAGAAACAGATGGAGTCAGGGAAATCACAGCATCTGTCACATAGACAGCTATGAAATTCATAAACACTTTCTGTGAAGGTGAAAATTGGCAGATTAGCCTTCTGGTTGTAGTATAAAACCACGAGGTCTGGGGTCCAAAACTAGCTCCTGGATGCATCATCCTCCCAGGTAAAAGTCACCAGTTTTCACACTTACACGTGCATTCATCCTGCTCTAAGCTGGGGCTCAGCACAGCACAGCCAATTAGCTGTGGCCAGAGTAGAGAGCTGTTGGGTGGGTGGGAGATAATGCTGACAAGTCTAAAGAACAGCAGGGTGAGATGGTCTGGTGTGCTGGAAGATGGAGACTGTTCAGAAAGAGCTTTTGTGGAAATTACCAACGCTAAGGGCTTTTGATCCTGCTACTGTTAATATAATTTCTAGGCTTTTCCAGAAGCAAGAGCTGTTGAGAAGGGAACAGACACTGTAGGATTCATATCACAGTGGACCACATGGCTGGAAAAAGTGATGCCTACATCTGGCTTGAAGTGCATAAACATTCTGCCAAGATCTGTGAATGAGATATCTGTCAAACAAGATATGAGTTTGTAAAATGCTCCTCATACATACTATTTCATGAGCTGACTGAACTCATGAATTTCAGTGTTTTGATGTGCTGGGATATAATGCTTTCTACTGAACATGGGCAAGTAATAGTGGAAAAGAAAGAATTCAAAGAGGACAGAGTCAATGTAACTGCCCAAATTCAGTAGAAGAAATTGTGAGATGGAAATGAAAAAAAATTTTAAAAAAACCAAACACATTCAAACCAATGAACCAACAATAACAACAACAACAAAAAAAAAACCAACTACCCTCTTCCCCCCCAAAAGAAATATATTAGAAGGATGTTTGAAATCACAATCACTTCAGGACCTTGTCTGCAAAGAAGCCAAGTAATATAGAAAAACTCATTTCGTTTGGCTGAGGTGAGAGAATTAACTTCCAGGTGTCCACAATTGTAAACCAGATATAAAAACTAGAGAATGACTAGGGATTCAGCTAAATCATTTTACTTAGGAAATGGGTAGCCCATTTTCTTGAGAATTCAGAGAAACTGGGAACTTCATGATGAACAAAATGCTAACTGTCATATGCTGTACATAATTGAAAATATAAAATTTACTTTAAAATTTTAGCTATTTGCACATCATTCACTGTCATTGAAAAGTATTGTCCTTTTCATAGAGAGCCAGTGTACTGAAACCAAGTGTGATTTTTTTTTGTCATGGCAGGACCTACAATCTCCATTTCTACAGCCAACAGTCATGTTGTGAGGTACTGAATCTGGTATGATAAAAACCATAAGTATTTAATAGTTCTTTGTCACTCCATCTCACAATTCAAAAATGGCTTTCAGCTGTGTGTACAGCAGCATAAACCTTGGACTCAGCCAGTTTTCTGCCTATTTGGTACTCTGCAAAAAAAAAAAGAAAAGAAAAAAAAAAGTACTTCAAAAGGAAAAATCAGGAAGTGCTTGGTGAGTTTTTCTTTCCTCTGCTTTAAACCCTTGGAATAATTGGAGATGTTTTGTATAACAAAAATTCCCGGTAATAAAGTGAGGAAATCATATGACTGACAGTTACTACCATACTCTCCAGTTATTTTTAATGGAATTATCTGAGGCATTAGCTCCATGTAAGATGGGAAATGGGAATCACTGGACTTTTCCTAAAATTGCATAATGTCAGATCATGGAGTAATTGTGTTCACACTTTACAGCTTGTTGGCATCCAGTCTTGCACTCTATCAATTGATATTTAGTCTCTTCTTTAAATAATATGTCTCATATTTTTATTTCTGAAAGTTGTGGCTTATATACACCAGTGAAGTAACCCAAAATAGGGAATCTCAAGACAGAGGATCAGATTGGAGAAAAGCCTCAGGGCAACAATGTGCAAATGAAGGACTATTCTGCGTAGAGACTACCTTGCCTCAGAACTGAATTCCCTTGCACAGAAATGAAGTAAAGTTTCTTGTTTTAAGGCAGATTTACCTCAGCTCTGTAGTCTTCATTATGTAACTGGAACTGCATCTTTAAATTAGCTGAGATTTCTCCATACCTTCCTATTTATATGCTTATGCCCTTATTTTGCAAATTATATTTCTCTTTCCAAAGATACCCTGTTATTTAATTAGTAATTTTGCGTCCCCTTTTAAAACATCAGTCTGAAATTACATAAAAGGTAATTCCCTGTACTTTGTATTTGCTTATACTTAAACAAAATATGTTATCAATATTAATTGTGAATATTATTTTTGCATTAATGACAGTGTGAATACCATCACTTTTTGCTTCTATCAAACTAGAATTTTATTCAAAATACATATATTCTGGTCATTCTTTCTTCACTCACAAATATAATGGAATACAGAGGTGAAGACTGCATTACAAGAAATCAGAATTATGTTTTGTTTAGATGATCTTTCTAGACTGAAAGATCATTAAATTTAAGTAATGCTTATTGTCCTTTACTGTATTTTGATAATTAGCTGTTGATGAAAAATTGTGTGAAACGTGAACCCTCTGAAATATTGACTGCTGAAAGAGCTGATACAGTTTTCTTGGAACAAGTATCCTCTGCTTGTAAGTCTGCCAGAACCTGAAATAATTAAGTGGAAATATAGTGCCTTCACTAAAAGATGAACTATAATTGAGTAAAGATCTGTTAGGAGATGCTAAAAATATTGATATAGCTTTACATTTAAACTTGACAATTTCTTCCCTGATATCTGAAAATTATGAAATCTGCATACGACTACTAAGAGCACTTGCCACATACAAGAAATATTTCTGAGCATCGTGGTTGTCTTACAGCAATCCTTACCCAATGAGTTTTGCTTTCTACTTGGTAAAATCACATAATGCCCCTTGGAATACACTGGGTGGGAACATGGCAGGTTAAATCCAGCAGAAGTGTAATTAAGAGAGGTCATTTTCTGTGAATGGACTGCATGATCTTCTTTCTGATCCAGCATGTCTTCTGACTTGACACTTGGGCGCTGGATGTCACTTGAAGCTCTCTGTCCAAGTTTTGGCTGAGACAGAGTTGTTTTTCTTCCTAAAACTGGTACAGTGCCTGTTTTAAATGTGGCTCAGTAGTGCTTACTCCAAATCAAGGACTTTCCAGCGTCTCATGCTTTGCCAGTGAGGAGGGGCACAAGAGGCCAGGAGGAAGCATGACCAGGACAGCTACCTGAACTGGCCAAAGGGATATTCTGTACCATAGAAGGACATGACCAGTGTATAAATGAGGTAGATTTGGCTGGGAGGGGCCAATTGCTGCTGAGGGAAGGGCTAGGCATTGGTCAGTTGGTGGTGGACAATTTTCTGACTTGGGTTAGTATATCATCCTTATCACCATCATCATCATGATGATGTTATAATTAGGGTTTTATATTTCACTTTGTTTCAATATTTCAACTGTTATTATCTAAACCCAGAAATTTAACTTTTTTCTGACTCTCCTCCCCACTAAGCGTGGAAAGGGAGAAGTGTGAGTGAGTGGCTGCATGGAATGTCGTTATTGGCTGGTGTTAAGCCACAAAACATTTTCATTATCTAAAGACTCTGGTATTTTCACATTCATGTTTAGAAGTTCTGTATTTGTTGTTAAGTCTAGTTCTCTTTTTGTAACATCATAGCTCAGTCAACTGTGGCAGAACATGGAAAAGTTCCCCAAGCTAGGAGAGCAAAGGATATGTAGCCAGATATCTGCAATAAAATTTGACACTATGAGTCATTTGACACACTGAAAACAACTTAAACTTCTAAAAAACCCCAAAGACTGTAATTGCTGCCCACAGTCCCTCAGAAACACAGAATGGTTGAGGCAGTAAGGGACATTTGGAGCACACTGGAGATCATCTTCTTTCCTGTGCAAAGGAATCCTTTCCTAATCACTCAATTATCTCTCTAAACTCATGGCATCTCCCCATGTGATCTGAAATTTCTGACATTTGTTTTATTTAATATAATGGATGCTTCATTCCTGTAAATGTGTCCTTATCATTGCCTGTGCCTTATTGGGAACAGAGACTAAAGAGAGTGGTGAAGATGTGCTATCAGAGCACACTTAAGAAGACCAGGGTTTTTGGAACAATTTTTGTTTTTATGAAAGTGATTGACATCTTCTGTGTAATATGCTGGAAAGAGAATTGGAACATTTAAGATATATGCTCTTTTTTCACTGACAAATTTATTACAGTAGTTAAAATACTTAAAATTATCAGAAACAAAATTAAAATTATTAGCAATTTTCTCATGTTTTCTTCTGCCTGGTAAGATTTTATATTTACATTAGAAAGATCACCTCTCCTTCTTTCCCTGTTCTAGCCCAGTTTGAGATTTTTCTATAAATTGGAGAACTTTGCTGGGCTGCATACATTTTCCCAGTTGAATGACAGTAAGCGGAGCACAGTGAATAACACTTTTCCATTTCATTGTCAATATGTCTGTTTGTGTCAGAATGATTTGAAAATGAGACAGAATTTCAAAAGATGAAAATTTCCACCTTCACTGGGAGAGAGCAAGTGTAAAACTTTTGTAATTAGTCAATTCTATATGCTGCAAACATACTCCATTAAAAAAAAAAAGCCAAATCCAAAATAAAACAAAGCAAAAACTAACCCTAAAAAACAAACAAGGAAAATATTTTCTTCTCATTATTTTTAATTAGGACTTCTGGCTTTGTAATTGAACAAACAAAAGAGACTGTAATTGTGTCTAGGTAGAAGCTAAAATTCTATATCAGGAAATGGCCATTCTCAGCCTGCCTAATTCTCCCACTCTTTCCCAGAACCCTGATTACTGTACATTTCTTGAAACAGCTTTCTGAGTTATATACCTTTTTCATTTGACCAGCTTAGCAATTATTGATTCCTATTTATTTTCTGCTAATATGAGATTTTGCACATACCTAGAATGCAATGCAGCCTTCAGACTATTTGTTGAAGGAAATTGTATTATTGCAAATGTATTTAGGATGACAGTAAAGGTATTTTAAGCTGGTGATAAGTTGCACATATAGCTCTTGCTAACAGATCAGAAATTAACGGAGAGAAGAGAAGCCAATTTGCAAACCTCACCCTCATGCAAGTGAGCCATTACTCATATGAATGATCACTGAGTTTTCACTCTCACTGCATCAGAGAATTGCTTGTGAAAACTCATTATTTTGTAATCAGAAGACAGGGGCACAGGGTAAACTTATGCTATAAGCATACCCTCAGTGTGAGATTCATCATATGCCAATATATGGAAATCCTCATACAATCTTACCTCAGTACAGAATTATTTTCACATGGCATTTAGCCACAATGAACAGTCTGTTTGACGTACTTGAGGCATTAAGGATCATATTGTAATTCCAGCTGAGTATTTCTGTGAATCTCTAAACATATGGCTTTGCGGTTGTGTTGGAAATTTTCAAGAAATGTGGAGGTGTGTATTTGAAGTTGGAAGCTGACCCATAATACTGTGTAGTACAGTAACAGGGTTCTATGTTTTTTTCTGTAACGTGCATGCAGATGAATAGTGTTATCTTTTTGTACTGGCTAACTGATTAGAAAATGTGTTACAGAAAATTTTTTCTCAGCCAGATATCTGTTAACCCCTTCTCTCTTCAAATCCTCTGGTAATGACATTCACAAGGATATTTGTGGAACACAGTGTAGCACATGTATTTTCATTTTGGGGGTTGGGGGTGGGAAATACAGTTTATTGCAACAAATGTATATTTTTCACCTCTAAATTTCAGCCAATGTGATCTTACATGGCTCCAAAAGAGACATTTTGTGCTGGGGTGAAGGTCAAGAGAAGAATGCAAGTGAGCGGGGGAAATAAGGAGGTAGAGGATATTTCTGGATAAGCTGAGGGAGCAGTGCCTGCTAAATGTAAAAGATCTATGGGAAATCAAGTCCTGATTGTAGGATATCTGTGAAAGGATTAGTTCCCATCCTTCCTTTACTCCTGGCAGGAGAAACTCAAGAGCTTTGCTGCTAATGGCTTCTCCGGCATTTAAGTTAAGTGACTGTCCCTAGGCTCACTCCTTCTTCCAGCTGACAGCCTCTCAACCTGCTCAGTGCCAGCCCTGCTGCATTCATGAGGAGACACTCCTGGGGCCTTGTAACCTGCTATGTAGCTCTGTTCCTGTTCCTGCTGTTCTCAGGGCCTCACTGCTTCCTTCTCTGTTCCTACATTTCCCTCCAAGCAATGCAGCACAAAGAGCTTTTGACTAATTTTATTAAAGCTATTGCAAGAACGTGGAGAAATTCAAATAAAAGCAGGCAAATCACAGTAGAAGTGATTCTCCTGCCTGAGAGTATGCTATTTTTATTAATAAGCTTAGTATATTTTGTCTAGAAACAGTGATGATATTCAAATAGAAAAAGGATAGGCTTACCTAGATGCACAGAAAAGAACACACATTTATTAATAGGAAATTATTGGATGCTTTCAACTAGTCCTGTCTCAGAGAAGGTCTCCTTATAGGCGCACAACAGCTACTTTAGTGTCTGTCCTGAAAACAGCTTAGTACCCCTCATATTGCTTTGTAATGCCAGAACTCCTTTTCTTCCAGCATGCTAAAAAAGGACTTTTTAACTTCATGAATCATTCACATTACCGAGCAATTATTAATGTAAGTCAGTTCATAATCTTCTGTGCTTACACTAAGCCAGAAAGGTATGTTTAATTTTTCCTGTAACCTCTTCAGTTCTGTCCTTTCAGAGTTCAGTCTTACAGCACATCGTGCTCATTTGGACCTTCTTTCTGTTTCTTGGCCTTTAACGTTCAAGAAATTCTCCCCTGAGCTTTCACCTTTAGAGCACCGTAGGATTGCCCTGCCTTTTGGTTCTAAGCTCACTTAACATTCTGATTATAGCTGTTGTCTTAAAATTCTTTTTGCCAAATTGATCTGGACTACTTCCAAACCAGTTCCTGTCATTTACATGCACTGATGCTGCTGCCTGAAATTCCTCTAACGGCATCTTGCAACTCATACTCCTTCTTTCTCCTTGTCCTCCCTGCTGGTTTTCAACATTCTTGCTCAGTCTTTTCTTAAACTGGATGTCCTTTGCATATTTTTAACTCATTTGTCTTTTGGCTGAACATCTATAAGTATTTCTTTATTATTTGTTTCTGTGGCTACTTTCTTCATTATGCATTGCATTCTCCAAACTCCCTACATATTGCCAGGTTTTTTTGTTTCTTTTTTTTGGGGGGGGGAGGCGGTGGCGGGCAGGGTGGTCTCAAGTAATGATAATGTTAAGAAAAGACTTCCTATTTTTTCCCAAAGATTTGAAGTTCACATTTTTTGGCTTCTTGTGTCTCATCTGCTGCTCAAGATTGCATGGATTTAATCATATGGATTTAATTTCTAAATCTATGTTCTTCTGCTTTAGCAGTTTCCTGTTCTTATTGACGTCAACACTATCACTCTGCAGCTGGTACCTACAACAGCAGGACCGCTTGGTCTCCTGTCTCTCTCTTAATCACGATCCATGCTTGTAAGTTTTGCCAGCTGAACTATCACAATTAAAATATGTGGAAAAAAATTCACCAAACTTTACAGTCCAGACATTCACGAGATAAATAAAATAGCCAAAGAGACTGTGAAGTGAAGCAAAGTTCTGGTGTGTATTGTCTGGGAGTGCTTGCCAGAATTGCTCTACTGTTATATATTTACTAGCAAATTTGGTACTGACACACATTTTAATATTTCTAAGTCTGATATTTTATGTTCACCCAGTCCAAAAATTCTTGCTCAGGCTATCATCTCCCATGTCAAGCTCCCTTACTGTTTCCTGCAAAATTATGACTTTCCATGGCGGTTCTATTTTCAATGTTATTGTTCAGATTTTGCTTCTGTTGAACCAAATTCAATAATGTCATAGAAATTGTTCATTGAGTGGACCAGTGTTCTGAAAGCTGTGACTGATAAAAAACTCAATTCAACTCAAACCAGTAACCCAACACAGCATTGCTGTTTCTCCATCCCCCCATGCTTTGTGTGGTCTCTGTCTTGTTTCCCTTGCCAATCACCATGCATAAAATTAGTCAAAGAAATAAATACAAGCTCAACAACACACACAGAAAAACGACATACCAAGGCAGAAGAATCACAAAGAAAAGATTAATGGGACAAACACTGTGGAAGAGATCAAGCCGTTTTTACAGGCTCATCACCCAACCCCAAGTTCAAAAGTTGCTACTTCTGTAACCATCATCACAGGGGGATTGGTCATCAAACAAACACAGTAAGATCACCCCAGTGTAAACAGCAATGTGAGGATGAATAGTCCCTCTGCTCAGTAAGTGGAGCATTCTTCTTCCTGAGAAATTTGCTCAAAGATTTAAGATGCCTTAAAAGATGCTAGAAGGTGGGCTTCACAATCTGATTTTGGTTTTTTTTTTCAATTTCTACAATTGAACTAAGACTGAAAAAAAAATCAAGCTTGATAGTAGTTATTGTGAACCAGATTTACTACATATTCAAAAAAAGCCTGCATAAAGCTGCACTATGTCGTGTATTTGTTAATTTCTTTTATCAGAAATAATAAAAAACATTCCTTCTACCATGAAAAAATCCAAACAATCCCTCACCATTGCTACTTCTTTTGATTTGTGAGAATATAATGCATATGTCACATAAGAAACATACAGTGAAAAAATTCCAGTGAAAAGATTTCCATCTATTTCATTTTGTCCAACATAAAAGTCAAGTTCAGAGAAACTTTCTCATGTTGGAGAAATATCTAAATTCAGGTAATACTTCTATACCTGTAAATTCTATTTACAGACTAGAACTCTGATGTATGAACTAGGTATTTACATTACTTCATGGGTTTACTTTCGAGGTAAGGTAACCTAATGTCTAATGATTCACCGCGGGATGCAAGGGCTATGACTGTGTCAATAAATTAAGAGACCCAGGCACTTTAGTGCTATCCTGCAAACATCAGTTCTGCTTAAACACATGCCATGCTCCTTGGATCGCTTTCTGCTCCACTCCAGCAAGCGCTGGTAATATTTGAGCGCTGTCCAGGAAATAGCATGGTCCATGGATCTTTCCAAAGTGGTCTTACAGACTGGCTGAAAAGACTGCTTTGCTGTGGGGATCTGCTCTGTTCCAGGGCACTCCTACTTAGAGACAGGAAACAGACCTTGCTCATTTTGTTAACTAACATATTTGCAGCTGAATTTTTAACTCTGATATTTTAGTTTGGCCTCTTAGGTGACTTTACGTGGAATAATTCATTTGTTTAACCCTCCTTTTGGTTCCCTAAGCCCATAAGTAATACTGGCACATCAAGATCGCTTGACTGCAATCACAGAAAAAAAAAAAAAAAGTAAAAGTGGATTTATTTTAACATGACTTATGAAATTAAGAACCCTTTTGCTTTGTAGCACTAAAGGAAAATTTTTCTGCTCTACTTGTTTTCACTTTAAAATTGTATTTCAAAATGCTGTTTAAAATTGTCTCCTCTCCAATGTTATTTTATTTATTTTAATGAGTGAGAGATGACAACTCTAGGTTTTGGTTTGAAATGGGAAGGAGTATTTGATAAATAGCAGTGAAGGCAGGAGTGCAGCTTCTGGTTTCCATTATCCAGTTTTGTAGTTTTGAAGTTTTTGTTGTCAGTATTTCCATGACTAAAGAATGGCTCTTCTTAATAGTGAAAAAATTAGTGACAATCCTTCCAGTGTAATTTACATGTTATAAATTTTACAGCTTCATCTGCTCATGGTGTTTTGGAGAATTTTTCTCCCAAATAAATGGTAAAATGCTTTGCTTCTTGAGTGAGATCATCTCCTTAAGATCGACACAGCCACTGGGAATTCAAAGAATCACAGACGTTACATTTAGGTGATGCAAAAGTTCCCTAATTAGAGAAACAAAAGTTAGATGCATGCACTCTACAGCCTTCCCTTTGCTATCCTCTGGATAAGACATATAAAAGAAAATGCCTAATCTCTGCTAACTCACATGAATCCATCCATGAAAAAATTGCAAACCCATGCTAAGCCTCATCAGATGACTGAGACACCAGACTACAGAGGGAAGGGCAATATCTTCTTAATCAGTGCAAAGAATTGCATGAAAAACAACGTGGTATGTACAAATATCCTTTAGTGAAAAGGTTCATTAAAGTTGATATATACAAAAGCTGATGTATTCTATACTCATCCTTTAAATAAACAGAAGTAATTGCATTCTAATTTTTTAACTGTCTGAATTTCATGCTATTAACTATTTACGCCATAAGAATAATATGGGTGGAATGTAAAAATATGTTCAATGTAAATCTTGAGATCCCAGGTATATTTTTAACTGGCCGTTGTAATGGAAGGACACTTCAGGAACATACTCCATTGTGCACACCTTTTGTGTCTCCAGCAATTTTTTACTGAAATGTCTAACTGTCGGCTGACAATCATAATATCAATTGAAATGTCAACTGTATTTGACAGAGGACTAGAAAGCTCTGAAACGTTAAATTTGCAGCCAAAAGTAAGAAGCAGAAATGGAGCAAAAGGTGGACAAATTCAAGTTTCGAAGAAAAAGAAAAATATTGCCTGATTTTATCAACTGCTGAAGCATCAGATTAGCAACCAAAATTCTGAAATTTTCCAACTTGAAATATCTAAACATTAAACATACATAATCATACTTCTAGAAATGTAATCTCCTCGTACCTTATTCTCACTCCCTCTTTTGTAGTGCACATAGTTTATTCAGAATTTGTAAACCTACTTAACTTTTTAATTTGTATTGAGGCATATTTTAAGGCTCAAAACTTGAGTTTAGATTCTATTAACCCAATTCTATTTTTTACACAGAAGTTCTTTTATTTCTAAATTTATATATTTTTTATTCCAAATATTTTTTTAAAAATATTTTTTGATGGAAAGATGTACAGGACATTCTAACAATATACATTTTGTTGGGTTTGTTTTGTTAATTTTCAGAAAATGCCAAGCCATTAATTTTTTCATTCCTGAAATGAAAATTTAATCCTAATAAGTGATTAATATTGCTACAGAAAAAGAATTGCATAGGAACAGCCATACATCTGGTAGCAACAGAAAAATGGAGAGCACATCTAACTCCAGTTGTAAGGGGGTTTCTATGCTCAATAGAAGTGGGAGCCTTAAGAAACTCTATTTAATTTCCTCCCCAAGACTTAAATGATTAAGCCTATGTCAATCTGGCATACATTTGCCCTACTTTTTTTTTTTTTAAATGGCCAGTAATGGAGACTTAATAATATCACCAGACAGTCTATTTTGTTATTAATTATATGAGAGTTTTTTTACTTTACTTATCACTAGCTTTTTCCTGATGCATGACTTTTGGTCCTTTTGATTGTGAAGGCAGAAGACAAATTTTTCCTTTCTCTTTGCGGTGTCCTGTATCTGCACACATATACACAAGTATTTGCATATATAAATAAATAAAAGTGTATATAAACATACATATGTGCTTCCCTCCTCCATTCTTCATTCACTTCATAAGCCTTCCTCTTGGCTTAAGATAAGCCCAGTCATTTAATATTTCCTTTCAAACTAGTCCTGATTTTTAGATTTATGATTGTTTTTGTTTGTCTCCTCTGCCCAATATTTTGCTTAACATAAATGTCCAATACCCTGCTCAGTATTCATTCTGGAGCCTTGCCAGCTCCAAAGAGGACGGTTTTGTACTTTTACTTGCTCGTCACATTAACAAACAATGTCTGCATTTTTTGCCACAGACTAATACTTTTGGCACATGTTCAGGTTAGGTTCTTCTATAGCCTTCCATTTTTTTCTATTAAATATTCTATTTCTATTATTAACTATTTATAAGTGTTCTGTTACTAACAATTTTTTTATTTATTTGCACAGTGATTACCACCAATTTGCTGTCTTTTGCACCTATTCATACAGTTCCTCCCTAACAGCTCCTTATTTTTTCCTCTACTTGTCATGAACATTTTGAATTTTTATCTTTCCCTCCAAAGCACTGTCATGTTAACATCGCCTTAAAACGTGATCAAATATTAAGGAAACCACTGATAGGCATTAGGCTGAGGACAAAACCTGCACAGCCTCACTCAATGTATTTTTCAATTTGCAAGTGAATTAATGACTTCTCTTCAAGCAGAATAACCTGGAAATTTTGGTAAAAATTTCAATTTAATTCCATACATTGTATATGCCTCTATTTTGCTAAGGAGGATGTAACATGGAGAGCATAAAATCAAAATGGCTGCTGCTTCTCTCTTGTTATGAAGGAGCTCCTGGCAGTTTTTCAATTTCTTCTAGTGCCCTGTGCCAGTGGTCTCACACATGTGCAGATGTCTCACTTTTCTCAGCAGCCTCTAATCTCTCTTTTCGGTATCCTAGGATATGATCCTTCCTCCCAGACACTCATATTAACAGTCCCAACTGACAGCTCATGGTTGAACTTTTCTCATTAAGCACCTCAGCCTACTGAGAGTTGTTGTGACCATTGCCAGGATATGGGTGGGTCAGTGACAGGAAAAACCCAAAGTCATGGAACAACAGGGAATTGTATGTGGCAAGGCTGAAAATGCTTAATTCCTCATCCTTCAGTTTAGGAAAAGATGAAAGATCTTGAAAATGTGTGCGTCACTGATTAGATAATACATTAATATGGCCAGAGTGGCATTTTAAAATGGTGGTGCATGCAAAAATAGTTGCCTGACTGTTCATGCATCCTGAAGCAATTAATGAGAAGGGAACTTCACTGTTTCTATTTAGCTGATTGGAATATCATCTTTGAAGCCCAGGGATGGCATGTTGCTGTTGGCATTTACTATTTAGACACTGTTCATGGAATGAGGGCCAAAAATGGGATTGAAACTGCTTTGACTTGGAAACTAAGGATTTGAAGTGTGAAAAAGAGCAGAGGAAATTATAAAAAAAAAGTTGAGAGACAAAAAAGAATCAAAGAATTAAACCAGCAATGGGCAGAGGAAGTTCAATTCTTTTTCAGAGAGTAACAAATGTGACAAGAAAACATTTGGACAATTAAATAAAAGTCTGTCTGGGATCACTGTACCAACTCTCTACTGATGTCTGTGGGTGCTGTGTCCCCTGCACTGCAGACAGGATATAGCCCTGAATTTATACCTCCTGCTCAAAGTAATCATATTTTGATGCTGCTAAAGCCAATAAGTGTGTAAAACTTGTAAGGCGGTCATGTAACAGAACCAGGGAAACTGGCTTTTAGATTAAGATGATCAAAAACAAATGGCCATTCTCCTCACCTGCTGCTTTTAGAGCCTGTGAGGTTAGCCTGGGTCGTGCTCTCAGGCTGTGTTCCGAGTGTTCTTTGATTGAAGCTGAAATTCCCGCATGGACACTTGACTCCAGAAGGGGGAGCTTCAGCAGGCACAATTACAGTAAAGTCAACTTGCAATGAAATATTTAAATAGTTACTTTCTAACAAATAAGTTTGAGTGTTTTGCTCACAGTGACAGCAGAATTTGATCTGATCAGAACACGGGTAAATGCTTTAACTGTTTTCTGTCACCCAGCTCTATTAATATTATTATTTTCCTTTAAATAAAAAACAATTGCAAATAAATAAAATGCTAAATCTTTTCGAAAACAAATACTTTTAAACGCAGTCACATTTTTATGTAAATTAGATCTAAAACTGTAATTCCTTACATTGCTCTAATAGCTTTCAGTGTGAGTGTCTGAAAATAAAGAACAAAAACTCTATGCTTTCCATTCATAGCAGGTAAGGAAAAATATACACTTTTTCATTTATTGATAGCTTAAATAATGAATAGGGACTAGAAGTTTAGATAGGTGCTAGGACATTTTATTAATTTGAGTTTCTTGGGAGGCCAGTATAAACGCACAGTTGTTAGGAATAAGCTAACAATACACCTGCAGGTGCATTTACATGTTTTTATTTGCAGAATTTGCAGGTTATTGTGGTAAATCTGAAAGAAAAGAGTCTGAAGAGAGAAGGGGGCAAAGTTACACCTATAATTAAGCCCTTGGTGAAATCCAGTAACAGGTTTCTGGGGGCAAAGTGTGGATTAAGAATACAGGAGTCAAGAAAATAAACAGCAAATCGCTTGTGCCAAGACCAACACATTTTGAGTTCCTACATGCTTGCCTTAGGGTGCATATTGTCCAATAGGTTTCAGAGTAACAAGGCAACTCACATGTGCAGAATTCTGCAGATGTTTTGCAGAGATCCACTTCCTCGGAGAGCTTAAAAAGCTGGCAATGGGTACCCTGTAGAACTGTCTTCCTCTGAAGCCACAACAATGCAGCATGTTTTGAATGTGTCCCTCTCCATTTGGACGTTGGAATTGTTTAAAAATCTACTACCTCAGCTAAAAGAATTTTGAAAATTATATCCTAGAGGCCCTTAGAAAACAGAAAGTCCAGACGCTGATTTATCCCAAGTTTCATCCATCCTGGCCATTCATAACAGTTTAATAGGTAGTATTTCAGCCTTTAGATCTATTTAGTATTTTCCAGGGTTGATCAGATAGGCTTCAGCTCTTTTTTCCCCCCAAGTAAATAATGGAAGAAAAAGAATATAAAATTCTCTATACAGTATATTTAGAAGAAGATTATAGCATCATAGACAGTATTTCAAGGTATTCAGTCTTTTAAACTTGTGATGGACTGTAATATCCAGAAAGTATTCACTTACAAATTCAGGAGATGATACAATTTCCACTATTTACAGTGGTTTAATTTACAACTCTTTCAAGCAATTCCATTGTTATAGGTATTGAAAATTGGCAATAAGTCAAAGAGTGACAATTTTCAAGTTACTGCTTCAAATCACATCAGATTATTTTTGAGTATATTACAAAAAATTGGAAAGTTATAACTAAGTAGAATTAAAGCAGGAAAATAGAAGTAAAGAAATCATGGCTTGAGGGACCAAGGAAGTCTTTTATAAACTAGATAGGGTACAGTTACAACTCTGGGAAAGACAATTCTGGTCAAAAGGAAACTTAAAATTGTTTTCTTTTCAGATCTCTTTCTCTCATCATTCTACCTATGCATTACGTATCCAACGTAGTCTCTCAAAGTTGGTGTTATTTTTTTTGGTTGGTTTGAATTGACTTTAGTGCATATTTTCTTTTCCACTTCCAGTGTATAACTACATCTGTATTTTATTTGCTGTTATGATATAAAACATATCCTTAACTTTCTGCTTCAGTTTCCATATTTTTCATACTTTTTTGCATAATGAATTTAAGCCTCCAGGAAGCAAACTTTTTTTCCTAGTTATTTTTTCATGGACTGCTTAGATATATTCATTGTCCCTTAGGGTTCCCAGTTTGCACATTTTATATTCACCTGCATATTAAGAGGCCATTAATATTATCTATTTGCTCCAAGTGAAACACACAGCTCATGTTTGGCTTTCAGTGACTGATCCATTCAAAGGCATCAGAGAACACTGAAGCTGTGAGTTTCCCTGCCAGCTTGTTCTCTTAGTGCAACACAGACACTGTAAAAATGTGCCTACCTTCCATTACTCTTACTGTAGTTTCAGAAAGTATCTGAAGATATACATTCCAGATTTTAGGAAAAGAAATTCTCCTGGGAATAGAAGATCGGGAATTGAATGAGTAATCCAAAGATCAGCCTAAGAAGCGTGGCACAGATGCGCATCACAATTTCAGAGTTCTTCGAATTCTATGTAGTATATCCCCAGGTTTCATTCACTAACACTGCCTGTGCTTAAAAAATATAATAGTGTAAGAATTTTCTCAATCATCCCTATTAAATGCATAATTTTTGACAGAGTTCTGCCCCTTTTTAATGGTGTGATAATTTTAAAAGTCCAAGTTAAGCATTTTAGTTTTTTGAGGAAGTTCGTGGAAATATGGATTCAAAGAAAAAAGACCACACTGATTTAAGTCCTTAAAACCCACAAAGTTTAGTGTAATTCAGAACCCAAAGTTACACATGACTGTGTGTTCTTTTCCTAGTGTTTCTATTATCATAAAATATCACATTTATTGTCAACGTGAAACAAATCTGCCTATTTTTTTTTACTTTTTAATTGATTAATTTGGAAAATCATGTATGAAAATGGTCAAAAATAGAAATGTTAACTTCCAATGACACTGTATTTTCCAGTCACTGATGCATTCCACCAACCATTTCAAGCTGTCAAATTGAAAATAAAGTTGAAAAGAAAGGATGGTATTTGGAAGAAAGAGGGCAGAAATGTTTATCAGGCCTAGAATATAAATTTGATTGCCAGTTATGTCAAAGACTGAAAAATTATTCTGTGATATATGCATCAGAAACGTGATAAATTTACTTTCATCGATCTTAAAATCATAAAAAAATCAGTAATCATCAAGTATTCTTCCAAACTCATTTTCCAGAATCAAAAAGCTGATATTTTAAGCACATCTCACACAGGCGCAATGTGCATGCTCACACACGCTCTCTCTCTCTCCCCCTTTTGACTTGAAGAGTTATTTGGTTTTCAAATTACTTTTTGTCTACTTTATTTTTTGCACAGTGGTGAAGTTAAATAAAGTATTTCAGAAACATGTACAAAATACAAATTTTCCCAAAATCTATAATTCTGGAAACCTGATAAAAATTGCAAACTTTGTCCCTTTCTTATTTTGTCCACACTCTGACCTGTCAAACATTCACAGTTTGTGGTGACAAGACCCTGCTCAGCACATGAGAAACTTAAACTGTAGGGTTGTTGTACTCTACCAGCCCATGTGAGATCAGAAATCCAGGAATAATCCTGTGTTGAGTTTGTTTGCCTAATTGGTGATATGACATTGTCGGAAGGAAATAAGATTTTTAACATAGTCAATTTTTCTCACGGATGCTACTAGAAATAATAATCTTTGACGTGTGTTAAGGGAAAGCCTTCTCTTAAAGGCTGTGTAGATTGAGCATACATCCAAAATTGTCCCAGGGAAAGGACTGATCCCTCTCCCTGATACAGGAGGACTTGATGAAACAGTGAAAAAAGGGAGGCCTGGGTGGTTTCAGGTTATGATGGTGACCAACAGGCAAGGAATGAATGTCTGCATGTGAAATCCTACTCTCTATAATTAATCTGAAATAGCTATCTAAAAATCACCTTAATATCCTGAAAAGCATAGTAGTCCCGTATCAGGAGTGTTTAGACAAGGAATCTATACAAAAATCTTATAAAAATCTGCTAAAAGTGTGCAGAGCTATGCATTATTAAAAGTTTGCTAATGAACAGCTCCCAGTGCTGCTTTAGTCCTTTGTATGAAGTCTACTCAGGATAATTCAGGGAATCCACACTCAAAGCTGTTTGGACAATCTGTTTTACAGAAAATAGGTTGAAATAAAAGCGACACAAATTTTTCAGAATATGACATAATTTTCCCTTCCAACATATACTGCATCTCAAACTCTTGCATCAATTGCCTTAAATTGAACAATATTTCTGCTGCCTGAAAATTGTTCATAAAGCCTTTGAAATGGAAATTATGTTTTCTGGAAGGACAGTTTAGGTTAAAAGGCACAAAACCAGCTAATAATTAACAGAAAGCAGAAAGCTGGATAAAGGTAGAACACCAAGGGTCTTAGACTTACTTGAAGACAGTAGAAAGTGAACATAAAAGACAGGAAAATGTCAGCCTTTTACAGCCACTTTACATTTTCTGAAAATGTCAGCCTTTTACAGCCACTTACATTTTCTTTGCACTGTTGCAAAATAACTGATTTATTACAGGACAACAGTGAGTTGAACTTATAAAACAATATGGAAAACAGTCCTGAAAATTGCTTGGACCTAATTCACTTTTCCTAATTCTAACTTTTTTGCATTTGCTTAAACAGTTAAAAATCTTTTAGAGAAGGACCTAATTTTCAGGGTTTTAGAAACACTTAGACAACATTCACTTCAATATTTCTGGAGCAGTACATTTTTGATCTTTGTATTGAGAGCTAAAATGTTAAGCTCACATGATGTGAAAAAGACCTACATTGCAAGTAAAGGCTGATTTTATGAAAATGAAAATTTTAATACTAATTCAAAAAGCATGAAAAAAAATTATGCAGATTCACAACTGAATGAAATACAGCAGTTTTCTTATAATTTTATTTTCACTAGAAAATTCGGACTGATAAGACGCTTTATATGTTAACAAACATGCAGATGTGCACAGAGTTGGACTTGCTATTTCTTTGATTCACACTTCCTAAATTTGTCAAGGACAGTGTATGGAGCATGACTGATAAGTGCTCAATTACACTCCCAAAAAGTTACTGTGATAATAATAAAGGTGAAGGGAGGAGAGGAGAGGAGAGGAGAGGAGAGGAGAGGAGAGGAGAGGAGAGGAGAGGAGAGGAGAGGAGAGGAGAGGAGAGGAGAGGAGAGGAGAGGAGAGAGGAAAGGAAAAACATCTTAGTTCTGCTGGATGACAGGAAATTCTCCTGAGCACTCTCGCTTTGCTATTGCTGAGTACAACAGTTACAACAATGTCACTCAAGCCCCCAAGAGCCAAGTATATCAATTTACTGTTTCCACAGCTGCAGGATATTTAGTGCTGTCTGTACCCATTCTGTGGTCATCACACTGTGTTTAGCCATGCACCAAGTCAAGTGTCAGGTCTGTTACTGACAAAGGGCCTCTTTTTCCTCTAGGCTGTTGGATGCTGATGAGTACACACCCTCTTGCTCCACTGTCTGTCCATCAACCATGAGTTCCTCTTGTTGACCATCACTAGCCCCTCTTAGACTTCTCTCTCTCGTACACACCTAAACACAGTCACACACAAATTAAAGGTAATTTCCTATTGGAAGATCTCACTAAACTTTCCTTTTATAATTTTTTTTTTTCTAAAGGTTCTTTCGTCTGAAAACTTCCAAATTTTGATCATCAGTGAGAGCAAAGGAGCTTAGGTAGAAATGCTGAGCTCTAAATAGGCATTAATGAATAATGGAGGAAGAGATTGATATACATTCTTAACCATTCTGTCTGACTGAGAAATTGCTGAAAAGTTATTCTGAGTTTTAGGTTTCTTTTTCCTTCATTACAAATTGCTGGAAGGGCCAAAAGCCATCCTTTCAGTTATTAGCAACAATTAAGGTTGTTCATTTGATACCCAATTACTTTGCTACTCAGGAAACCCTATTCACTCTGGGCAGTTCAGTGTGAAAATCTGTCAAAAATATAAAGAAAAGTTGGGATTGTCATTATCCAGCAGTTTTTCGGACTGTCACACCATGTGAAAATACCTGCTGCACTAGGATTAGGGCCCAATATCCACAGTTCGCTTTCTTCTGTGTTCCTTAATGCATAAGCATAGAGTCAGTTGTACGTAGCTCACTTTTTTCAGTTCGTTGTTTGCCTTACATGATTTCATCAATTCCCATGATCCTTCCTTTTAAAAATTTCTGGGAAATAGCATGGAGCATGGTAGAGCACTTTTGTGGCTTAGTGTAAGCTTGCCACCAGACTAGTGGAACTATAGACTAAATTGACCATATTGAAATTACTACACAAGACTCATTTGTTACACAATTTCATTTAACCTTTAAAAACCTGAGTCCATGGACAAGTCACATTTGTTTTCCACTTAATTTTCTATTTCATCATCAACCATGTGTTTTAATCTATAAAAACAAAAAGGTAGTCTTTAGAACAGAAACATAGCAAGAGTTACCCACAAAGGGAATTCCTGAGAGTCTTTTCAGTTAGGGGTTCTCATTCATGTTTTATGGTTTATGGTCCTAATGGAAGATATTTGTCTAAATGAAGAAATATATTCTAGCATGAGAAAGAAATTGAAATGAAGGGCATCTGTGTTTGCCAGTTTGGTGAATATACATAAAATTCCTAAGTTTTTTGGGGAGTACTCATATCACAAAATATCAGTGCCTGTTGAATGTGCTGCATCTGTCAGTATTGTGACACCTGCATCACAGATGAAGGATGATAAAGGAATGGTTAATTGTAGCCATCATCCAACTGTGTGAGCAATATTTGCACTAGGAAAAAATGACCATTTTGAACAAATTTGTTGACAGAACAGAAATATTTTTGGAGTAAGATGGGCATGCAAGAATGTAGATAAGTGAAATAATGGCAAGTTTTTGACAGAACTGACGGTGATGGGACCATACTGTGCTTTCAGAAGAATAGTCTGACTTGACTGTGAGACTAGACAAATAAAATGTATTTGTCCTGTAAAGTTGCATAGCATTGTCAATGACATGTTGTGAAGATATGTCAACATATGCAAAAATGGCAATAATAAATTATGTAAAAATATCTGACTCTCCACACGAAACAAAGGAGCCCAGAATTTAAGGAAAGAGTTGGTGAAAAACTTGTGTGTAAATTAGTATTTTACCTATGCATTATTTTTTGGTTGAGGTAAAACCACACTGGTTTAGACTTCTGTGTGGTGTGTGTGTATGAGGAATTTTGGCTGTCATGTGCCCATGGGTATTCAGATGGAATAAACATAAAGGTGCAGTTCTGGGAAAGGTTTATTTAGCTTATTCAGTAAAGAAGAAAATACTGTGTTAGGCAAGGGTATCTCAGATAGTAGATTACAGCTCCTTTTCTATGAAAGTCTCATAGACAAGCTGTTCACAGCATGGGTGTCGCAGTGAACAGGAGGAGAACCTGCCCAGGCCAAAGGAAACAGGATCACCTGCAAAGGGACGGCCATGAATACACCCTTGAGGGCCACAGATTTTGTCCTGGCTGTGTCCTGAAAAGTGTGTCATACCAGTAGTTCTCTAGGAAAAAGAAAGGCATAGAAATTGCATAGAAAGGAATAAAAATTGGGGAGAGAGGCAAGAAAAATTTTGATGGCTCTTGAGGGGGCAGGGGCGATAAGATATGGTATCTGACCTATGTCTGATATTTCAATGGCATGGAAGGTTAAGAAAAAATGGCTGCTGGGGGCTTTTTGGGATTGCTTTGCTCTGGCTCTCTGGATACTGCATAACAGGCCCAATAGGCTGATATCATGTGTATCAAATATTCCAGCATTCCCAGTTTCCTCCAATAGGACTTCATAAACTCGATGACTAGTCAGGCAAGGCAACAAGATTTTCTGCAAGCAGAGTATAAGAAATAATGCCTCTCAGTGCCCTTTGAATAACTGGAAATGATGTCCCCTATTTGTGGATGAGGAAGATCTCATGGGGAGATCTTTGCAACTTTGCAGGAATCTCTGTTAAGGGAGTTTGATTCAACTGCCTGTGGGATTGGATTTCCACTCATTTGAAACCCATTGCAGGGCCAGGGCCAATTCTCAACAGTGTTGGCTCAGATTTCCCTAGGAAGAGAGAAGAAAAGACCATTTGAATTAATAGCTACATCTGCACAGTTGTTAATGGAACAGCCCGTTATTACTTTGTGCCAGGAAGCCATATCTGCTACTCAATTGTGATCCCTTACAGAGGTGGATAGCCAGAATTGTCCCCAATAACCCTTTGGCCCATGTCATCTATCACTCTTCCAGGCAGTGTTTGGGCACAGTAGAGGTTAGGACAGCCCACTAGGTACTCCTAGTAGGGAGTTTGGAAGCAGCTGCAGTATTCTAGAAGACAGGAAAATTTGACACTATGGACATGGGGCATTTCATGTCAGTTAACATCAGTGCTAAAGAGTGTTCCTGGCCTTGTTAGACTTCTTATCCTGTTACATACTTTCTCTAAATTCACTACCTCTTTTATTTTTCAGAAGTAAATCCCCCCCAACAAAGTGCCATCAACCAATGAAACAAAGCCTGATTGACTGAGGCAGGATTTTTCAAGTTAGCATTGTCTAGAACTTTCACTTCTGTTGTCTTTTCACAGCTTTTCCAAGAGGAAAAAGTAAGACTGGCCTTTGCGACACCTGTGAAATTGTTATTCTGTAGAGAGGGATGATCAGAACGGAGATGATCAAACCTGCACTTCTGGTTTCTCTCAGAATATAACTGCAGTGATGCTTATTTTAAAATGGGATTCTCATCCATTCCCTCTTACAAAATTTAGAGTATCTGAACCCTGCAATGAAATGCATTTTACATCAGATACACCATCTAAACAGTATCTGGAGCGGAGAGAGATCTCAGCACTTCCAGTCCTAATTAATCGGTGAGTTTTCTCTTGTGGTATGACTCCAGTCTATTAAATCTTGCATTTCTTACTGCAAAGTAGCACAAATTCAATGGGAAACATAGAAAGTGTCTTTGTCTTCCAGAATATTGTATCTCAGCAGCTAGGGAAAGCTTCTGGGAGGTGGATGCAGTAGATTTGAATTCAGTCCATCTAAAGTAAGAACTGAATTCAGTTCATTTCCCAAACCCTTAAAGATAAAAGGGTTGTAACACAACTACATCCTTTCTACATTAGAAAAATGTGGGTTTTTAGAAACCTCTGACTTGCTAATATCCGTGAAGATGGCTTTCATAAAGAAATTCCTAATTTCTGGTTTCCAGTAGGTGGAGGCAGGAGAGATGGACTGTATTTTGCATGCATACAGTGTGGAATTCCACAGATTTAGCAACTTTAATGTCAAACATGAACATATGGCAACTGTAGATGCTGTTACAGGGATGTTTAGGAAGAAGAGGATAGGGGGAACAGGAGAACATTTGTGAGATAAGATTGAAGACAGGTAACCTAAAATCCACTTTTGCCCAGTTATTAAATGCCTATGAGCCTTTTATTTATGCTAGTAGATTCATCTCAGAGCACAGGCACAGACACTGCAAAAAAGATCATTCATATTCTTAAAATGATACTACAGTCTCTGGCACAATATCACTCGGATCCAACTAGTGTGCTTGAAAATAATTCTCAGGCATGCATTGGAAATTAGCATAGAGTGGGAATCATTCCCAACAGGCAGTTTGAATATTGTTAGCTTGTTTTTGATGGCAAGAGAGCTTAATAGTAAGGATGTGCCAGTTGGCTTCAGTGTCAAAGAAAGCCCTAGGCTCTGTGTAGTTTGCTAGTGCAGATATAGTCCTATTGGTTCTAACATCTAAATCTAACCCGAATCTTTTTGTATTTTGCAGAGAAGGTGGAGGCTGTTTTGGGATGCTGCCCCTTGTGATTTGGAATTGATCTTGCAAACACCTATTCATATAAATTATTGTAACTCAAACAGTTCCACTGATCTTAAAAAGCTGCCTGTAAAATCAGAACAAACATTTGTGAGTGAGGTTTTGCAGAATCAGCATGTGGTGGGCCAGGTGCAAAATAGAAACTTAGAATCTGATTCCTATGTGGTAGTGCATTCTGCTTCCAGAGAAACTGAAATCCTAAACAGCACAGCAATCTGTTTCACCTTTGAGTTGTTTGTCCATGCATCGGTTGATTCTGTGGCCTTTCCCTAAATCAGTAGTGATAAGGAATTAATTTTATATCCCCTTATACCAAACATGTGGTGAAAGACTAGTCCCCTAAAAATGCTATCTCTGTAAGAATAAGTAAATTATTTTTCACTGTGCAGTAGTTATATGCTCAGCATGGTTTCTTCTTTTCATCCTTTCATCCTCAGTGAGGAAATTGAACGAAATCTCACATTGTTGTCTATTTCCCCATCAAGGAGTTTCTTCCTTGGAGAAAAAGGAACATTATGTACTATCTGCAATTGTCTTTAATATTAAAAACTAAGGAACAAAATGTTATTAATTATTTAGAAATTACTGGCTGTGATCATTATGCTAAATGACAATTATGGTTATTGTTTACGTCAAGAAGTTCCAGTGAGGAAATAGAAGATCAAATTCCCCATGTAGTTTGAGCTGCACAAACATAAAGGAAAAAGACTCTGTACCTCATTTTGGAAAGAAAGAAGCCATAATGGCCAGTTTTAAGAACCAAAGGACCAAGAAATAAAATCAATTAGATAATTCCCTCCCTTCTGCAACCATACCCACATCTCTCCATGCATTCCACGCTTTCCTCACATTCCACCACCTCTATCCCTTACATAGCTGTATGACCCATTTTACACCTCTTTTCTCTTCACCTTCTTTTGTCATTTCTGGTACAATCCTAAGAAAGAGTGCAGCCATTGTCACAAATCATTTTCTACAGTGAGCTCTCACAGAGTCCTGAGGATAAATCTGCCAAATCTCAGCAGACTAAAATATAGGGGACTTAATTTCTTCCATTTGAGGAAATATGGTTTCATAGAAGTCTTGGCTGGAAGGAATCTCTGGAGGTTGTCAAGCCCAGTATTTCTACTTTAGGTGGGACTATACCACCACTAGGCCATGTGTTTTGGTTACTTTTAAATTGTTTGTTTGTTTTGGTTAAGTCCTGAAAAAAATTCAAGGTCAGAAGTTTCCCCCTTTTGCCTTGTTGGGTAACATGTAACAGTGATGACCAACCTTTCAGGAGAAGTCTTCCTCCTCTCTAATGGGAATGACCTTAGCCACAGTTTGTGGGAGGCCCCAAACTGATGTTTTCAACTCCTCTATCCTCTCACTTCGTTCTTTTTCTTGTTCTTCACGTTTCTTTATTTTTTTGTTGCTCACATTTACAGTGGACTGCGTGACACTGTTTCACTTTCTCTCCTTTACAGGTAATTCCAAATGCTGTTCCCTTCACTGCCATTAATAACAACAGTTCAGATTTCTTGCTAATGATATCTGACAATATGATATCTCCTCTGATGTCTACTCTGCTTGCAAGTTAAGTTTCTCAGTTCATATGCAAAAAGACATCAGCTTTGAGACATCTGTTTATTCTTGTATGGCTGATAGCCTCTTGTAAGACCATCATCTGGCTTTACTGCCAGGATGTATTGCAGTGCTCTGTAGCTGGGCTCTTGAGTGACTTTCAGCTGATGAGTGATTTCCTCTTGTTTGTTGTGGGGCTTGATGAATGCTTTTCCTCCCAGGCTCTCTTGCCTCAGCAAAGTCGTTCCATGTGTCACTTCCATCTGTACCAATTCTTTGCCTGTCTTTCCCACTATTCAATGTAATGCATAGCGTAAGTGTCTGATTTGTTTGCTCACAGAATCTCTGTAGCATATTGGGTTAAAAGCTTGTGACTATCCAAAAAGATCTGCTGTTTTCCTTACCCTGTGTGCTGGTTTTGCCCGAGATAATTTTTTTCTGAGTAGCTGCTTCAGTGCTCTGTTTTGGGATTTAGTATGAGAATAACGTTGATAACACATTGATGTTTTTGTTGTTGCTCAGTAGTGCTTACCCTAAGTCAAAGATTTCACAGCTTCCCATGCTCTGCCAGCCAAAAGGTGCACAAGAACCTGGGAGGCAGCATGGCCAGGACAGCTGACCTGAACTTGCCAAAAAGATATTCCATGCCATCTTACATCACACTCAGCAAATAAAGATAGGGGAAGAAGAAGGAAGTAGGGAGACACTAGGAGTGATTGTGTTAGTCTTCCCAAATAACCATTAGATGTGATGGAGCTCTGTTTTTCCAGGAATAGCTGAACACCTGCCTGCCCATGGAAAATGGCGAATGAACTCCTTGTTCTGCTTTGCTTGTGCATGCAGCTTTTGCCTTACCTGCTAAACTGTCTTTTTATTAATCCATGAGTTTTCTCAGTTTTGCTCTTCCCTATCCCAACAGGGAGGTGAAGATGTGGGGATGGGGGGAAAGTGAGTGAACTGCAGCCAAGCAATTGATATCTGTGTTTAAACAACAGCACCCTGGTTACTACACTCTTGATCAGGAGAAACTGGATCCAGCAGGAAGGGAGGTGATTCCCTCTTGGAGAAGATGCCTGTGCTCAGCTCAGGGAGGTTCTAGAGTGTAAAGTGAGAAAAAAAAAAAGTCATTAAAAACTTGACAAATAGAGAAAATTCTGCATGAAAAAGGACCAACTGACTTTTAAGATAACCAAAGATTAAAAAAAAGAAAAAAATTCCAGCAAATAAATTAGCAAAACTCAGAACCATGCAACCATCCTTTTTATATTCACAGACCATTAGATGGCTTTGGCATATTCATTTGTGAAGAGCATGCAGCCAGATGGACCAAAATTTCTGGATGGCCCAACATCCTGCCCAAATGTCTTATGGAACTATTCACCCAGTAAAACCATCAGAATCCAGTTTCTCCACTGAAGAAATGAAAATTGCTGGAGGAAATTCTTAATGGAGGCTTGCTTCTTTACAAATTTGTTACATTCTTCAGTCAGTACTAACATTTTTCTTTCCAAAATAAATCAGCTTCTCCAAATTAATTGATTTCCATATCTAAAATCACAGCTTCTATTTTCTTCAACTCATTCGTCACAACCTCCTTCTGCCCCTATTTTTCTCTCCTCAGAAGATTTTGCCAATTTCTATTGAAAGAAAGGAGATAAAGTGTGTGTCTGTTCTCTTTCTTATTTTTTTTTTCCTCTTCTCACTCTCTCACATTTCTCCAGTGTTGAGAACGAGGAAGCTTCTCTTCTCTTCTCCTCCACAAAGTGGCCTAAAGAGTTTTGTACCATCTCCTTACCTCACACTGTGACACTTTTGAGCACTTTGACCTCTGTTTCTTGTCTCACATTATAAACAAGTTCTATATTTTTCCATTCTTGTAAAGAGAAAAAAAGTATCTTCAAACACACACTTGCATTTGCACCAGTCTTCTTATCCATTTCCTTTGAGGGTTTTTTTAGTAGAAAGCTAATTTAATTCTCATTTCCATCAAAAACCTGCTCATGTGTGGCTGCTGTGAGCTGCAGTGTATAAGTGCCCTATTACCTTTTTCATTTCCAATGGCAAATACCAGAACCAATCTCATTCCCTGCTCTGACTGCCACCAGCAGTCATTCATCTTCAGCATTGTTATGCTTGTTTTCTTAAAACAGTGCCCTCTTTTTCCATGGTGAATCTGTGCTCTTCTAAGCCTCAGTTGCCATGTCCTGTAGGGAATGTCTCCTCATGCCTTATTCTCCTCTCTGTGTACGTTTCATGTATCTGCCAGTGGTCCTTTCTTCTTCACCATCCACACATGGTTAATCTTATCCACACTAATTCAACCAGAATACACCAATCTGCCACTTCACAGCAGAGTAGTTTCTTTCTGTCTAAGGAAAGATTTTGATGTGTTTCTCCAGTATTACCTGATGTCTATCTAGTAATCTCATCTCAGCACAACACATCTAAACAAATATTTTAAGGAAAATTGAAAGTGCTTTTTTTCTTCCTTCCTAAATGTCGATACAAGGGGAAGTGTCTATGTGTGTCATTCAACATACTTCACTCAGTTATCCTCTCTAGGTCCTCAGGCAGAGGTTACATTTAAATAGTGTGTCTTCTTTTTGTACACTACTTTTAATACACAGCTTTTCCATTAATCTCTACTACCTGTCATAAAATCCTTTTGGATGCTATTTGACTGATTTTAATCACCTATATGCAGTAGAGACATCTGCATCTGCATTCTTTTTTTGGATTCCTCCTTACACAGTGTAGAAAAATAGCTGTTATAGAGTGGAAATTTTGCTAAAATAGACATCCAATCAATTTTTTTTTACATTTTTTCCCCAAAAGTTCCTGTATCTTGGAGGACTAGCTCCTATGTAAATATTCATGCTGCAGAAGTCTAAAATTAGCTGAAATCAATCTTGTCTCCTTTTTCTTTTCTCTCTTTAGCTTTGTAATTTCTCTCCTCTAGATCCTACCAAAGGCAAACTATCCTCACTTAGAGTCCACATGAAAATAGCATTCCAGGTTCATTTTCCTAGGCTGTAACTTTGGCTGTATCACTCATAGTTATTCATCCATTCAATAACTACACCTTTCATCAGAAATCAAGTTTGTGCTACTTATCTTTCTCACTGTTTTTTATATCTCATTTACTGTTCAGACTGACAGCCACATACGGCCATTTCTGTAACTCCATATTGTTTACTTAAAGACATTTTGGAACAAACATATGTATAGTTCCTTCCAGTCTGCCCTGCATATTTAAGGAAAAATTCCCATATACATCTGACATGCAGTAGAAAATAGATTTTTACAAAAACCCACCAAATATCTTCTTTCCTATGACTCTTACAAGAAGCTTGTCAAGTGCTTGACTTGAGTCACCGCGGCCCCTGATCTGGATGTTCAACCACAATTCTGTTTCTTTTTCTCCTTAATCTCACTGCCATGAAAATAATATTTTTGAGCAAGGACTGTTTACGGCTTGTGTTTACACAGTACTTTAGCATAAAGACATGTCAGACTATGAATAGATATTCTAAATGCTAAAAAATTGTAAACAAATAATAATAGCAAGCAAAATGTGAGATATTTTTGTAACAAAACATTTGGTATTTCAGTGATCTCTAAGACTCAAATGAACAGAATGTACCCTTTCTTTGTTATTTTGAAAATTCCCTACGAATATAATTTTTATGGTCCTTCAGAGGAAGAAAATACTATTATTGTTCAGTAGGTATAGCAATATATGAGACCCAATTCTTGTAGGATAAGAATGACAAGCCTGCAGATTAGACTGAATTTTTCACCTGTCTCTATTGGGAATGGCAAGCTATTTACAGTAAAGGAGCATTCTTACCAGATAACTTGGGAGTGAGAGAACCGGATTATGTGTTATGTTTTAGGTCTCAAAGACACAAGAAAATTCACCCCAATAAATTTTTTTCCAGTCAACTCTAGTGTTCCCAGTTTATGTACTTTGACTTTCATATATTTGCTTTGTTTATATAGCTTTTACTTTTTTAAACTTAAATAGTAGTATTAATTCTTATTTGTTTCATGTTTACATTGGTTCTGCATTGAGTTAAGTTAAAGCTGAATTTTAAGAAAAAAGTCAGATTAATTGTATTGTGTAATTTCAGGTTAACTAAGGAAGATATTGTACTGCTGTTTATTTTTTTAATGCAATTAATATTTTTAAGGCTCTACTTTTTTCTTTAATCTGTGTCATGTGTAATTTCATGTCTGATAGACACTAATGAACAAAAGGCAATGTACAAAGTGTTATTACTTATATAATCAATGGTTAGGAGGACATTTATCTTAACCTAGTATTTGCTTTTTCAGTTTATTTATATAATATCCAGATATATACAGAAATTAACTTTCCCATCAAGTTTGTACAACCTAAAATGCAAAAAACTGTCACTTTATTTCATTAAGTTTAGATCCACCTCATGGAGTTGAGACATGAATTTTCAGTGACTGAGTGCAGCAGAAAGAACATCACAAATTAGCCTAGCGAGCCAGTGCACATTTTTAATACGTATTTATTTCCATAAATGTAAGTGCTGAGCAGCTGATTTCATTAAAATTATGGCATATTGCATTTAGGATCTCTATTTGCATATTTTCTGCAAGCTGAAGTATTAGTTTTTGAAGTGCCATTTTAGGCAATTTTTGCAGAGTGACATATACAGATTTTCATTAGGATCACAGCAAGCTGTTGGCTAAGATTTGAACTCTAGAGAACAAGCCCCACTAGAACTACATAAAAATATGTTAAATTACTATCAGGGTTGTGGAAGCATGAATTCCAGAAGAAAAATAAAATTAATATAGATATTCAAGGTTATGACCCCCTGAGATATAGTTCTTGGAGAAAATAAATAAACCCCAAAACCCTCAAACCTTCAAAGCTGAAAACTATTTAGTTTAAAGGGCAAAAAAGATCAGGAAACATTTTATCTTGCTTTGATTTGATTTCATGTTTATAGAAAAAAATTGCAGTAAGATGAAAAAAATAGAACACAATCACCTGAAATACTAGTGAGATTATGCTATGCTCTACTTTCTAAACTCATGAACCCCTGCTTTTCACTCAATGATATGACTTCTTATTATTTGGTACATTCGTATATTCTCATTAGTCTCATAATCCAGGTGCATAGTTTTATCTCAAGGGAGACCTCCACTCATATTTTCTCTGCCCCCCGTTTTCAAATGGGGAAATGAGCCTAATTGATAGCTGTGCTTAGTTCCCTTTGAAGAACTTGAGTACAGAACCAAGTGGGAAAAAAAGAACAAAAGAAAAAAAAGTGGTTTGTACGTTTATGGGGGAAAGGAGACTGCAAAAGGACAAAGGAAGAAGGAGAGCTGGAAGATGAAGGAAATAATGGAAGAAAATCATGAGGGAACTGCAGCTGAAGATAAAATGCAATATAGTATCAGATTGCAAGAACAGAGGGACAGAAGTATGAGTGAGTTCCAAAAGTCACTTTCTCTAGAGATCTTGTGTCACAGATGCTGCTGCTGCTGCTGCAGAATAGGATTTAGACATCCATCAAAGGCCTGCTGTTGTCCTGGTGGGAAAATAAATAGTTCAACATATTGCTCATCTAAACCAAAGTTACCCTGTAAAGACTCAGAAGGTTGGGAAGCTTGGGACCCATGAAGGATTCTCTCCGTTCTCTCACTCAGTTCTCTGGCTCTCTCTTTACTTCTCCCTCTCTTAATATCTATAAATGTGGAATATATACAAAATTAAAAACAATATATATATATATATACACCACATATAGCATATGAATAGGTTTAGGTAGGTTTAAGGGGTGTGTGTGTATATATTTACACACATATGTATCTATTATATCTACGTATAAAATATATGTGCAAAATTCTTCTATAGCCTGAATGAAGTCAAGATAAATCTTATATAAGAGCCGCCTGAATCTCAAAGTGACATTGCATGTAATAACTTCATGCATGTATGCACACATAAGCACATTATACATTCACAATTTTAATGTTCAAAAGCAAAGTGCAGGTCAATGTTATAATTATTGATGATGTCTATCAATCAATTTCCAAAAGGTAAAAAAGGTTTGGAATTCCAGTTGGATCCATAACCAATGTAATTAACCAGTATAGCTATTCAACAGCATTTTTTAAATGGGCTTGGATGTGAAATAAGTTTTCTCCTTTTTCTCTTTCTAGTGGGAAACAGAAGGATCAGACAGGCTTTGGACAGAATTGCTAGAAAACACAACAGATATGATGTTCACTGTTTCATCTTCCTCTCAGAAAATCTCTAGCCTAGACACAACTAAGAATTATGAGGAAAAGAGCCCTTGTATATTAATCTGTTGGGCATAGTATGAAAAAACAGGAATCAAAGCCCAGTTCTCACTTTAACATTACCGGTGCTGGGTTCTCTTGGACCAAATGAAGATCACCAGACTGAAGGCCAAGGTGTTATGTCTGCCTTGACTGACACTTGGAAGATCTGATTCTAAACAGGATGCAGCTCATAAAGAAAATTCTTTCTTGGAGTGCTTAGTTGTGCAATTGAAGTGATGATTTTTCTTAACTTAGTTTCTGGATTTGTATAGCTGCTAAAACAGTAGACATTCACCTCATTCTTCTTCTCTTTTATGATGCCATAAAGATTTTATGAGTTATTAATGAGGATCTAGACTTTTGACCTTTGATACTTGGCTGAGGACAAATTTATCAAAGCAGAGCTATGACAGAGCCGACTGGAATCTGTCGAGGTGTAAGAATCTATATCCTGTGTCATTAAATAAAAGCAATAAAAAATACTGCTGTTTGTGCCTCTGTTCTTAAAAATATGTTAAAAAATTGTCTGTGCTGGCCTGACAAAACCCAGACACTGGCAGAGCTGATACCATTGCTCCTGTCTAGTTCAAAGAAGGTTCTGTAACGTTACATGGAAGGAGGCAGAGGAGAAACTGCTTCACTCTTTATAATATTCTTTCATTTTTTCCCACAAACCTGTGAGGGGTACTTAGCCTAATTTTTCACAGACCATAAACGAAATTCTGCTTTATGACAAGACTGCTCACAAGAACCTCACGGACTTTAACAAAGGGAACTCTGAAGTCCGGCCACTGGGGAGGACTAGCCCCATGCTCCAACTGCATGCTGGGGGTTGACTGGCTGCAAAACAACTTTGCAGAACCTGAGCTGGGTTCAGGTGTACAGAAAGCTCAATGTGAGCTGTAAAAACATCATTGCAGACAAGCAGGCCAACAGCATCCCAGGATGCATGAGAAGGAGCAGGTCAAGGGCTGTGATCTTTCCCTCCCACCTTGGTCCTGGAGTGCTGAGTCTATTGTTGGGTTCCACAGCACAAGAGACACAAGTATATTGGAGCAAGTCCAGATATGGTTATTAGGAGATACACAAGGAAAGACTGAGAGATTTGGAATTGTTTAACTGTAGGCAAGGAGGCTAAGGGGGGGTCTTAGCAATGCTTGTATATATGTTTGCATAAGGACGTACACAGTCTCAGGTAACCTGGTCTGGTTCTTCCTGCTTTGAGAGGGAAGCTTGAACTAGGCAATCTCCAAAGGTCCTTTCTCATAAGAACTATTCTGTGATCCTGTGATAATGTGAAGTAGATGATCATCCATCCAGGAAATCCTGATGGAAGCCCTCCTTGCATCTGTCTTGTGGTATGACTGTGGCATGCTGGCAATGTAGAAAATATGAAGAAATATTCCTGGTTAGAAGGGACCCAACAAGGAATGCTGATTCCACCTCTGAAGTGAATGGCCAGTACAGGGATCAAACCCACAACCTTGGCATTATCAGCACCATGCTCCAACCAGCTGAGCTATTCTTGGGGTTACCTGTCCTTTGTTTCTCTTTTCCTCCCAGCTGTGGAGAGGGCACTCCAGTGAGCAGAGCGCTTACCTGTTGTTTCCAGAGGTTAATGAAAAACTTAGCATCACAACAAGAGGGTCACAGCCTTTTATTTGTACGTCAGTAGTGTCAGAGGCCAGCTGGCTGGAGGGGTAAACTGGCCATGCTCAGAATAAAAACACTCCCACAAAGTTATGGGTAACCCTCCCACCAGGTAGGGAATCACATCAGCCCCAAAACAGTGCAACCCTCATAATTTTCTATATTTCTAGGGGAATAGTTGCATAAATAGTGAAAACCCTCATAAACAGTGCAACCATCATAATTTTCTGTATTTCTAGGGGAATGGATGCATAAACAGAATGGTATAAAGGTACGGATGTATTCCTTTACAGATATGCAAAAGTGAATAATATGCTGTACAGTAATTTGTACGTCTAGAATTTTAAACCCTTTCCATCTTTGAATAAGGCAGAGTAATTTTAATGGACTGTCACAACACTTTGAGGCGAGGTGTCTTCTAACACTCCACTAGTACAGTTTTGTGAGGAAACTACCCCAGGGTTTGGAACTGGGATACTAGAAGTGACTTTTCTCTTGTCCTTATTAGAGTAGCTGGAAGGAGATTACAGTATATGGTGTAAATTTAATGTCACCCTGGCAGGAGGTGGCAGGTTAGGAATCCTGTCAGTCACTGATTTACTGCTTAACAGTAGGGAAAGGCTTTAGAACAAACTCTGTAGGAGCATTATAAGCACTTTTTTTATTGTCAGAACACAACACAGGGTAGCCACTAAGCTTAAAAGTGATTTATGAAAAAAAGACCACCTGGAGATTATCTTATTTTTGTCATTTTAAAAGGACATGAAAAGATCATTTTTGTCATATCTCTTTCCTGGTCAGTAAACAAATCCACAGAGGACCAATTGACCCATAAAGCAGCCATTGATGTTACGAAATTGTTCTAATTTCTAATGTTGCATGTCATTTGTTGCTGTTACTTAAAATGATTTGTGATACATTTTGCAAAGTTATTGTCTCTCCCCCTCACCAAATTTTTAATTTCCACCTTCAAAAAGCTGAATTTTCTCCAAGCTGCAGGAAATACTCAGAATCTGCTAAATATTTTAATGTGAAGAGATGGAGACTTGTAAAGGAGAGCGTTGTTAAAGACTCTGACATTTTATACTAATTTTCCATCAGTGGTTATGGTTCCAGAAAACTGCAATTTAAGACATTTTAAAATCCTAATACTAATCATTTGAAATAATAGCACTTTCTATATAGAACTAACAATAAAAATAACCTCTGTCAAGACTAAAAAGCTAGTAGCAGAAGTTATAAATTGACAGTTTCAGTGTGACTGGATTAATCAAAAAAAAGTCCTCCAGACCCCCAAAAAAACCATATTTAATGTCAAGGTCAGGACTCAAACATGAAAGCGACATAAAACAAAGCAGCATATTATTTTTAGCAATAATAGTACCTTGTCCAGAGTTGAACTTCAAGCTGGTGTAAATACAATATGTACTGCTTACCTATTTTCCTTTTTATGGTTGGTTTGGGGTTTTTTTAAAATGTATTTTTAGGTGACAACTCTGGCTTAATTTTGCAGCTACATTGTGTAGCAATTCCTTCAGCTACAAGTGGCTCAGATTAACTGAGAAAACATTTTCCAAATCTGTACCATGGACAGCCCAACAGAAACTGTTTTTGGAATCTAAAACGTTTGGGCTAAAACAAACACCATTTAAATTTATGATTTCCATGGAAAAATGTCCTTGGGTTGCACATGCTATAAAAGTCTGGCTCAAACTTTCCAGCAATACATACCGAACAGAGTTTTCCAAAGCCAGGGAGAAGAAGGAAGGGAAAGAGGCTCCTGAGAGTCTGTTCACATTTGGGAAAACACAGCATCAGGATGTGAGGTCCTGGTTTGGAAGGACCCTGCAGAGCAAGGATTGCTTTCTTTCTGCACCTGAGAGGCTGGAAGAGATTGGGATCTCTGCTGCTTCTCAAATGGGGCAGCGTTACTCCTACTCCCCCAGAGGTTCTGACTCTGCCTTGGCAGTCACTGAAGCTGAAGGGCTAAAGCACAAAGAAAATAGCAGGCGTGACAGCCTGCAGTGGAAATAGGGTCCTGCACTTCAAGATAGTGGAAAAAGGCAATTTTCTTTAGGACTTGGGCAGAATGATTTCTGTCTTGCTTCTTGTACTTCCAGAAGAAATGTTTTCTTTGTTTCTGATACTAGATGCAGGGACTAGACCGCTCATCGCCAATGCATGTGAGAAAAACCTCATCAAAATACCAGAAATAAGTGGATAGTTTGTTCTCTGGGTAGTTTCTTCTCAGAAATGTAGATGCAGAAAACTTGGATATTACAGGAGTGTGGACAGATTTTTATATCTATGCCTGATTTGAAGTTTGGATACAGAACTTTTTGATTTCAAAGGAGTTAGGCAATCAGCACTACTCTGTGTGTAAGTTGTGGGGAGCATGTGCAGGGAAGGACTGCAGCAGCTGCTGCCTGCCTGCCCTGCTCAACTCAGGGAGATGCTACTATGGAAAACCAGCCAGGCAAGAAGGGATGAGTGGGACTGCTCCTATGGTCTCTGCCAAAGAACCTTGTAAGGGCCTGTTATATTCCAGTCTTAGGTATGACTTTTAATTGCAACCTGACATTAAAAGTGACGGGAGTTAAAACTTTCCCTGAACTTGTATTACTTTTCGTCACTTTGTCTTTTATAAGAAGTCTTTCTAATTTTTTCCTTCCTTATTATAATAAATATGCAGGATTTTAAATGTTTATGGAAGCAAGAAACTACTCTTTCTAGTGCAAGAAACAATAAGCATAAACCAGTCTGTCTGATCTGAAGCTCTTGCTGTTGCAGGTGGAGGAAATACTGGACAGAGAATTATCTCCTTTTTATCAAGGACATCATATTTTTGTGGTCATTTGGGACTTATTGTCAGGAACAGAAATTGAGACAGAATGGGGAAACATTCTATGCACCTAATTTGCTTTTCCAATTGAAGCTCTAAATTTTCTGAGTATCTTGTCTCAGTTTCTCTGTTTAGTATAATAAAAAGATTTGATGTCTAGAACTTTCAGTATCTTTTCTTACCACTCAGCTACTGATTCACCTCGATCAAATTATCCCCTTATTACTTTTTAACTTAGGTTTTTTGTGAGCAAAAGGAGTGGAACTCTTTGAGTGCACCAGAGTAGATAATTTTACAGTCCTCAAATAATATTTGTTGATTTTATACAAACCATGTGAGAGTATTTTAGAAAGAACTCTTTGTAGATCTAATGTAAATGTCTTGTAGAAGAACATATGCAATTATTCCAGAAACCATGACATTTTTTTTTACTTAGCTATACCAGTCATTATATACTCTCTGACTAAACTGAACACATGAAAATATACATTTGACTCCTACACCATGATGGCATTTTTATCCTTCTAGAGATGATTTAATTTTTTTCATTACTTTTATTTTTGGTTTCATTTCAGCCCAAGAAGTAAGACAGTATTTTTTAGAAACTGCAATTAAGAAAATATAAGGAGATTACATGCAAAGAATTTGTTGCACATCATTTCTCTAAATATACTGTCTTAATGTTTTGCAAGCTATTCATAAAACATTGATGACACATTACTTATTTTTCAGTGTATAAATATATCCTCTTCTTTGTCATATAATTCTCTTTGTTATATATTTCTGTTGTAAGAGCAATTTGCTGACTTTTAAGATAACTATAAAGCATCTTAACAAGTATTCAATTAAAATAGAAAACATTAAAGACTTCAGCTGTCTAATATTTCTCTGAAAAAAAGTCAGAAATTCAACAGCATAACTGAAAACCAATCTGTCCAACAACTTACATTTATCATTAAGTTTATTATTTAAACTGATAGGCATATTTATAAGCACTGCTTTCAAATTTTTAGTAAGGGAAATGATTTTGAAGAAGTAGGAGAAAAGCAAAGCAAAGGATGAGGGATAAAGTACATAAAGTAGTAGAAAGAGGAAATAGCTCTCTGTCACAATTGTTACAAAGAGGTTCCAGAAGGGTACTGGAGATTGCATACTGATTGTATTCTTAGCACTTGTTTTGTCAGACAGTTATGTGGAAGCTAAAGCAGTTCTGTTGTATATATGTACATTTCCTATATCGGAATATGTTTTATTCCATAGGATGAGACAGCTTTTCCTTAAAGTTCTTTCAGCTTTGAATCAGACCCAATACATATAAAAGAGGAATCAATCAATATGGATCAAACTCTATGCAGAAAGAGGATGGAGTAAGACATACAGAGAGATCAGGGATTAGAAAACTCAAATACAACACTACTCATCTCGCCATACTCCTTGCTGCCAGTTCACTCAATTCAAGGTGTCCTGTGATTGTCCTGTCTCCTCTGTCTACTGGCAGTCGATCACCATAACTTCAACATTAAACATTATCATTAAAGCTTTTATCAGCATTAAATTTTTTCACACCATTTTCTGTTCTTTAAAATGAAATGAATGTTCATGTTAAATTATGCAATAAGCACATGCCTGCACTGAACAGGCATTAACACACACTTGCTCATGAAATTTGTTAAACCTATTTCAGTTTGTTGAGTAAAGATTGTGTGATTTTTGTACTGTAGCTCTACAGGTCAAAACTGCTAATCCAGAAAAAAACTTTTTGTTTTGTCTGAGCCAGAAGCATTTTTACAGGGGAGGCAAGCAGAAAGCATCAGCAGTAGTTCAAAATGCTGTTCTTGTTCCTTGCAGTGTGCCTAATTCTTCACATCTGCTGTTGATTCTAGCTGAGAATTTTCTGGTTAAGGTAAAAGAGCAAAGAGAAGAGACACAGGGCAGTTCTAGGGAAGGCAGAAGAGGCTTTGGTACAGGAAAGGGGAGAAGGACTGACTGTGAGAACAAGAGTGAAGATTTCCTTTGACTTAACACAACAGAAAGCTTGTGATTGTTAGCTATGATATGAGGCAGTTCCTTCCTCTTCCTTCTCTCAGCTACAGAAAATCAGCCTAGCCTGGCCAAGCTATGTGTATGAGCTTAAAGGGAAATATTTCTTATTCTAAATAGGTTTCTCATTATTTCCCATTAACACTATGGGACCCACTAAGCTTCAGAATCATCTTGCAGATATTTAGAACAAAGAAAAGAAAGTAACTGTCTTGAAGAGACATCTAAGTATGTAGCTGCTTGCAGCCACTCAGAAGCCTCCAGCTGTCTTTACCAGAGTTATCTATTTGTTTAAGTAGAGATATCATTGTAGAATAGTGTCCTAGGCAGTCCAGATATAATTTTTTTTGGCAGTTAAATAATTCCAGGTGGGTTGGATTTTTAGATGACAGCGGTTTGAAATCACAGGTTAGCAAACACCAGGAAGTCTTTATTTATCTATGAGGAAGCAGGACACTGAGGAAAATGGTTCTTCCTAAAATATACAGTACATCTTTTGCGCAGCGAAGCTTGGAGCTATTTCTGGAGTAGTTCTTTATTAATGCAGGGGCAACTTCTCTATTTTACCTGGTCTGAAAATATGATTTATAAGTTTCTTCCTGTATTGCAGTTACGTTCCCAAATTTGGATACTTAGGAAGGGTAAAACTATTTCAGCATATTCTGAGAGAAGAGAAGAGGAAGAGAAGAGAAGAGAAGAGAAGAGAAGAGAAGAGAAGAGAAGAGAAGAGAAGAGAAGAGAAGAGAAGAGAAGAGAAGAGAAGAGAAGAGAGAAGAGAAGGAAAAAGGAGGTCCTGTGTTCTAGATTTGTGACAGCAGACAAATGCCAGGAGGGGACACCTCTGTCCTTTGGGGGACCTGAGGAGCACAAGGAAATTTTAAATTAAAGAAGTGCTCTGTAGTGACTGATAATCTCAGTTAATAACTTTTGTATCTATTCTCGGTGTTGTAATCCTTGAGGCAATTACTGTATTACATAGTTCAACGTGTACTGCTGAATTTTAGGGAAAACAGCTCACAATATTTTGCCTTTCCAACACATTTTCTTAAAGATGTTTAGCTGGGAGAGAAAGATCATATTAAAACATGTTGTTCTAGGCTCATTAAATCTTTTAAAGACAGACAGGAAGAAAACAAAACCTCAGAGACTGTTAATGCTTTGGGGCCTACTTAACAGCACGTCTCATAATGAAATGCTAAACCAGTATAATTTTTTTTAATCTGCCTTGCTTTGTGGGCCTTTTCCCCCCCTCTCTTGAATTGTCTTTATCATGCCAATAAATTAGCTGTTTTTTAATGAAAACTAACACAGAGGAATGGACAAGTTGTGTGTGGAGCTCAACTAAGATTGCTGAATGACTTGGGAGGCAAACCTTATTTATAGATATGCTTTATCCAAGTGCTTCATATTCAGGATAAAGTAGCACTTTAAATATTTGAGAAGGGGTTTGAGAGGTATGTAGGAAATATGAACACCCACTTGTACAAAAAGGGATTGCTGGTGATTATACTCTTAGCATGCAAATCTCTTATGCAGATCTCAAAATATCATTTTGACACTGCAATATTGTAATCATCTTTTGATATTTTTAAAGCTGTAAGCCAACATATTATTTTTGGAAAAAAAATTAAAATAATATGATGGCAATTACATGCATCAGTCCAAAGGCTCTTTGAGCACCTGGAGGTCCCTCCTTGGTATTACCTTTCTATTTTTACTTTGCTTCTAATGAAGATTATCTGGTTATGAAAACATAGGGTGAATTAAATGTCAGTGAGGGACAATGACAGTCATGAAAGGGGAATCAAATTAAATGTTTCAGAAAATTTTAGTGATCTGTGTTCTCGTAGATCAGCAATGCTCTTCCAGAATAATGCTGTTGGCAAACTGTCCAGAAAGATTTTCTGTTCTAATAAGATGGTGTGATCCAGATATTTTCCAAATTTGTTCTTCCTCTTTTTCACAGTAATTCTTAAAAATATTTTCTCCAACTTAATCTTTCTTTCACCTCCTTCCTGATTTTGGTGGTGCCTGTGACCACGCATTCTGTGCCTCTGTTTCTGCTAATGACAGTGCTCTTCAGGCTGCTGCAGGCTCTGCCACCACACCTGCCCAGCCGTGCCCATGCTCCCCCACCCCACAGATCCATGGTGTGGTGGTGTGGCTGCCTCTTGGCAGACTCCCAGCTTCAGTGCAAGGCAGAAATTATTGGCTCTTGCTGAGTTCAGGATTCAGAGAAACAGCAAGAAACAGCTCTTGCTCATTATTGCAAGAGGCAGTTCCTGCCAGTTGCTGCTGAGCTCAGGGGAGGGGGAGCTGTGCCATTCACTCTCTCTCAGGGAGAACTATTGCTTCCCTCCATATCAATTTCTGGCAGCATTGACTGATTTCAGATCTCGGTGGGAGCTTTAAGGCAGGAGTGACTGCCTTTCAGTGCGCTGAGGCACTTGTCTGACTGGTCTTCCTCTGATAAAGTCCTGTAAGGGGATTTTTCCTCCCTTGCGTCTACTTACAGAACTCACGTAAATATATGGTTAACTTTAGGGGCAAAAAGACAGTTGTGGACATAGATAACATGCTTGTACCTACTGCTGAGAACTGAGACGTGGTCCAAAATATGGCATGTAAGCAGAAACCTGCAAGATAAGGTAAGAATTATACATGAAAATTGATAATTTCAGGACAAAAACCTGCAATACCCCATCTACCTAAAAGGTGTAGCGGAGGTAATAAGAATCATCAGTTAAACACAGTGACTATAAGATGATTGCCAAGATTAAACAAAGGCATGTGTTGGATTTCATCAGCCATGTCTCAAATGAATTTTGTTTTATAGATAAGATATATTTAGAATTTTGAAAAGGTATCCAATGGTGGACTGAAGATTAAATTCCTCTTCTGAACTAAGAAGCTCCTGTTTACAAAAAAATATGTGTGGCTGATGAGCAAACATTGGTATGTGTTGATTCAGCCTCAGCCCCCCATAAGAGAGGCTTCCTCCAGAAAGCAGAAACTGTATCTTGTCCAAGTCCATCCTCTGCACATCCTCTGTGACTGTGGCTCTGCTGTGAACAGTCGCCCACTTGTATCAGCCTTGGGTCTTGAAAAAATAAGTAAATGAGTAAGAAATATGAGAAACCATAGTTATGAAGGTAAATTCAAAATAGAATACTTTCAGTGCAGTAAGTAGAATTTTTCAGTGGAGTTATAAAAGCACAAGATGTCTCAAACACCAGAACATTAAGACCAGCTTTGACAAATGCAAATGGAAATAAGCTGCACAGCACCCTGGAGGTAAGAACACAATTGTAATGACTCCTTACTCTAGCTATCAGATTTTTAAAATTCTCCAGGTAGTTGCAGCTCAGGAGAGGAAGCTTGAATGTGAAGAGCCTGTAAATAGCATTCAGTTAGTAGAAGGTGGCTGGATAAACATTCCTGTTTATTCTCAAATGAGAATTTTTTACATGGCATTTCAGAGTGAAGAGTGACAGAGAACATGTGTGACTATATTCTAAAACAGCGTTGGAAAAGAGACATGTCCCAAAACACGCTACTATTCTTCTGCACAGTGAATATTCACAGTATGAGGAATACTATTTCTTCTCAGAATTTGAAATATCAACTATATTATGTTCGTATATGTCTCAATTATGCTATTAAGGGCATTGCATAAAATAGAAAATGGTATCGTAGCATTTAAATGGCTAAATTTCTTTTTCTCATTCCTTTTAATTTTCACAAGTAGTTTTCATCACCAATCACTTTCTAGTGCAGTAACTAGCAATTTTCATTCTCTCATCCCCTACACCTCAAGAGGATAACAGCAAGGCTGATACCAGCATTTCTGTAAGCTTTGTAGTACTCTGAATCTCTAACTTATGATATTGAGATTTCCACGAACAACTGCTTCTGACCAATGATTAGACTGAGATTTCCAACTTAATTTGCTCTGTCACTGAACACATTTCTGGAAGGCAGGGGGACAGGCCCTGTGCTGGATGCATGCTCTGGCATACAGGAAGAAGCTGGCCATGCCTCCTGACATGTCTGGAGCACCTGGGATGCCTAGAGAGATCCTTCAGATTGTCCACCCTCAGTGGCTTATTGCCACTGGAGTCACCTTGCCTTAGGTGGGATCTCAGAGAAACATTGGACTTATTTTGTGGGAACTACAGAAATATGTGCCAAATGAACAATGTGGTTGATGTGCGTAAGTAAGTACTGGTCAAATAGATAAAAAAAGTTATGCTGGAAGCAGTATTGGGTACACAAAGATGTTTTAGTTCTTGCTGAGGAGTGATTACACAGCATCAAGGCCATTTCTGCTTCTCACGCTGCCTCACCAGTGAGAAGGCTGCACAGGGAGTTGGGAGGTTTTATGACCAATCCCTGAAGGTGAGGGTAACTCAGATTCCTGTTAATCAATCCCTTGGGGCAGATTAGAGCGAAATAACATTGAATGAACAACGTTTATGTATATCTAGATAAATAATTTTTAAAAATTTTAAAATAGATGTAGAGTTTATTTTATAGCAATTTGGTTGTAGTGGAAAGATATGTAGTCATTTTTGTTATTAGCTGTAGAAATATAGTAATATAAAAGCATAAAAATAACACTTCAGAAAAGTTATAAGAAAAGAAAGAGAAAGAAAGGCTAAGAGTAGAGGGATAGCAGAGAGGAAAGGCGTCACCACTCATGGAGTAAGCAGTGAGACAATTGTTGCAATTTCGATCTGCATTTGTTAAAGTGATTAACAGTCTTGACCTGTTGGGTATGAGGGAAGCCCAAACCACAAAGTTCAGTGGGTTAATATAGCTTAGGTTTGCATAGGAAAATGTGCAGGTACCTCCTCTGTGGGGCAAGTTTTACACAGTCAGCTGCAACACTGTTGATCATGCCCAGTCCTCTTGTGGAAGGCCCCAGAAATGGGTGTGGGGTGCTTCAGGGGTCTTTGTTGGTTTATGAAACCTTCTAAGACACTGCAGCTCTTTCTCCTGTCAGAGTAGCTGAGCCAGTTATGTCCCATGAGGAGGGATGAAAACCTTCAGGCCTGTGTGAATGTCTAAGTACTTCCTCCAGTGGAGTTCTCACAGCTGAGACAGTTGTGTAAGGGAGGACATTGTCATGACGCAACAACACTATCACACCTCGCAGGATCTGCTTCTTAGCAGCCTCTTCCAGATGTGGCCCAAACCCCAGCTTGTAGCCCCTGGTGGTGGGTGCTCACCCTTTCTGTCCCTGTGAACAAAGGGGAAAAATCCAGGTTCAGATAATTTGTTGGTATATTTTATAATAATTTTCAAATTAGAGTGATTCCCTGACCCAGGTCATAATGTCATTACACTAACAGTTGTTCTGGGATGAAGGACAGTGATTACATGCTATAGCAAAATGCATGGAGAAGATGAGTGCAAGGAAAAGTCTCAATCTCATATCGTTGGTGAAGACTTGTTCTCGTGTAGCCATAGAATCATAGTTTTTGCTGGAAGGGACCTTAAAGGTCATCCAGTCCAATCTCTCTGCAATGAGAAGGGACATATTCCATTAGATCAGGTTGCTCAGAGCCCAGTCCAACATGTCCTTCAAAGCTTTCAGGGGTGTAGCATCCACCACCTCTCTGTGTAACCATCCTCATTGTAAAAATTCTTCCCTCTATTTGGTCTAAATTTACTCTCCTTTAGGTTAAACACATTACCTCTTGTCCTATTGCTACACACCCTGCTTAAGAGTCTTCCCCCAACTTTCTTTCATATAGGATCTCTTTACATTTTGAAAGGCCACTATAAGGTCTCACTGGAGCCTTCTCTTCCTCATTTTGAACAACCCCAACTTTCCCAGTCTTTTCTCATAGGAGAGGTGGTCCAGCCCTCTGAACATCTTTGTGGCCCTCATCTGCACCAGTCCAAGAGGTCCACGTTGTTCCTGACCAGCTAAGCAGAGACAAAAGGAAATTCTTTGACCAGTATAAATACTTTTTGTTCTAGATACTGAAGTACAATGCCCAACCTCTTGTGTTCTTGAGGCCATTATGTGCCCTGACAGTAACTTAAACAGAAATCAGAAGTGTCAGTGCTTTAGATTACCCTTAATCATTTACTTGTGGGAAGAAGGAAGTTTTCTTCCACATTCTAATTTCCTTTCCCAATGGTAATTGCTATAGCTAGCTGTAGCATTTCTTTTGTTACTGATCACTAATTATTTTCAAAGATAGAAATTTATATTCTTTTGCCTAATCCTTGCCAGTCAAGCCTCTGTTGAATCTGAATCATCTTCATTTCTCTCAGTGTGTTTGTTATTGGCACTCATTTGCTGAAAGCAGAGCACTGAAAGCTTGGGAGAACCCACCTGACATAATTTGCTAAGTTTCTGTGCCTAAAGATAGCTTAATTGGGAAGAGTACTTCATTTGAAAGAAGGGAAAATTAGAGCAGCAAGATGAACAATAACTAAAAACAAAAAAAAAGCCTGTGAAAATATTGCTTTGGCAATTGGAAAATAATTCTGTTGATTCAAGAAAGAAAAAGAAATTTCTCTGATAAAAGAAAAATGAAAATATCATTAGGCTCATAATTTTTTTTTTTTTTTTTAATCTCTGCTTGGTCTGGAGGTTAATTAATAAATTTAATAAACATAATTCTGAAACAAACCTTTGCAATATGTAATTGTGTGATCTAGATCATGGAATAAACTTCATTCATGTCAAACAGGAAAGCTGGAAAGTGTTATCAGTTAATGCTGTTAAATCTGGTTGTTTGCTGTGTGTGTTTATGCATACTGTATATAAAAGAACTTGCCATTATGAATTGTTACTTATTACTGAAATCTGTTTTTTTCATTATGAAGTACAAGATATGAGATCTTTGGACTTTCCCTGATCCCTTTATAATATATAAATGGACCAGTCTACTACAGACATCATGTTTTCTGTTTGGGGAATAGTTAACTTAATGAAAGCATGGTGGTGACCAGCTTTCAATGGAATTCGTAGTGAAGAGAGAGAGAAGAAATCATTCAAAGATGAGACGCAAAGGTGTATGTATATCTAAATCAGCCGGGCTTTCAGGCAGGACTAAACTGGTTATCTATCAATCACCTGGAGCAGCCTGTAAAATAGAGGTACTAAAATAATGTCCTCCACTCTCCCACAAGGAGATGCAGCTGCTCATGTTCTTTCAGGATCTTTGATCAGAACATTTTGAAGCCTTGTACCTTTTTTTCTTAGGAAGAAGCTCCCTTTTAGGTAGCAATAATTTCCACCTCCCCAGTATTTTGTTTTGTTTTAAGGTGGAAAATGCAGGCCTGTGTTTGTAGTGGGATTGAATATACTCATGTTTATGGATAGAAGGATTTTATGATTTGCTTTAAAAAGTATTCATATGTTATATTTGTATCTACCTTTGATGATGTGCATTGGAATTCTCAAGCATACATTGTATACATAAAAGAATATGTAATGTAAACATATGTAAAATGATGTATTACGTACATATTGAATGTTCAACATACATCATAGGTTACACTGACATAGAAAAGAATTGTATGTGGACATGTTTCAGAAAATGAGTTGTACATATCCTTTTTAGAGCTTTTCTGTAGAGAGGAAATGGCTTTACACTGGATTTCTGAACTGAAATCCAACTACTAAAAATATAGAGTTACTGTCAAAATAAAGGCACTGTAAATGTTTGGTAAATGTATGTACATATTCAGCCTTTCACATTCATGTTTGTGAGTGAATAAATATACCTGTCTATATATCTATGCACCTATATATTAATATACCTCTATATCCAAAACATTCTAGATTAGTGTAAAGGTGATATGCCAGCTGCTATTTTTAAAGAAGTTTTCAAATAAATATGTATGTATATTTATATACATGTGTTTGTGTATTTTACATATAAATGTTTATACACATACATACATATTTGTGCATATTAAATCTTTTTTAACTGTCTATGTATGACTCTTTGGAAATATATTATTCAAAAAATAAACAAAACTAATTTAACTTAATTTTTTCTGTTATTTTATTTGCTCCGTCCTTTCCATCCCCCTTTTTTTACCAAAAAGGGGAATGATGGTTGTATACTTTTTCTTTTTTTCTTTAGAAATTGTAATAAAACAATAAGGTTTTTGGTTCTACTTTTTCTTGTTTCTTTTCCTGTTTTAATTTGTTTAAGTATTGAAAGGACACAGCATCCTTTTATGGCTGAAAAATATGCTTTAGTGTGTTTTTGTAAAGCTCAGTTTTCTCTCTTCTGTTTCTTTAAATCTTTTTCTTTTGTCTGTGTATCTCACGCTTAAACCTCAGATCATATTTATTGAAGTGATCCTGAAATAATTGTATTCAAAATGAGATCAGAATGAACAGATTATTCTGAAAATTACTTTGCACTCAGCTGATCTGATTTCCACCACATTTCAAAATCTGTAAAAGTGTTTTTGCAGGTCAGATGATGCAACTGAGAGTTCACACTTTCAATCCAGTTTTACTGGATAAGACAATTAAATACTTTATAGTTGCCAAATATATTATTCTACTTTTTTTTTCATAAAATCATTGCAAATGTGTGAGGTCAAATCATTCCAAACATCAGTAGTTTGCCAAAGTGGACTGGGCTCCGGTTTTGCTTAGGGTAGGTTTTCAGAGATTGTTTTTTTCTGAAGATCTTCATATTGTCTTCTCTGTATTCATTCAAATATTTCAGAGATCCTTGATATAACATAAATTTGTTGTTCTTTGTTATCTTCCCTGGGAAGCTATTTAAGGCTGAAGCATTTCTAGTTAATTTTTTCTACCCATAGACCCTAGGAAAAAAAGGTGAGTTTGTGACAGTTTTTTACAATAGCTCCTTATCTAGCACACTATGTGCAACATAAAACTTCCTTGCAAAGTTTTCAGAGATTCATAGACATCAGAAAAAAATTATAGTCTTCATTTGTGTCTTCTATCTAAATATTATTTCCTACAGTTACATTTAATTGTCTTCTTATAAAGATTTGTTTGTTTGTTTATTCATTTTAATTGTGCTTTGTTTTAGGTAACAGTGCTGGAGATTCCATAGTGAACAACAGTTTTTAACTTGTGTTCCTGTGTTGTAACAACTTGGGTTAAAAGATTCAAAATTGTGCTTCCGGGACTACATTCCTGCTTCTCCGGGGTCTTGTTATGTGATAACTTAAGCTTTTGTACCACAATATTGCATCATTCCCAACTCTTCTACAAGAGAAGATGTTAAAACTCAGTGAAACATTTTGCCTTTTACTCAGAAAACCCTATCCAAGCTCAGTGAGGGCCAAAGAGAATTGTTATGCAGATAACTGTGCAGGTGGGGCTTTGCCTATTTTCCACATGCCCACACCACACTTCAAAGTCCCACCCCGAAATTGAGTAAATCTAAGATGCTGCAAATTTGGATGTCCCTTTCTTGAGAGGTGACAGTAAAATGACTTGGTTTATTGTTAATATTTTTTTTTAACACATAAAATTTCCAAATGGTGTTATTTCACACTGCTGGTGTAATCAGCCTGACTCAGATTTGGGGCAAAATTTTTCTGTTTGTGTCACAAAGTGTCTTCTTAGGACCTGGTATGTAAAGGCTTGCTTGCTTTTTTTTTTTTTTTTTTTTTTTTTTTAATTTGGGGGGGGACGATCCTTTTCTCT
>VZRL01002857.1:641867-721631 GCA_013397895.1 Origma solitaria
TTTTTTTTTTTTAAATTGAGGCAGGAAGCTACAGTTCTACAAGTGATTTAGGACATAAATATTTTTTACATAAATTTTCTCACTCTATATTCACAAAGAATTCACGAAGGAATAATTTGTTATATGTCAAAGCCACAGAAAATATTTGGCATTTTTTGGATCTCTGACCATGCAAAGAACTTTGTGGCAGTTCATTTTTCATGTTTCTTGTATTCTCTGCTTGAAGACAATGGATTGCTACCGATGGTGGTCCAAAATATGTATTTTCAACATGAGAAAGAGACCCAGCAAAGCCTGGCTTCAGACTAAGAAAAATCATAGAAGTAACAATCTGTAGTATGAGGATCTGTGTCAGCTTGAAGGGCTAGTAACCACAATTAATGGTCTACAATGGGAGAATAATTCATCTGGCAGGCTCTCATCTGATGGGCTCTCTATATATTCCAGTCTTCTGTGATATTTGAGGGGTCCTTGTGGCCTTAAGGCATATGTGATACCTGTCTTGTGGCTTCAGGATGGCTGGAAGAGAGAGGGAGGACAATGGAAGTATCCATATTCAGATGCACCACGAACTGCTGTTATTGCTAAGTCTTATTAGGAAGCTGAGCTCTCCTTCTGAAAATTCAGTGATAACTCCAAAGTATTCTTGCTGGAAACTCCATGTTTTCCTCCCTCTCTGTTTAAGCTATTTTTAGCATCTCCTCTTCTTCCTCAAGTCTCCCATTGCTTGCCAGAGCTCTGTTGGCACAGACTGCATGCTTGGGGAGGGTGAATAAGGGAAAATTGTGCAACAGTAAACTCTGTGCCCTTGGTGCACTCTCACAGTGACACAGACTTGCAGGATTTGATCACAAACTGTTTTTTTTCAGATTACCCCTTCTGACTCAGTGGGAAGAATGGGCAACAGTTCTTTATGGACGAGCTTATCATGGTTGTGAGTTTATTTGGTTTTCTGTCCAGAGCTTTCCATTATTTGACCACTGCTTAGGAAACAGAATTGCTAGCAATTATATTGGCTTTTTCTATGCCACTGATCATAGGTACTTGATGTTTTTTATAAATATTAAATAACTTTAATCTAGCAGTTTCATTTAAACAACATGTACACTATCTTCCAGATTAAAAACATACATTAAATATATTTTTAAACAAACAAGCAAAAACCTGTTGTTTAACAATCTAGAAAATGAGGAAAGCAGTATATACAAGTAACTGTGAAAGGTATCAGCTACCTGTCTTCTCTGGAAACAGGTCACCATGGAAAAATCAAAGAGTCAAAATCAGGCATAGAAATTAAATTAATTTTGTTTTCTTCTCATGACAATACCTGTTTTTCCCTGAAATTCTGTATAATGGTCTATAAAATATTTTTTGCAATAACTAAAAAAAAACTCATGAAAAAAAATGTTCAATTAAAAAATATATCTCTAGATGTTCTAATTCACATGTCACAGGTCCCTGAAGTTCATCCATCTGTAATTAAAATGAATCCTAGAAGTTCTATCAGACTACAGCATAACCCATCAATTTTGAGCCATGAATTCCTGAAGGGCGTTTTATACTGGGCTGTTTTGCTTATTCTGTATAGACACTGGCATCAGTATCTCTAATATTAAAACATTTATTAAAATGTCATTTATCATTCAGCTGAACTTTTTTTTTAAGGCACTTGGATATTTTCTCTAGTGCATTTGATTTAAAGATGTTTATTCCTATGAGCCATTAGCATAAGTCTTGGTTACTAATGGGCTGGAAACTCTACTTCATCATCTTATGCTTTACAAGAATATCAGCCAGAATCTCTTTAAGTACATGCTAGGAACATTTATTAGAATCTTCCTGTCTCTGCAGAATTTTAAAGTTTTAAAAAATAATTATTTAATTTTGTAACTCTATTCTTAAATTGATAAGTTGTGGAGGTTTTTATACGTGTTAGTCTTTAAAAATCTCTGGGTTTACTGACCCCTACAAAAATTATCTGGAGTTTTTGAGTTTTAACTTCATATATGCATTTCCTATATTTCACAATATTTTAATAATTATATAATATATGTTTTAAAAGCTAATAATAAAATTAGTTGTTTAATAACTCTTTAAGTGTAATAAAATCTGCTTTCCATATGAATCATGATAGTTTTAACTAATGTTGTGTCTTTTCTATATGCAACTATATTTTTTCAACTTTCTACCTTGCCCTTTATAAAGATTTCCTTGTTTTCAATCAAGCATTTTAGTTTCTTGTTTATTCTTGTTTTTCCAACTGTAAAAACTTCTCCACAATAAATCTCTTCAGTCCTGGGAAACCATTTTCTTTGAACTACCAAAAAAATTTTGGTTGAGGATTTCCTCTGTTTAACTGCATATATTTCATAAAATGCCAATTTTGAATGCAATGATTCAATTAATATTTACTGATAACATGAAATCCCAAGCACCCTTAGTAACTTTTGAGTAAAAATCGTACAACATCTTTTATTTCAAAAAATCATTATCTGTAATTTTTACTTACTCCAAAGTTCTATTACTGGCCTGTGTAGCACTTTCTGAATAATCTGTTACATAATTCCCCCTTAACACCTTATTTTGTCTCCTGCTTCCAAGACTGCTGCGCTAGATACAACATAATGAATTCTCTCCTTTGTTTTTTGGATTTATAGAAAGTATTGACTAAATAACTTCCTGAATCTTCTAGTCCTTTTGCTCTTTTAATCATCATGGCATTCTTAAAAATGTTATGGAAGATTTCAATCCTTTAACAATATAAAATATTCCACCAATTTTCAGTAATGGTGGTTATGGCAATTTTCTTATAATAATTAAGGTTTCTGCTGCTTGCACCTCTCCTTGGCTCTAAGCACAAATAAAAAAAAAATTCTACTAGGGTTAATTTTGTAACTTCCTGTCTCTCTCTGCCTCATTTACTATTACAGGTAACCTCCAGCTATGAATATTGGCCCTTGCAACTCAAGCCATTCCTTTAATGTGGTCCTCTCAGGAACCCGGAGCCACATTCAACAAAATCAAAATCTTCAGTTTCCCAGGGTAAGAGGCAGGCTCTTTAGAGTGCACTTTGTCCCATCCTACATGTGATGTATAAAACAAGGAGAAAAATCACGCTTTAGAAGTGTCTATATTTCTATTAGATACAAAGATATTGCAAAGCATGAAGCATACATTTGTTCTTTCTAAATTTTTAAGTTTGAGTATCTTGAATCTCGTATTTGAAGATTAACTTTGCCCTTTCTTTCATTTTACTCCTGTGAATTTTGCCCAAACAGCAGAGGTATCAAAAATTATGAACTTCTGAGACATGGCGAGTTGGGATTCAAGTCTCTAGAATACAACCATTTTTCAATTTATTTTTTCAAGGATGATTTTTGTTTATTTGAAATGGACATAAATTTCCAGGAGAACAGACTATCTTTCCTCAGCAGAGCTTAATTTTAAATGAGCAAAATAATTAGATGATCTAATCTTTATAATTTTTAATGATTACATTTTTAATAGCCAACAATATTCATAATAAAACAACAGATATGATGGAAATCTATTTATTTCTTCTGTAATTCTTAGAAAAAGTATTTACATATTTTTAATATTGCAAATACAGTTATTTTTTTAGGTACGGAAAGAAACAGGGAAAACATTGAAATTATGTTATTAAAACCTGTTTAACAATTTTCGGAAGAATAGGACTGAAAAATTAAGTTTAGAGGTCAAATAAATACCTTCTGAAAATTGCACCCCGGCAGGAGCTTATTTTTAGCAGCTTTTCCCTACAATTTTCAAGTTTTGACATGGGATATAGGTATGCTCCTGAGCTCAGAGCATCATGCTCTCATAATAATTGGTATGTTCCGTTTTAGATTCCTGATTGTAATATTAAATATATATATGGCCTTTAACTTATATAAATTTATAATATCACATTTTAACCCATTAATTACTGGTAGCTTTGGCCAAGCTATTCTATCCAGTATGAACCTGTGGAATTGAAAACTCTATCTAACTAAAAACATGTATTGAGACTATAAGGTTAAAAGTGTAGTGTCGAATCCAAGTGAGTTACCCAGAAATCCTTCTGGGAATTTGACACGAAGTGTTAATGAATCTAGCAGCAATTGTCACAGTATCTAGCACTTAACATTGGCTATATTATATTTCTATACCATTCATATATTATTTCAAGTATCAACTAACCTGGCTTCACAAAGGCACTTTTATATATGCAACACCATTTGATATGCATATTTTCAGTTGCCAGTGCTAGGTTTAGCAGCAGCCAAAATTCCAGTCCCTGTCATGTTTATTGCTCATGCTGTTAGCTACTTCTTATATTCACTTGAAGAACAGCTTTTGAGGGTGTGTATTAGAATGGGGAACTGATCCTGCTGGAAAAAAATTGTTTTTAATTTCCCTGGGTTATTTTTTAAATGCATCGGTTACACATTTTGATCACCTTAAGTCCTCACAAATAAAAGCCTATTAATAAGACAGAAAGAAGTGTTGGTGTTGGGTTGGAAATGGATTATGAACTGTTGAAATTAGTTTCAACAGTGTTATTATGGAATACTTAGTATGGCCAGAATGGTTTAGCAGGCCTATTGAAAAAGCAAATAGGATGTTGTGATAGATTATGGAGCAAAAGAGAGTGCAAGAGAGATGCTGGAAGAACGAATGGGGAAAGAAAAGGAAGGGCGAAAAAATGCACACAAATGATTGGATTTGAAAAGATGGACATGACCCAGCAATGTGTGCTTGCAGCCCAGAGAGCCAACCACATCCTGGGATGCATCACAGGGGGGTTGCCAGTGGGTCAAGGGAGGTGATTCTACCCTTCTCCTCTGGTGAGGCCCCACATGGAATACCGTGTCCAGCTCTGGAGTCCTCAGCGCAGGAAAATTATGGACCTTTTAGAGCAGGTCCACAGAAGGGCTGGAGCACCTATCCCATGAGGAATGGCTGAGAGAGTTGGGGTTGTTCATCCTGGAGAAGAAGAGGGTCTGAGACAACCTTATAGAGACCTCTGAGTACATAAAGGGGGCCTACAAGAAAGATGGGAAATAATTTTTAGTAGGGCCTGTTGTGATAGGACAATCGTTAAAGATTATAACCAAGAAGAGAGTAGATTCAGACTAGACAGAAGGAAGATTTTTACATTGAGGATGGTGAAACAGGCTACCCAGAGAAGTGACAGCTGCCCCATCCCTGAAACTCTTCAATGTCAGGTTGGATGGAGCTCTGAGCAAGCTGATCTAGAGGAAGATCTCTCTGCTTATTGCAGGGGGTTGGACTAGATGACCTTCAAATGTCTCCACCAACCCAAACCAAGATTCCTTGATTCCAAGATTCTCAGTTAGTGATGCTTAAATAATGTTTTGCACAGCTGAAATATTTATGCATAATTTCCTCCCTTCCTTCCTCTTCCCAAAAGATGTCGACAGAGAAATGATGAAGATATGTGTCTGAAGCTCCCTGGATAAAATATATCTGGTCTCTACATTCGTGTTGCAAACTCAAAATACTAGGCATTATACAGGTGAGGAGTGATATCCCTGCTCCTTGCTTCCCCAATGAGATTTTAAAATAAATTAAAACTTTCAGAAAACAAATCCTTATTCTTGTGAATCACTACAAGATCTATAATCTGTGATTTCAGAAAGAACTTGTGCCAAAAATCTCTAAAAAAAAAAAAGAAAACAGATTTTGAAGATATAAATGTTTGAAACCTGCTTCATTGCTGGAGGGTTTGTTTTGAACAATACTGTGTGCATGTGTACATGTGCATTTGTGTGTAGGAGTCAAACTTTTCCCTGTGCACTAGCAAGCAAAGTATTGCTAAAGCTTTGTGTGCTTCATAACTCACTGTTCAGAGTATACAATTTATACATGAAGCACTCATTTCATCCTTGCTCCTTGCATTTCATTTCCTGAGGCTTCAATGAATGTAAGAACAAGAAAACTGCTGAACAGCCAAGGGCTGTAATCATGTCAGTTTTTATAAGCAAAGTAAGGTTGGGGCTCCTCAGTGCTGGCTAGAAGAACTTGAGGGACACAAAAGGACAGTAGAGCATATTCATGTATCATACCTAAAGCTTCCAGCACTATTTAATTTTCTAGATATTTCTGCCATATCTCACATTTATAACCTTAGAATTATAATTTTTATAAAGTTAAAGGCAAGCAATATCCAGGCAAGAATAATTTGTGGGATTTATTTGTGTTAAGTCTGTGACCAGATAAATATTGCTTTCTTTCTTTCATATGATTCATGTAATAATTAATGATTAAATTATATATGAATCAGTATTAAATGTATGTGTTTTTGAGATTCAACTTAAATTCTTAGCACAAATTTCAGTTTCATGCTAATTTATGTACAGCTATAATTTCTAACCTGTCTATTGACTAGTTTTAGTAAGACATATTGGGATATATTATCCATTTCACATAAAGGGCAATCAAATTTGAGAGAAGTCACTTCACATGGTCATTTTGCTAGTGCTAGACAGAGGTAGTAGGTAGGCATGAAATGCCCTGGAAACCCTTTTTCAGGATCAAGTAAGTGTAATCTTTCAGCCCCATGAACTTTCAGATGCATGCGTGGCAGAGGCTTGTGAAGGCAAGTGAGAAATGGTATGTGCGTTTGTATGCTCACTGGTACAGACTCATTAGTATGCCCTGGACACTGCTTAAGATATCCAAGGCAGCATAAAAACTTGTAGAATGCTGCCTTTTTTTTTTTTTTTTTTCCCCCAGTTCTTTCCAGGGGACCACAGTATTTAAAAAATAACAGCATTACAGCACTAATTAGGACTGGGAAGCCATGAATGATGATAATGTCTGTATGGATGGTTACCAGCTGTCTTTGGTACCTATCATGGACAGATGTTTTAGTAGGGCCTGTTGTAGTAGGACAAGGGGTAATGACTTTAAATTTAAAAAAGGGTAGATTCAGACTAGATAGAAGGAAGAAACTTTTTACAATGAGGGTGTTGAAACACTGGAACAGGTTTCTCAGGTGGCAGATGACTCATCTGCCAAAAAAATCGCAGATCCCTGGAAACGTTTGAGGTCATGTCAGATGAGGTTCTAAACAACCTGATCTAGTTGAAGATGTCCTTGTTCATTGCAGAGGTGTTGGAGTAGATGATTTTTTTAAAGGTCCCCTCCAACCCAAATTATTCTATGAATACATCAGGAAGCCAAATGAACTCTCACCTAGGTGTACCAGGACTGTTTCTCTGGTCGGACACCTGGACCCACTGGACAGCACGTGCCCCCAGCCTTTCTGAGGTAAGCATGCTGGAATTCATAAGGGATATGTAGTACACAGCACAGTGTGCAGAATGCATGATGAAGCTGTATTCAAAAGGCAGTGCAATTCCGTGGCATTGTGTGCCCTTGTTTTACTTGCTAAATAGAGCTGCATGTTAGACAGATTTGCATGATGTTGTAATGATAGGCCCTCTGATTCTGAACTTATGCATAATAGCAAGCAGTGGCTTAGCTCCGCATGATTTGAATTTCACAATTCAAATGTATGTTACTTTCATACACTTTGTGCATTCAGTTGGTAAAGAAGTGCATTGAGACAACATTTACACTACATATTGGCAGTTATCATTTAATCATGTTAATGGTTGATTCCTCTTAAAGATTAATTGAGTCTGAGTGTTTTAAGGTGTCTCATTGTAAAGTGTAAAGTGTAAAGTCTCCTACTGGTGTCTGCTGGAGCTGTGTAATGTGTTGATTAACATAGAAGGTTTGAGCAAAACACGATAATTTGGCTGAAAAAGAATAAAAATTTTAGATGAAATAATAAAATTTGCAAAGCAAATGCAAAAAGCCCGAGATGGACTAATATGAAACTGCAAAAAGATTAAAGAGGAAATAGTAAATTTCGTTTAAACTCCAGTTCACTGAAGTGATGTTAATGCAAATATTTAATGCTAATGAAAATCACAGTCACAGGGTACACTCAAACTCCATGGCAAGGCAGGCCACAGGTACCTCAGTCACCCTGTGGAGGCCTTTGCTCAGTTTTTGGGAGAGCCCTGTGTGTATCTGTCTCATTTGAAACACTTGCAAGAAGCACTCACAGGTCAGCACTCTGGGCAGTCTTGGCAGAATCTCAACCTAACAAGCTTGGTGACCTTTCTGTGCTTGAAATATCAAAATACATATTTCAATGCCTCCAGAAAGTAATATCTGCCAGGGGGTGAGTCAGACCTCCTTTCAAAAATGACCCAAAATACATGGGTACTGGGAGAACAAGCAGGGCCTGAGTCTGTAGCCTGGGGGATCGATGACTCAGCTAAAAATATCCTTGTTTCCTTCTAGATCTCGCTCCGGAGTCCTGCTTGTTCTGCTTTGGGCATCTGATGTGGAAGCACTTGCATCATGCTTTGTATTTGCTCTTTTTAGCTAGCAAACTGGTAGAATATATTTTAAAGTAAGAGGCAAAATTGAATTCTTCAAGATTTTAAAAGAACTCGAAAGATACCATTTCACAGCATGTGTAGGAAAACCTTTTGGTTTGTATGGGGAATTTTTGGGCTTGTGGTTGAGTTTTTTGCTTTTTGGGAGTTTGTTGGTTTTGGTTTTTATGGACTTTTTTCCTCCTTCAGAATTTTAAGAGCATTTTAACATTTTCTTTTTGATTTGGTTTGCCAAGTCTTGTGCTACTCATCCACTCAGAACAAGTAGTACAAGGGTTTATTGAAAAATAAAACCTACAGGCAGTGAGCATCACATTCCATTGCTCTAGTCCCTTAAAGTACTATCCAGTTAAACTTTCTCTGTGGAGATCAACCAAAGCAGCCAGAATCAACAACTGGTATAGTTCCAGCAGGTCTCAGATTGCATGGGATCTTCTGTTATTTTTTGGCTATGTGGAGAGAATGTGTGAAATACAATCCAGTTAGTATCAGAAATGTCTATGCCTTCAACAAGTTACCAATTTACAAAGAAGTTCCTTTACACTTCAATATGAGACAGAACTCTTTGTTTCAACTTTAGCAGTTACTGATCTTTGTTTGAATACATTAAAAAAAAAAAATCACAGCCTAAAAACAGCCCCAAGGAAAAAACAACAAGGAAGCCCTTTAATATGAAGTGTCTTCATTAATGATTAAATACAGTGTGCTAAGTTTTAGTTTTGATATAATTCCATTTACTTCAGTGAATATACCAGGGCCTAAGTCTAGAACAATTATGGCTACTTCTTAAGTATTCATTAACTTAGTTTTTGCATACAGCTTTCTTTGTTTAATTGAAAGCAAATCAAAATTTTAAACTTGTATCAAGAAAATGTTTCAACTGGAAACATGGTATAAAAAATAGGCAATTATCTTTACCAGGTAGGCAGATATGCACCACTACTCCTATTTAGTAGATGAAAAAGTATGGTCTGAGATACAAACATCAGCTCACACCACATTTTGGTGCAATCTGGGTATAAACTCTGAATCTCAAACACAAAATTTTTATCATAAGTCACAGTTCACATTTGTGGTTTGTTTATTTGGTGCTTTAGTATTGTTCTTATTTATAAATGCTCCCATATTTCAAGGGTCTGTGACTGCATGATTTAAATATATGTAAAATATAGTCTGAAATGTGTAATACAAACTTACATTTCTTAGCACATGTTGGTAACTGAAAACTGAGTGATTTATATTCCTATTGCTTCAAGAATACTGTGATGACACATTGGCATGTAATGTTGTACTTAGATAAAATTAAAGCCTACATCTATACTCATGAATCAAATAGTGCCCAGGAATTTTCAGAGGTATCAGGACAAGATTGCCTGTATGAAAAAAAAAAATTTACTTATCCTTTGCACGTGCCATTTAGCAAACTCTTTGACAATTCCCAATCAGAGCTCAAGGTGTAAAATATGTTAGAAACTGTTCCTGCTACAGAGTTTTCAAGTTTCCTAATGCTCATGGGCACCTTTTAATATCTTCTATAGAACAGCTACTTTTCTTGACCCAAAATTGAGATCCAGAATATACACACAACTTATACTCCAGAGTTTGTTTTTTGGTTTTTTTTTTTTTTTTAAAAAATTTCTATCACTGAGGACATTTCAGGTTTCAGGACATCTACTTTTACTTAGAAATCACTCTGTTCATGGTGTGAAGATGAGTCATAGAATTCTGAGGAGAGAAATACTTTACAATTATTTTTCTTGTTTTTCTTTTCTCTCAAGTAATTGTAAAAGTTGAGATAATGGGTAATAAGCTTGTTTTCCCTTTTAGTATTCCATAAACACATTTTTTTTTGGTGGTGTCTTACTTGTAAGTGAAAGGAGTGTCTTGAATACTTCCTAAAAGCCACATTTTGAAACCAAATTATTGAGTACTTACTTGCATAAGCACTCCCATGACAGGTCAAAGAAATCAACTGAAGTTAGTTAGTCAAGTGCTGCATGTTAAGTCACTACAAGGAGACTTCAGTATACGATTAAATGGTCCTTTAAGATGCCTAATTTTGTTATGGGAATGAGAGTAATATCTTAATGTATTAAGGAATGAGATCTAGTAGTTAATCTGCCAGACAAATTAAAAAATGAGTTAGCATTTACCTTTCCTCTATAAAGAAAATATACCAGAAATTATCTTTTCTGTAACAGCTGTTAAAATCATATATTGGGGAAGGCAGTGAGGGGCTGGTTTTAAGTACAATTCTAATCAAAATGTCACCGTTTGTATTGTTTTCAGGTGCTTTTAATAATGAATCAAGTTTGTTTGTGCTAACCCTCCTGGAAATCACCAGGAATAACTATGTGAAGTGCCATATAAAATGCTCATGTACTTCAATCCTATTTTCTTCAGAGAAAGCACAAGAGAAGGCAGAATTTTTGCCTGTTGAAGAAAACTGACAATTTATGTGTAAGTGAAATGAGAACTGACTTTAATTTCTGACACCAGGATGTTATCTCATAATTCTGAGGAATCAAATTTGTCAAATTTGTCAAGCAAAGAGACACCTTTTTTGAGTAGTAAGTTGTCAGGATATATAGGTCTACACTGAAAACAAATTGGCTGATGCAACATTTAAAAGCATCCTAGTGATTTCCAGCAATCTGAACAGAGTATTTGTTGATAGATTTTGCTTTGAAAATCTCGATACTTATGTTGGCACACAGGTTATGGAGATTATGGAACATCTATCATATTTTTTCTTTGATCCTGCTTCCACCTAGGGAGAAGCACTAGATGACTTCTTCAAAGCCCTCAAAATATCACGTTTCCTTTAACTCTCTATTTCAGTGATCTAAATACTGTAAGCTTACTGTGGTATTGTCATGGGTTCTGTTTAGTAGATTGACTATTCTAAAAGGTACCACATAAATGTGCATTGATACCTATAAACTAGCTACAAGAAATCAGGGTTTCTGAAGGGTAGTAAAGGTCTTAAAACTGATTCAGCATTACAGAAATCATGTTTAAAAGTGACAGTTTTCTTTTTTCTGCTATCATGCACTAATCTGTCAGTTTTGCTCAGCAGAATCCTGACATGACACTGTGTGAAAATACATATTTCTCTTTTTTTTGTGGCACCAACATTGAAATAAGTTTAGCTTTTCCTTTTTTTTTTTTTTTTTTGCATGTAAAACTCTTAGCACAGTCCATGGGAAGTTATGCAGTCATAATCAGAAATGACCCATGATGCTTTAGGAAAATAAGAAATATTAGCAGAGTTAATAAACAAAACTGTTCCACATCCTACTCTTTTACAGTGGCTACCCAGTGAAGTTTTATAATATATTCACTAGCTATCCTTCCTAAGCTTTGACTAGAGACAGGCAGGCTAGTCAAGAAAACAACAGCATATTATTTTGGTACTTGCAGCCACTGATATATACAGGTTTACAGTATGTATTTGTCTGAAGTAAAGGAATGTTTGTAAATTCTGCAATTTTTGTCTTATCTGCAGAAAGACAGCATTTTTTAGCTTAAATGAAAAAAAGCCTACTGATACCCTTTTTTTTTTTTGTCAGTCCATTATTTTTAAAATTACACTTCATATCTTGGCCGGAAAAAAGGAACTAAAAGCAATGCCTTTAACAGATCAAGGCCAGCAATTTCCCAGTTCTTGGAAAGGCAATTATGCATTGTGCTGTACCTTGTTTTTCTCTAGCAGTGAGATTTCAACTCAGATCAGCACAAGTAACTGAAGATTTATTTTCCAACTTCCAACTATTTCTTTCTTTCCTTTCTTTGGCTTAATTTTGGTTTGTCCTGAGGAAGCAGGCTCAAACTTCAATAACAACTAGAGCACCCGCAACTGCTCATCTCAGCTTTTTTCTTCTAAAAGAACAATGAAATCTTCTATGTTGAATACCATTTAAAAACTGTTAACAGAAAATGTCCTTAGAAACAGAAAGGACACAAGGCCTTGAGTTAAGGGATGACATCATAGGTCTAGACTTAAAATGTCACTCCCCTTCCAGTGTTAGTTGTAGCACAGTAGCAAAATCCTGCCAACTGCACTGACTGAACTCCATCAAAATTGCCACTCTTCAGATATATATATATATCTTTTAGGTTTTTGCTTTTTAAAACTATTTTTTAAAAGTGTCTTTTCTAAATATTGAAAAACCCATAAGTAACATAAACTAAACCTAAAAGGTTTATGTCATGCCTTTGAGGTCACCCGCCCTGTCTTTGCCCACACAAATATATGTCGCTATGTATGCATCTGTATGTAGATGTATAACTTTAAAAATGTGCAATATTTTCTGCTAGGATGTGAAATCTAAGCAGGAATGGCAGTTATGTCTTCCTCTGGGAATTAACCTACAACAGGACATAGAGAAGCCCTAAGATTGTGTAATAATAGTTATATTCCCCTAGCTCAAGCTGCTGAGGCGAATGTTCTTGTATAACAGGGTCATGCCATCTGTTCTCAATGGTATCAGTAGCAGTTTAGAGAAATAAGTTTGTGTATGTTAGGAATAGCCTTAAAGTGTTATAAACTGTTGGCGGTGTATTTTGGCTCCTACACAATCCCTAGTGGCATGATGTCGGTAATACATAGCATTGTATTCTCAAGAACTGAATTGAAACTGCAGGAATGGAAGAGAAGGATTCAGTCAGAAGAGCCCTAATGAAAATTGATTGTAGAGACTGGAGGATAGAGATATAGTATATCCGTTCAGCAGGAAACCTGGCTGTAGTAATTTTTTTCCCCCTTTTTCATATAACTTATGGGCCAGAAACAAAGATAAACCCAGACCTCTGGATTCAGAGGAAAACTAATACTCTGTTTAGTGTGCCAGATTTTCTGCTGGTATATCTTGATATATCTCAATTGACTTTAATAGAGCTCAGCCATTTTTCACCAGTGAGGAGTTTGGTCTATTGTAGAAGGAAATGTTCTCACTGAACTTGCTGTATGCTTTCATTTTTATTCTTTTCTATTATTGGAATTGACATACACCTTTATGATAGTCTAGGAACCATTTTGGGGTAAAAGGATGTCAGTTTTCTGATTAGTCTCATGAAAAAAAGAAATTTCCTTTAAAATAAAGTTGTTTGGATATTTTTAATACATGTTAAATGAAATTTGCATGTTGGCCAGTGTTTTTTAAGTGTTTTAAGTGATGTAGCTCTGAATGCTCTCAGATTCTGCTCTTTCCTTTGAAATCAATGACAAAGTTTATTTACCTGTCTCAAATGGAAGTGTGGCAATGTCTTTAATATCTGGATACTTTGCTTCTGATTATCTAGATGATGCTGCACTTAGTTCTTCTGCAATAAAGCCACACAATAGTAAATCCATGACCAGATAAAAAACAAAGAAGTACAGAATACACTGCACCACTGACAAGATTACAGAACCATCCTTTAGAAATAGACTCCTTAGTATGTATATATGTTTTGTGTAAGCTTTAAAAGCCATCAAGGAGTTTGAGTTTATTAGAATTGTTTAAAAGTTATGCTCTTTTTTATATCTGCATGAAATTGTATACCTTTTTGAATTTCATAAATTTTAAAGAGAAGGAATACTTGAATATGCTGGTAGGTAGAAGAACATATTCCTGAGTAGGCGGGCAGTGCATGTATAAGAAAGACCTCTAGCAGTGGAGTGCTGATAAGAAGCCAAATATACTTCTGTAGGTGGGGTGGGCTGAAAAAGTAGAACAAGAGAAGGCAATTGGAGTGAGGGCATCCAGAGTTCTGAAAATAAGAAAAAAGCAATTTTGTGTTGTATTTCCAGAAGGAGAAAAAAACGGGGATGATTATGTACCTACCCAAATTTTGTGCATTTATTTGTGGAAAATAGATTATCTCCGGTTCTTGATTTAGCTGACAAAATACTCAATAGATGAACTTTTTTCTATGTTCAGCACTGAGTTTTCACTTAAGGTTGGAGTATTTACAGAGTTTCTGACTCTTGTCAAGTCTGGGTTGCATTTTGTGCTTAAGAATGTTGTGAAATGTCCAAAGGTTTTTAAAGTAAACAATCAAATGAAAAAACAGCTCATTAGTGTATCTACACAGTTTCAGCTATTCTCAGTCACCAGTTGAAAGTGAGGTTTCAGGGTCATTGTTTTTGACACAAATGTTCTTCAATTATAATTTGTTTGTTTTCACTGAATGAAGATCTTTTCCAGTTTTCAGCTGGAAATAGTGGGGAATTGCTGCATAACTAGAAAGGAAGACCTTCTTGGATGACTAGCTTTCCTCAGATGTTAAAAGACCTCCCTCAGATGTAGAAAGAAAGAAAATGTTCTTTCATCTCATTTGTAATTGAACATCCAAAAAGTTTCATCTTAAAGTATGAATGTCTTTAAAACCTAAAACTTAGAAAGTCAAGGCATGTAAATAACTCTCAAAGCCTGATAGTTAGAGCAAAAGAAGGTAAAAGTTATTGAAATTGAAGGGAACAGTAGTACAGATATTTTGTACTAGAAAAGGGTGATTAACTTCTACTGCTTCATGGGAAAGTCAAGTTTGTTGTGGAAGAAAATAAGGGAAGTAGAAAAGACTTTGAGAAGTCTAAGGCAGAAGTCTAGAAGGAGAATTTGTGCTGACATGATCAAAGCTAAAATGCTGATACCTCTGTAACATAAAATTGTGTGGTGGAAAAGAGAAAGAATTTGTAGTGATTGAGCAGTAGATTTTGTCTTACCAGGAAATAATTGCTAATGTGAGGGAAGAGATTAGATGTTGTTTACTGTCAGATTGTCTGGCTTTTTTTTTCATGTGAACAGAGTCAACTTTAGCATCTGAATAAAATTGAAAAAAGAACCTTGTTTTGTAGAGTTGAATTTATTGAAAATATTGATTAAATTCAGGGTTGTTTTGGAAATGTATACAAGCTAAGTATGGTTTTCTGTAGACATGTTGTAATAATGACAGCTAAGCATCATGGTGAGCGGCATGTTAGAAAAGTTGGAGATAAATGGATTGCTGCAGGGATGCACAAACTATTAGTTGAGCACAAGAATATTGACAGAGTGCATCTAGATTAATGTTCAAGCAGACATCTTTCTTCCTATCCGCTTTTATTCAAGGTCTGGCATCTAGCATTCCCTCTTCACAGAATCACAGAATCAATTTAGGCTGCAAAAGACCTCTGAGATCATGGAGTCTAACCTATGACTGTGTCAGCTAGACCATGGCACTTAACTCCATGGGCAGTGACTCCTTAAACACCTCCCTCAGCAGCTCATTCCAATATCTAATCACCCTTTCTGTGGATAATTCCCTTTTAATGCCCACGCTAAACCTCCCCCGGTGCAGTTTAAGACTATGTCTTCTTGTCCTATTGCTATTTGCCTCCTGATATGACTTGTGCTCCAGACTCTTCACCAGCTTATTTGCCTTCTCTGGACCTGCTCCAGCATCTCAGTGTCTTTCCTGAATTGAGGGGCCAGAACTGGACACAGCACTCAAGGTGCAGCCTCACCAGTGCTGAGTAAAGCTCAAGAATGTGAATGGCCACACTAACCCTGATACAAGCCATTGGCCTTCTTGGCCACCTGGGCAAATGGCTGGCTCATATCCAGCTGGCTGCCAATCAGTACTCCCAGGTCCCTTTCTGCTGGGACACTTTTCAGCCACTCTTCTTCTAGGCTGTAGCTCTGCATGAGGTTATTGTGGCCAAAGGTAGGACCTTGCGCTTGGTCTTGTTGAACTTCATGCTGTGGGTCTCGACCCATCCATCCAGCCTGTCCTGGTCCCTCTGAAGGACCCTCCAGCAGATGGACATGCCAACCCAGCTTGGTGTAGTCCACAAATTCACTAATGTTAGACTCAATCCCCTCATCTAGATCTTCCAATAAAGGTATTGGACAATTCCTTCTCCCATTCCTTCTACTGTGGAAGAGTCTCAGACCTTGTGAACAAGATTGCTCTCGTAGGTACTTAAATCAGAAGATGTACTCCAGGACCACATGTAATATCATCCAACTACCGATTGAGTGCCCACACCTCAGATCAGACTAGACCTATGCCAAAATAACTCCCCTTCATTATCAGCTGATTCACTCCACAGATTCACTCCTGTTTGGCTGTGCTACTTGTTAATGTAGACCACACTCAACCATCAGCTTCATAATATGCCTTATGCTTCTCTTTCACCACCCAGAAATGGATGAAACATGATTTATACAGATCAGAGGGAAAAGAGAGTAAATCAGGATGAAGTCATTCAGTTATAAATGTTTCACGTTAACAAAAATATTTATACCAAGTGAATCCTTGTAGTAATATCAAAACAATTTTAAACATCGTCTTGTGTCTGAGGATCTTTTCTTCATGCAGAGGAAGCAGATATTTTATACATCCTAACAAGCATCTATAGGTCTACAAACACATAAGTTTATATAAACACAAAAAAATATTCAAGATTCTGTAATATGGTACAAATGCCAAATTATAACAAAATTTAAAGCTAATTAGATAGTTAGTATAGTGCACTGAAGGATTTTTTTTCTTTTCAGCACAGCAGAAATACCGGCTGTGCAGTGCTGTGCATGATTTATTTATAGGCTGCTAATGAAGACATATCTAATCATCATAATTAATTGGTATTTTAGTGCTTTGGGGCCTAATCACAGAAAATTTCATATGTTGGCTCAAACAGATCTTAGCTGTGAGGCAAAAATTCAGAAGAAAACTTGACTTTTCTTTGTTCAAGTTTGCTTTTCCATTGAGCTTAACTACTACGTGGTGATTATAATTTAACCCTCAAAACACAGCAGATGTTGAAATGCTGTGAAAATGAGCTAGGAGAGGATGATTTGCAGGGATAATGTTACATGAAAACCATTTCCTGTTTACTGTAGGAAATTGCTTTACTCAGGTCTAATATTAACCCTGTTTTATCACCATTGTATCAGTAAAACAGTCCACTATTTTTTGTAACTATCCACACAATTTCCTGATATTTCTTATTATTTTGTATTCTAAACTCACATATATGAAAAATCCCATAAAATGTCATATAGCTCTGTAAATTTGCTGTTCACTTGTATATTTGTGCAATTGCCAACATTCCACATCACTCTACTAATAGTCTATAGATATGAGTTAACAATAATAGTCTGGTTTCATTTTAACTGCTGAAAATGAAGTACTTTTTATTTCATATGAGAACAATTCTTCACAGGTATTATGGAATGAATTTATGTTCTGTGTTTTAAATAAATGTGTATATATAAATCTATATAGTGCAATATGGAAGCACATATGTATATACATACTCCTTGGTTCCATGAATATAACTCCTTGTTCTGTTTTTCAGATATGACTGATGAATATACAATTTCATACCCATGCAATGAATACTCCCACCTTCCTGTGTTGTCAATGATGTGGGTATGATAGGCCTTCATTATAGCAGCAATAGCACTTTCATTTTTGGCTAAAACAGCTGTTCCAAAAAGTAACTGCAATAATCGTCTTCCATCTTGCCAGATAGTGACTCCTGGGCTAGAGGAACTGTGTGTTCATTGTACATGTACATTATAATATAGAAAGTAATAGATTGTATGGCTTTTTTAAAATTTCTTTTTTATTTTTTGTTAATAATTTAAACTCTTATGTCTTCTACTAATTATACTAACCTGTACTGGAACTACAAGTGGTATGTAAAAAATAATTCTACTAGATTCTTCCTTTGACATTGATCCCTTAACCTTTGTCAGTTTTTATTTTCTCCACATTCCAGAAACAGCAATTTTATGTAACAGTTTCTCAGTGTATATTTCATGTCTCTATTACATTTCATGAATCTGAATTTTCAAGGATGACATTTTCCCAAGGATTTGTGATTGTCATAGGTTGTCTGTTTTCAAACGCTAGGAAGCAATCTTGACAGCTGTAAAACACTTTGTCCTGTTTTGAATGCTCATGAATATAGTATCAGAAGTGGCACGCAGTGTAAGGAATCTGGCAGAAACCCCTATGTAAGGAATCCTGGAACCTGAGCTCAAGACCCTCTCCTCCCAAAGTACTGACATTATGAATTCTATGAAAGAAGAATGTCCATTAGTTGTTAATTCTACTAGCAGCAATTCTTATGAACCGTTTCTAGGCTTCCAGATGAGGCAAAGGTCATTAAATACTTCCCTTGTTTCCAGTAAAGTGCTTGAACTCAAACAAACCAACACAAAGATGTTCCAGTGCAGTGCTTAAATGGCATGCATACCATTCTGGCTCGTGCACTTTAAGGGTATCATATGAAGCTAATTAGGTGCCCCTATGAGTAATCTATCTCTGCTTGGGTTTAAACAACTGGTTTCCTATTACAAAAGAAATAACTTTATTTATCCTGTTCAAGGAGAAACACTTTTATCTATTTTTAAGTGTCTCACCTAAGTTCCAAGATAAAATTATTTGAACCATTAAGTACCTGTGTTACTGCATTCTTCAAGAAGAGGAATGGGAAAAGACTCCATGATTTAGCTGAACCTACTAGGTGAACAAAAAAACCCCACACCAAAACTAAAAACCAAAACAAACAAAAAAATGAAACAAAACTCAAAGCATGAAAAAAAAAGAAAACAAACACACCAAACCACAGGGACACAGTTAAAAGTAGCAACACTTATATCATCCTTTCAGCTTCCAGACATGAGCTGGTAAGGCCATTAATACTACAGTTTATAACAGATGGCCATTCCTGCTTGGACATACACATACATCATCAAATTTCCTTTTGAGTTGCACCATCTTTAATTCCCACTGAAGTCAATAGGAGTTTCATCTGTGTAAAGAAGAGGAGAAATGGACCTGCAGGGATATTTTTCCTTTGTCTTAAGTGATGTATTGTTAAATGTAGGGATTAACACAGAAAGGAAAAGTCATTGAGACCAACTCACAAAGAATTTTGTTTAAATCCTTGTGAGATAAAAGTCAATTGATATTTAACTTTCTGAAGGTTAAAACCAAGAATTTCTCTAATGAAATAAGGAGTGAGAAAATTGTCAATAGATATTCTAAATCTACATTCTTTTGTCTAATGTTATTTCCTTGAGGATCCACGAACATCCAGGGTCTATTATCTATTTTTCTGCCTTTCAGCATGCAAGGACAGTCAAATTAAGTGTATCTGGCCAGAAATCTGAAGAAATTAAAATTTTTGAGAGAAAGTCTTCTGATCATCTTTTTTGCTGTTTAATCCAAATCACTACCAACAAACACAAACAAAACCTCACAAAACTCTGAAAGAGCTAAAAGTCTCTTTAAGGGGACATAACTTCAGCTTTAGATGACCCTATAGAATGCTTTTGATTTTTAACTAGCTTAGAGACACAGGAAGAAATCTATTATTTCATGCATAGTTTACTTACCAACATCATAAAGGCAGAAATATTCCCTTGTGGAATTTGATATATGATGATCAGGGTTGTAAACCTATTCTGACTAATCATGTTTATTCTGATTGATTGAGCTAATTGAAAACCAGCACAGATATTCCCTGTAGGTGCATTTTTCTCTTATTATATTTGTATGATAATAAAAAAAGGATGTTTTCAATTCTCAAAAAAATAATTATCTTGGTTCTTCTTAGCCTACCAGAACAGATTGCATGTCTGAATGTTATTAGTCCAACAGGTAAGCAATCTGTTTTCAGAGTTTGACAGTACTGAATTTAACCATTAAAGGACTAAATATATATTTGGAATGAGGTGTTCAGCACATCATTCTTAATGCCAATAAATGTTGTTTTTTTCCCCCTGAGTGATGCTATCTCTATCTACTTTGACAATATTGCATGATCACAAAAATTGTTCTCAGCCTTCTCATTAAGACCACCACTCATCTCATACATTTAGAGATGTTGCCTACTCTATTTCCTTGACTCTCAGAGTATGCTGAAAGACCTGATAAAACCTTACACTTCACTTATCTTTGTTATAGTGATCATCGTGCTTAATGGCAACTATGCATCTATGCCAGAGAAATGAGAAAAAAATTTGAAATAACCTTTCATGAAAAATCAAAAAAATGCAGGCTGAAATATTCAGCTTAATCCACAACTGGTTTACTGATTTCCTCAGAAACAGCACAGCATTGCCTTCTTATAAGCAAGATACTGCAATACTGAGATTTATTCTTATACAGAAGAAAAAAAAAAGAAGAAAAAGTGAAGTGGAGATTAGCTTTACTTAGGTTACCTTAGGTGTCCAATACAGAGGTGAATGAACTTACAAGTTTTAAAGGCCAAAGCAAATGAACATCAGGACTTTTGGATGATTATCTAGCATGTACCTCACTGCAGTTTAGATTTCAGGTTTAAGATATTTTATAAGTAGTTTACCTCATAGAATTTTTAGTACGGTGTCTTCTTATTTTGATAAAATGTAGAGTATAGAAAGATGTTTAAAATGTTTAAAAAAATACTCAGTGTTAAATCTAAAATTCAGAAACTACAGCAACTTAGAGGGAAGATAACTGACTCATATCACTAAGGCTAGTAAACTAGTTAATCGAAAGCGAATGTATTTTTCTCCAAGGAGAAATGAAGATGAGTAATATCTATTGTAAAACTCCTACACAATAATTGGAAGGAAGGAGCCTATATCTCCACATTGATAGACTTTCCATGATTATATAACTTTCAGTGCATTAAAGTTGTCATGCTCAGTGGCTTAATTTCTAAAAATATCAGCTGGAGTCAAGAGAACAACCAAAATATATGAAAACTTTCTGAGATCAACATTTACTCTACAGCCTTGCAGACTTCTTTACTTAGTAACTCTTTCTATAATTTTAGTTCAGCTGAACCACGGAATTGCCTTTTAAATTTTGGTTCCAGTCTCATACATTAAAAGTGAAACAATAGATTGGGGATTTAATTCAGCTCTGAACTTCTTTCACATTGGCCATGACAAATATTCTTAAGAAACATAAGAACAAATGTGGATATTTTCATTAACTGAAGAGGACCAACATATACAAACAAACATATTTCTGAATTGTAACAGAAGACAAAACAGTTATTTTTCAAAACTATGTCCTAGATCATAATGTCATATTTGAAGCTTTGCAAAATTTTTTTGCAAAGGATTCCTATAAATCTGTGTATGTGCAAGAACTCACATCAACAGTGTTCTTGCAGCTATCTTGAAAGGTTTTGGGAACTTTTGGAATCATTCAGACGGACTAGGAAAAGAACTGTGTCACATAAATGGTCAGAAATAGAACATTAAGTGTAGCAAACAGCTGAGCTTTCCTTAATAAGTTGTCCCATTTCATGAAAACAAAGAAATAGAATTCAGTATGAAACAATATTTTGACCGAAGCTTTGGTACTGTTCAGCATCAAAAAATACCACGATTGGCAGAACCCTACTGTTTTGCAATCCCTAGAAATGTTTTTCTTTATCTGTGAGTATCACAAGGAGATTTGAACCAAATAGTGGGGTGTTTTGAACACTGAGGAGAAAACAATTCCTATTGTTTGATGGAAAGTGCAATTTTACAAGAACACCCAGTGGCTTGTCCCATGACTTCACTTCATGCACACCTAAATCACAATTGGTTCTGACACATTCTTTACCAACTAATTATTGGTGAAAGAAACTTATGAAAAAAATCAGAGGCTGTTTGGTGGTAGTCATATCAGAATACTTTTCAAAGGAATATGGTTTTGGTCCATTAAATAGTTTATTGACTTATTTCCTAGTGATTATGATATAATGAGCAAGTGTTGCCTCATCACAAACCATATTATTTTGTACTTCTTGTTAAACAGAAACTGTATTTGATCATGACCAGCATTACCTGGTATTTCTTATTAGTTATAATGAGAGCTGTAGCAAAGTATGTTGCACAGTTCTGGAGATTTTTTTTTTCTGACTGGAAGGATATATAGTGCAATAAAAGGTAGTCTTTTATTTTCTTTTTATCTGTTGATCTGCTGTTGGTGATTTGTTCTAAAATGCATTGTTTTTCTCATCTAAAATGTAGTTATAAGGACAAATCTTGTCACATAAGAGGATTTATCTGCCTCTCACCATTCTTTATGTGCTTCCTTCCTGCGTCTTCTCTCGTGTAGTCTTTCCAAAGATTAAAGAGCTGGCTAAGCAAAGTCCATTTATTTTCTAGTTTCCCTATATTACCACAGTTCACGGTGCTGTTTTTTTTATTTGTTGGTTGTGTTTTGTTTTTTTTTCTCCTGAAAGAAAACCACTGTGGGAAAGATATTTTAAATTATTTGGCTAAACCACAAAAAGTGTATAACAAAGAAAGGAAAAAAAACCATGTCTATGTAGCAGGATATCTCTCTATCAAAACAGACTGATGGATGTCCAGTCCACATCCTATGAGAAACGACTGAGAGGGATGGAGTTGTTCAGCCTGGACAAAAGGAGGCTCAGATGGATCTTAGCACACTCTACAACTACGGGAAGGAAAATTGTGAGAAGGTGGGTTCAGTCTCTTTCCTCAAATAACAAATGATAGGACAAGAGGAAGTGGCTTCAAGTTGTGCCAGGGAAGGTTTAGTTTGGATATTAGGGCTGTCAAGCACTGGAACAGGCTAACCAGGGAAGTGGTAGAATCACTATCCTTGGAAATATTCAAAGGATGTGTAGATCTGACACTCAGGATTGTGGTTTAGTGGTGGTATGGTAAAGGTTGAAGTCAATGACATCAAAGGTGTTTTCTAACCCAACAGGTTCTACAATAACATACAACATTTGCAGAGAGAAATAACAATGTAGAACATCAGTTTTCAGCTTGGTCGACACTTCCATATTTATTTTGTGGCTCAAATTCAACTTGGCTAAACTATAAATATTTTTCCTTGTATTCCTTGAAGTGTACTTCATTACACCATTTCTGGATCATGATGGCAAAAGCCATTTTTCTGCTTAACCTCAGTTTAAATTCAACTCAAGTGCCACTGTAGGTCTTCCTATTTACATTCTGTTTAATTGTAATGAGAATTACAATTCTTTATCCATCTCTAAAATAAAGTAATTTCTCTTGATCTATAAACTAAACCACTTGTCCATGCTTCTTCTCACATGTCCATTACTTCAATATCTACTATACCAAAAGCAACACCATCCAACACTTGCTACTTCAGAATGCTGCTAAAAGGACCCCATCACTTTGTTATATATTTCTTTGCATTCACTGGATCTGTCAACTAATTTTGGTCAAGCATGATGGCTCTCTCTCTTTTTCACAGCATTCTTGACCTCTTCCTAGTCTGCTGAAACATCAGTTCTTGATTCAAAGTTTGATTTAAAGTTTTATCACTAAAATGTAAATTTTTGATTCATTTTTAAACAGTATGATCCATAATTTCTTCTGCCATATCCTCCATTCTTGAGAGAATCTTTTCATGTATAGCTGCCAAACAACAACATTGTCTTCCTTCTGCTGCCCAAACAATCTCACACTAACTGATTGCTTCTATCACACTTTCTCTTTCTTTGGAACTCCCTCATTTAGCTGAATGCATCTACTTTCTCTTGTCCTGCCCTCTGGTTGGCAGTCACTTGAAATAAGAAACTCATTTTTGTTCGCTCAATGTGTTCTTATAACGCCTAATACAATGGTGTTAGAGATCTAAGAACAGGCTTGAAACTGCTAGACAGTGAACATGGCTAACAAGATGATAACTGGATGGTGGAAACTGTATCGCTTGGACTTTCTGTGAGAAAACTGCTGAAGGATTATTCACCTTAAACACTCTATATTTTGCATTGAAATCAGGCAGCAGTACTGAAGATCAGGGAAACACACCAGGGAGCTAACATGCATTTCACATTAACAGAAGCTTTTTCCTTTGGCAAAGGATATAAAGTTATGATAATATGGACTGTCAGTTTAACAGGAGAGTGATATTTTTTTTTTGTTGTTTTTTCACTCCTCCATAGACGGAGCAAATCCATTTGATTATGACGAAGCTAAACATTCAGATATGCTTTCTGTGACCTTCAAAGGGGGCATGTCTCTCCTCTTGCACATGATCCACTAAGATCAATTTTCAAAATCCTCTGAAAGTTAAAAATATTTCAGGTTCTTTTTCCAGGCAAAGAGGCTGTGACAGAAGGTAAAAAGGAGCACCCTAGGAAGGTAATTCAGTTATGTGCAAAGAACCACTTTATCTTTCTGAAAAGCAGATAAGGTTCCTAGCAGGAGAGGACCACATACTCTACAAGCCTTATGGGCATATGTAAGATCTCATGCCACCAGAAAACGTCTTGATGAAGTGGAATGTGCTGCTCTGTTAATTAAACCAACATCTTAATTAAATACATTCCTTCAAATAAAAAACAGTTTACGTGAGCACCCCCTAGGATGTCTCTGTTATTTTTTTCAATCTATTTAGTTTTTAGCATTTTGAATTGCATGTATAATTAATTATTGGTGGAATTTAAAAATGCAGGTCTAGTGAGTTGATTCTGATCGTATTAGTTGTCACAGAGAATCCTGCAGGATCCTTCTTCAGAACCTCATGAGTTTTTCCGCAGCACAAAGTCTGAGAGATTCTTCTTTCTGCATAAGAAAACCTCTAGAGCATGGAACCCTTGTGTCACTGCTTTTGCTTTGGTAAGCTTTTATCTGATTTCTCTTTTTCCTGATTTCTTTTTTTCCCCCACAAAGCCACACTGACTGCCAATCCATCATCAGCTTCCTGAGATATATCTCTTTTGCCTCCCTAAGTTTAGATTACCTTCTGGACATGAGTAAGATATCTGGGCTGTCAGAGGAGAACTTCACCAACAGCATAGTAATTCTTCTGTGGGAAATTTCTAAAGACCAGCAAATGTGCTTCCATACCTTGGAGATTTGAAGGAATGAGTCAGTGTTATATTGTTATGTTGACATACATAATTTTTATTGAAGTCTGTTAATGCTTTAGGGAAATGGAATAGGGGCTGGAATTGAAGAGGCCAGTACACTTATCCAAGGCATTGAACAAATGGTTTTTATTTAGACTGTACAAATCAAAGAAGATAAACAATGCTTAAAAGTACACATTCCATTTCTTTAGGTGGACAAGAATAGAAATCCCTCCTCCCTAATGTATTAATATCCTTTCATGTTTCATTGATATTGTTAGCGCATATTTATGACCATAGGAATGAATGTATCCTGAATCACTCCTGCACCAATTTCTGTCTTTCCTACATACAAGGGAAAAAAATCCAAAACAGACTACAAACCCCTCAAAATCAACCAAACATAAAAAGCTCTGAAAAAAACCAAAACACACCAACCCCCCCCAAAAAAAAAGCAAGCAACCGAAAACAGCAAAAAAACCCCACAAACCAAAAAACCAGACAACCAAAATACCCATACAAAAACAATGACAAAAACCTTGTTCCATGGTAATTTCCATGGCTTCCAGTATCTTCCTTTCCCATTCACGTTCTCCTAAGTCAAAGAGTAGTTAACAACTTTTCCATGACAAAAAAAAAAATTTTTCTTCTAGGCAGTTAGGTGTTTTTACATAGCTTGTGGAATCATGTGGTCTTTGAGATATCTTTCAGAATCAGTTGACGCTGACTGATAATTCCAAAAGTTCCTGTTGAAAAATTGTCCTGTATATACTTGCACATGAACATGCACCTGAATACAGACTCAATATTTGGTTACAGTTAGTAGATCTATTTACGAAAACAGACAAAAAAGTCCTGAAATAAAAATAAATAATTAATAGTAGTAAGTATTATTAACTTTTAAATTTTATAAGATAATACTTTAAAACATTTATATCATATAAGTATACAAAAATCTGTTATAGATACAGAATCATATAGATACATAATAAATTTATATAATTTTAAAATACACATACAGCTATATTTTATAAGATTTTTACATTAGTTATATTTGGTCACCAGAAGATTTGTCATATAAAGAAGTAGGGAGAGTGGCACAGAAGGGTGAGAAAACCAGCTTTCAATACACATATTAATATAAAAAAAAAGGTAAGAAGAATAGATTAAATTAAACACCTCAGTTGCAATAGAATTCTTACCTCACAGGCAAAAGCATAATTAAGTGTAGAGGCAATATCTAGTTCCATAAATAACCATCTATAATCATACACAATTGGAATGTCATTATTCATATTACAGAAAGTACAAACAAGAATAGAAAGCAATAATAGTCTTATAGAACTGAGTTCCAAATAACTAGGCTTTGCAATCTCTTCTTCCTCTCACTTTTTTCATGTATGTTCATTAAAACTGCCTGACAGCATCATGTGAAAAAAATTTTTCTTCTGTCTGTTCTCCGTAAGAACAATATGAAGCATAGGAAGGAATAGAATGGCTGCAGTGGATCAGCCCCTAGTTAAGAAAAATCAGTTGAATAACATGAGAATTATCAAGAAAAATAATGTGATTTTTTTTGTTAAAAAGAATTGCCAATTTTTCTACATCAGAAATAAATCGGTCCTTGTTTTGAATTTAACTGAAAGATGTGAATCTGAGAGTGATAACATGGGCATTCACAAAAAGTGGACCAATCTGGTATATTCTTGATGGATGTAAAAATAAAAGGGAAACAAAAAAATGTCCCTGCCTTGCTAAAAATTGATTGATACTTTACAGGAGAAATTGGGAGTTTTCCTTACTAATGTTTTTTACATCATTATTCAATGTTATTATTTTTTAATCTTCTTTAAGGTACAACATTGCACTACATAAAATACTACAATACAAATGGCATTTGAGTTTATGCTTATCCATGTTGCCCAAACCTGTTAAAAATAGCTGGATTGGAGCTTGCAAATGCAGAGGTAAGGATGGATGGGAAATCTTTCAGGGTTTATGTTAGCTTGGAAAGCCCCCAAGTCAGAACTGCATGTTGTTGAAGTATGTTTCTGCAGTTTTCTCAGATGCCCATAAATGTATTTACTGAAGATGTAGTATAGCCATCGGTGTTTGGTTTGGTGATTTGATCTATGTTCATTTTAGAAGCTGGACTATGGGGCCTTTTATCTCAGCGTTTTGCGAGTGAGTTCAGATCAGTATTTTCTTGACCTACTCTGTGCAGATGATATCACTAAGAGTGGTTTGTTTCTCTCACTTAACACAAGTACCTGAAATCTTGGGACAGATATTAAGACATAGTACATGGTAAGACCATACCCTCTAAGCCCTCAAAGATCTGATAAAAACTCTTCAAAAATCTGAAAAAAAAAATGTAGGTGTGGAGTTGGCAGTGCTGGGTTAGTGGTTGGACTTGATGTTCTTGATGTTCTTAGAGACCTTTTCCTAGTTAAACTATTCTATGATTCTGTGATAAGGGTTAAAGCAAACAGACAGGGCTAGATTAGGGATATCAGATTGACTTCTGCATGTTTGGTCACATGTTCTTCTATGTATTTGATCATGGGACTTCGGTTTCCAGATGCTAGTCCCTTCTTCTCACGCATGCAAAATCTTGACTAGAATAAGTCTCAAGGCTGAGAGATGAGTGCTGTCCTTTATATTTTGAAACATAAGAGGTGTTTGTTGTGTCTCTTATATGAGGGTGTATTATGGAGAAACAAAAAAGTAGTTTGGTGCCAGGGAAAAGAGCAGTGACCAGTGGATGATTCATTGCCATCTACTTTAACTTGGGATGTTGGATGCAACCATCAAGGGGGCTGAACACAGGAAACCATAATGTGACAGGCTGCCTTTTCTTCACGTTTCTGCTTTGTGAAAGAGTTAATTTGACTCATTGGAAATACAATCTTAATGGACTAAAATATCTCAGTGCCCAGTTTCTGGCCTCCTCAGCCAACTAATGTAATTTTACAACATATTTCAACACAGTGCTAATTAACAGCAAATAGAACATATCAGGGAATTCAGTGTCTTGCAAACCAAGGCAGTTCAATATAATGTGGAATTATTTTATAAAACATATGTGTTGGGTTGATCCTGGCTGGACACCAGGTGCTCACCAAAACTGGTGCATTGTTCCCCTCTGCAGCTGGACAAGAGAAAAAATACTGAGAAAAGTTCAGGAGTTGAAATAAGGACAGGGCAGAGATCACTCAGCAACTACCATCACAGACAAAACAGTCAACTTAGTGAAATTAATTTATTACCAATCAAAACAGAGTACTCTAATGAGAAATAAACTCTAAATCTTGAAAACACTTTTCCCCACCCCTCCCTTCTTCCTGGGCTCAACTTTACTCCCCAGTTCTCTACCTCCTCTTCAACAGTGAGGAATAAGGACAGGAAAGGGGGGTTGCGGACAGTGCCTCGCACATTGTCTGTGCTTCTGCTTTCTCCTCAGAGGGAAGACTCCTCACACTCTTCCCTACTCCAGTGAGGTGTCTCTCCCTTGGTACGCAGTTCTTCAGGAACAGACTCTTCCAGTGTGGGTCCCCCACAGGGTCACAAGTCCTGGCAGAAAATCTGCTCCAGCATGATCTCCTTTTTTCATGGATACATGAGTCCTGCCAGGAGCCTGCTCCAGCATGACCTTCCCACAGGGTCACAGCCTCCTTCATGCGCATCCACCTGCTTTGGTGTTGGGCTCTCCACAACCTGCAGGGGGATGTTTGTTTCATCATGGACCTCCTTGGGCTGCAGGGACACAGCTGCCTCACCAGGGTCTGCACCAGAAGTTGCAGGGAATCTCTGCTTCAGCACCTGGAGCATCTCCCCCTCACTTCTTCCCTGATCTCCATGTCTGCAGAGCTGTTTCGATCACATATTCTCACTCTTTCTGGCTGCCTCCACCACCATTGATGGGTTTGACCTTGGCCAGTGGTGGTCCGTCTTGGAGTTGGTTGGCACTGGCTCTATCAGACACCTTTATAAATCCCTGTTACCAAAACATGACCACACAAACCAATTTATCTCAAAGAAACTAGGAAAGAAAAAATGAAATAACTCCTAATGTTAATTAATATGTGTGTTTTTAAATAATTAAATACTATTATTTGTTGTCAGTAAAACAGGAATTTGCTATATGTTCAGTTTGTTAGTAATTTTTCCCTAGACCATAATTTTCCTAGCTATTTATAGAATATAAGCAAATGCTCACAGGCACGTTCTTTCTATCCTTTAAATCAAAGGAAAAACAAATCGAAATTATGCATTCTGGACATGTATCAATTTGTATACTTTTTTTTATTTTTAAGATGAATGAGGGAGGCACCACCCTTTCCTTTCATTTACATAAAATATGCAAAATTAAAAAGAAGTTCTTTGTTTGATGTTTGTTTTATGGTGATTGGAGCTTTTTTCCATTTTTTTCTATTTCTGGAAGTAGTGTACTGTAAACAAAACAAGAGTACATTTATTTTCACATTTCCTCATACCAAGGGACATGATGACGCATTGCTTTAGAGATGCGTCTGTCATATTGAGCCACATAAAGTGACATGATACAATGTGACATGTTGATGAACAGTGTGACACAAGGTACATATTTCAATGTACCATTCAAGGCAGAATTATAACAAGGCAAGTCCCAGATTTAAAAACAGCAGAGGTCTCTACATTCTAGTTTCATTGTTTTCTCTTTCTGGAAACTATATAGAGATTGCCTGAAAAATATGACCCTTGGCAGCATCCCAGGATCATAAAATCAATGACAGTCCTAAGTTGGAGGGGACCCATCAGGATCATTTAAGTCCAACTCCTGGCCCTGCCCAGGACATGCCCAAGAATCACCATGTGCCCGTGAGCATTGTCCAAAATCTTCCTGAACTCTGTCAGGCTTAGTGCTGTGGCCACTTCCCTGGAAGCCTGTTCCAGTGCACAGCCGCCCTCTGGGTTTCTAACATCTAACGTAAACCTCCTTTGACAGAACTTCATACCTACAGTTGTACTCTTGGATTAGTAATAGTAGTATTTGCTTATGTTAATCACATGGGAAACAATTTTCTCATATGAATTTTTAGTCTGAATAAAAAAATGCCCACTGAACCACGTAAATAGGAAAGTTGCTTTAAAATGTTACTGAATCTTGTTCTGGTTCTGTGTGATATCAAGTTGTCAATAATGTAGGCAGGAAGAAAAGGAAAACTTATTTTGGGAGAAAATAGTGAAGAATTTTAGCTGACAGCAGTTGCTTATGAGAATGCATTTCTGTACAGCACTTACTGTACTGTTATTACTGGACTATGTTAGACTTATATGTATGCAGCAGGAGCACAATATTGGTTACTTAAACAGAAAGGTTTATTCACTTCTAAATTGCTTGAACTGTGCTTATGTGCTGTAAACAGGTTCATAAGTGAATGCATACTAGGACTTAAAAGACGTTTAAATGCAACTTTAAGAAGAAAAGTCTTTGTCATGTTTATTTTTTAATTTATTTACTAGGCTTCATAGTTAAACATTACAGTCACCAGGTAGAAATTATGAAGCAGAGGGTTGCTAACTGGGATTCAGAGAGAATATGAAAAAAATATAAAATAAAAATAAAGAAAAACAAAGGAATCTTGTAATGAAGAGTTGCAGGAACTGCAAAGAAAAATGTGCATCCTCAGTACTCATAGATTCTTAAGAGAAGAAAAAAAAGCAGAGGACAAATTAGGATATGTCTATATGTTCATGTTGTATGTTCTGCCCCACATCTGAACCCACAAGTTATCTCTTTATTCACATGTAACTCCCCAGGATTCTCAAAGGAGCCAGCTTTCTTGGGTATTTTCAGGCCTCTCCCAAATATACTAGGTGATAATGAGGGATGAAGAAAATCAGGTCACTGAGAACTCAGGGATGCTGAAATTTGCCTGTGTATTATTACTAAGGCCTTGTACTAAGGCCAAATAGAAGTTTTGATGTAGTCCCAGGGGATTCTCACCATTTACCTTCATTGGTTGCAAAGTGAGTTTTCTTCTATAAGTGGTTCAGATTAGTAATACAGCCTTTCTAGAAAACAAATGAGTCCACACAGAAAGCTTTAAGATAGTTTTTAATGAGCACAAATACTGGTGTACAATGATTACAGAAAACAAAAGGAAATGAAATAACTTACTTTTTTTATTTTCCCCTCTCTCCATCATCTCTAATATTGGTCCTGGAACTTCAGAGGCCGGCAGGAGGCTTTGGACTGTATTCTCAAAGCCAGCAATAAAAAGAAAAAACCAGAAACAAAACAGACCCCACAAAACCTCTGTGACCCTCCTTTTATACTCAGATTCAGCCCATGAGAGTGAAAACTCAGATGCATTGAAGTTAATGGGAAAACTTTTACTGATGATACTGAGGCCAAGATTTCATTTGCTGTACAAAGAAAAAAAAAAGTACATTTTACTTGTTTCTTTCCCTAACCTTATTAAACAGGGTATCATTGTAAATGCCTGAGGTTAATTTATGCAGTTGCAAGGGATACAAAGCTGTACAGAATTTGACTCATTCTATAAATGGGAGCGAAACTACTAGTGAACTGCATGTAAAATGGTGCTAGCATTGAAGAATATTTGATTATCAATAATTATGATGCCTGTGATGAGTATTTTGACTTTTACAGTTCCATGTAATTTACATGATTTAGATGTATAGAAGGGAGACAAATGAAACAAGAGCTTCAGCCTGTTTGGGGAAATAAAATTTAAAAAAAGAGTAGAACCAAACCTCCATTTCTCGAAAGAGCAGCTAGATAGACTGCATTTGAGAGCCATCAACACTATCAGCATTTAAAAGACAACAAGACAGTGAAAGTAAAAATAATGTGATAAAACAATTCACAACTAATATCAGGAAAATTGAAATTTCAACATTGCTGTCACTCTGCTGACCGAGTTGAAAAGGTGAGCTGATGTAGGGCTTTTTTTAAGCTGTGATTGGCCTGCCAGCATGGATTTGTGTTGTCATGCTGAGGGCCCCTCTAATAGCCCAGAGGTAGCAGGTGGCTGCTGACTTACAGAGGCTTGCATCTATTTTATTATTTGTTGGCTCCTTTATCCCTGACAGATTCAAACACAAATAAATTCAATCAAGAACCTCTACCTTTCTATGATTCCATTCGGTACCTGTAGCGAGCTGCAGCACATTTCTGAAATAGCATGACAACAGTCCCAGTGATGTGACTAGAGGTAAACAAGATGTTTTATATCCTGAGTGGTGATGGTTGGGCATCTGAAACAAGGAAGAAAAAAAATGCAAGTTTCTTGTGGAGTTCACATCAGGGAAAAACAATTCACTTTAGGACAGAGGCCTTAGAAGTTTTTCCTATAGAAATCTAAAGGTGCAAAATGAAGCAAACTATTGTTTTGAGTGACAGTTGAACAACAGTATTTTGAAAACTGTACCCAAAATCATTAAATGCAATTGTCAAAAATATAACCACTTGGTGCAAAGTGGTTACACTGTAAGCATGTTCCTGATTTTCCACATTCAACCATATGGAAGTTGGAAATATCTTTCCATCACTTTACTGTTACTAAGAGATCACCATCCCTATGAGTGGTGAAAAGTTGATTGCTATGTGATCTAACGGAGTTTACTGAGTCAGTCTGTCAATGTCCTTGTCTCAGGTCTTTTGGTGAATCCTGCATATCTCTGACGTTATTCTGTCACAGGTTGTCCCAAAACCTCTGAGGTTTGCTGAAAAGTAGTTCTCCTTTAGAAGGCAAGTGTACAGGCATTCTGCTTTTATTCTACTCCAAAAACAGAGGCTCATTTTAATGAAGTATCTGCAGAATTGGTTGAATATGAAGGTTAGATTTTCCCAAGATCTGGGTTACGTTTACTTTGTAGAGGTAAATGCCCCTAAATAGGAAGAAAATACCAACTAGTAAATATTTGTAAATTTTATTTCACTTGTCCTCTTCACAGAAATTTTTGACAAGTCTGACAGTAACTGTTGAATCAATGTAAAGTTATCCTTCGTCCCATTTATGTTTCATTTCGATTATAGGATGATATATATAACATGAAAGTACAATTTTCAAGAATTGTCTACTCAGTCTAAGTGAGGCAATCACTCTTCCACCATGTGTCAGGGCTGAGAGATTTTAAGGCATTTTCATGTTCTGGTAAAAGGCATTTCTGATTAAATGTTTCTGCTAAGTTTTATCCAGGAAGCAGTATCCAAATTCCTATTCAGTCATTTCACCATATTGCTGAAATGCTCCTGTTTTCCTTCAACTGAAAGGAATAGATAGATGATACAACATTAATTCCACTTCACATGACCCTCACCCAGTTTTCCCTTTTCTCCCTTCACTCCTCTTCAAAGAGCAGGAGTGATGTTAGGACATTCAGGTGATTTCCATACACTCTCCTGCTGCAATAAATCTTCACGTTTCTCTCAAAAAACCTCTCAGAAGATCAGAAGAGATGGAAGCAGAGAAAACTAGCAGAAATTTAAGCATGTGTCAAAAGGCGAAAACATTGAGCTTTCTCAGAGAGCCAAAGCACAAAGCTTGGAAGTGTCCAGCCACCGGGATTCAAGTACAAAACCCGCAACAGTTGTTTTTCTCTCTTTCTTGGAAGTCTCCTTATATAAATGCCTACTGTACCTCAAAATTTAGAAAAAGGTTTATTCTCCTCTCTTACTATTTCCAAGCATTTATCATGGAGTTAGTCAACACCTAAGATTTTTTATCTCAAATCTTTTTGTCATATTATTTTTCTGTCAGTATTTTTCTTATCTTGTGATGAAAGCTGATGAGTTTTTTTCTGTCTACAGAGTTTCACACTGTGATGTCCTGTCATTCAGTTCATGAGACAGCACTTCTCTATGTTACCAAACCTTGCTGTATCAAAAATAAAGTTTCATATAATTTTGAACTCAACAGTAGAAATTCCTCTACAAATATTTTAGACTCTACAAATTACCAATTGAGTATCTTTTTTTGTTTCAGTTGCAATCAATGAAAGGTTTCAGGAGAAGACTCACCTGTGTCTCTATTGAGTGGTAATTACAGGTAAATGCAAGCATAGGGTGGTACAAATGCTCAAGTTCAGCCAATTTAAACTCAATTTAGGATCCAGGGACAGATTATAGAGTAGAGGCTAAGCAGGTTTATGTTTTCCTTTTCACAGATAATTTCACAAAGTCCTTGGAATAGCTGTGGACCATTGCCTATACTCTGAACTTTTTCTTTTAAATCAAAATATGTCCTTGAACAGGGAGGAATAGCACAGAGTAGTAAAAGAGAAAATAACTGGATTTTGTGCCACTTGTTCTACATGTGGAAGTTCCTTTTCCCATTTAGCCTTTTTTTAAACTTTTTTCTCAAAAAACCCCACACAAAACCAAACAACAAAAAAACCCAAACAAAACCCTCCCAAAGCAACCAACAACCAAAACTGACATATAAATTCCATGATTCAGTCCAGCTATACAGCTATATATGAACAAAAATGACAACTGAGGACAGCTTGTCTCAAAGAGGAAAATAAGAGTCACACACAAATATATGTATATATATATATATATATATTTCTCAGAAAGAAAGATTTAATCAGGACAACACTTTAGAAAAAAAAATAAATGGAGAGATTATTGATACAAAATACATTTAAAAGATCTAGAGAACTTTAAGAACGAGTAAGACCAAATGTGTCAGTCCAGAAAAGAATCACCTAACAGCTAAAAGAATCAGTAGCAGACCTGGTAAACACAATTATGCTATACTGTCCATTGTTCTAGCTAGCTTTCTAACAATTCTTTTCTTTCATATCTACACGTTTCGCTATAAAGTACTGCTGAAGAGGAAATTGGAAAAGAGGTTGTTATTTCAGCTATACTTGATTCAAGGGGCTTGGATTCAAGTTCCCAGACTTGGATAACTTTGGTTCATTGACCCTGGGCTTCAGACTTGCATCAGCAAAAAGGAGGTGGTAAATCTGTAACTCACAGAAGTAGAACGAACGTTTAATGTTCCCAGCATTTCACAAGCCTGCTAGATGGTGGCACAATAAATGTCATGGAAGGCCTAGAAATTAAGTGTTTAATGAATGAGTCATATCCTCTTCTTCCATAGTACCCTCTCTCTTTATCCCAAGTAGGAAATCTAACCCAATTAATTTGTTTAATATTTCTAAACACGTCTCAGAAAATTATATTTGCTCTCTTCGTACTCTTCTATAAAATGAATGCAGTTTGTGTACCAGTCAATTTCAATAGGATAAATTCAGACAGATGCCCTCCATATATATCCATAAAAAAGTGTACTTAGTGTCTGTGTGAAAAGAGAGACTTTGAACATTCACACTGTATAATCATATCTTCACAGAAGCATATTTTTCTAGTTTCTTTGTAATAGAAAAAATAACCACGCCAATGTATCAGGAGCTTTGGTTGCTAAAGTATATTTTAGTTGATGTAATAGCATAAGTTACATTACATGGAGGGAATTTCTACCTTCCTGAGGAAAGACTGCTGAGATCATTTACTGGTGACGTGCTGCAAGGCTTCCAGGTAGGTGTATCTTCAAACTGAATTAAATGTTGCAGGTCCATTTCTAATTAGAGAGGTTGTGTAGTACATAGATCTCTATATGTTAACTCCATATAAGTTGGGGTTTTTTCATACTTATGTATCTATAAAGCTTTTCAAAATATGAAACTTTCTGCACACATGCAGAAGATGAATGACCACTGTTTGCACCTGCAAAGACTCCATTTAGTCTGTTTGCATACAAAATTTCGTGCTTGCCTAACCAAAGAGTATTTGTGGGTGTCCAATGGTTCTCTGCCTTTTGAGCTTCCCAAACAAGTTTGCCACATCTGGTATTCTTAAATATTTAGCATCAAAAAGAAAATTAGATTTTAAAAATCACTTCTTGAGTTGAGAACACAGCATTCAAGTGGTTCAGTAGAAAAGCCAGACACTATGAGTCAGGGAGTGTGTGCAATGCTTTAATTTCTCTAATAAGACAGCATAATGGCCCATTATTGTTTTTACATGCCACCTTACTGTGCTCTTTGGACAAATTTTCTGTCAAATTTTCTTTTAGCCTCCATGTATTACATTTGTATTGACCCTGGACCCTTTCAAAATATTATGGTAGAGAAATGTTGAAGTGTTTCACTAAAAGTGTTCAAAGCCATTTACAGTCTTCCAGTAAACATCTTGTTTTTAATCTCTCTGTTAGAGTTATTATATGGTGGTTTATGGATATGGATATTCATATTTATACCTTTATATATACATGCATCTATAACTGTACTTTATATGTATGTATTAAAGTATATACACATATGTATGCAAATGTACGTATATTCACTTGTATACAGAAGTTGTAAAAATTGAAATACTTATTACTAGAAACTTGTTATTGAATACATATATATATATATACAAAAGCACATTCAAATTACACAGGGAAGTTGATAGAGCAGCTAGAGCAAAAACAAGCTCTGCAGCTGATAGTTCTTATGAATTATGGAGCTGCTTTCTTGTTTAGAAGATTCTTTTGATCTAATGAATAGGTACAAAAAAGACAAATTAGGTTTGAGCAGCCCTAAAAATTTGTTACATATAAATGTGCTATGCTTATAGTGGATTACAGAAGACCCTAAATTAACACTGGAACAATTTGTCATTCAGTGAAGTGAGGAACTGGAGCAGGTGCCCTGAAAAGCAGTGTATGTCACACCCTGAAGTGTTCAAGACCTGGCTGGTTGGGGCTCTGAGCAACCTGGTCTGGTGGAAGGTGTCCCTGCCCATGGCAGTGGGATTGGAACTGGGTGGCCTTTAAACTTCCTTCCAACTCAACCCAAGTTATTCTATGATGTATGATATGATATGATATGATATGATATGATATGATATGATATGATATGATATGATATGATATGATACGATACGATACGATATGATATTGTGTAGGGATGTGCATGTGGCCCTTCTAACAAGGGAGATGATCTGAAGTTAGAGGTTTTTGGGAAATGTCTAAGGTTGTGTTCTTTAAACATCCCTGCCATGACCAAATGTGCCATAAAACTCTTTTATTAGCTCCGTCTTGGAACTTCTGAGGTGTGCTCCACTTCTCTCCGGTCAACCTAAAAAGTTTTTTATTTTTCTGAGGTTAGAAAGGGCTTCCTAATTTTCATGCAAAATTTATGCATGAACACTTCGTACTTGTTTATTCTTATTTACACATTAGATTTTAGCTCAAATATCTCTTCCTCTTTCTCTGGCTGCTTTTATCATGATGTTTTTATTGACTGAAGTCATATTCCCTCCCAGTCTCTGTTTTGCTACTTTTAAAAAAACATAAGTTTGCAGACTCTTCTAAAATGTATCTTTCTTCTAGTCATAATAAATGGCTGCAACAATTACATCTGATTTAAGTCTGACTTCAGTTTGAATGTTCTTCACTCCAAAATGTATGAACAGAATTGTGTATACTATTTTAGGAGCCTCATGATATGTCCTATATTGATATAGACATATCTCTATATCTTTACTGGAAATTATATCTTTGCTTAATTTCCTGCTTCAGTGATTCATTGCTGGTCTTTTCAAACACCAAAAAGGAATGATATTTTACTTTTTGTGTTCAAAATGAGCTCAATGGTTTCGTTGTTAGTGGTGTTGGTGATGGGAAATAAGGAGATGCTGTTGTGTATTTCCTACTGAATACGTTAAATGATTTTAAAAGTGTTTTGGGACATTCATGACATTGTGAAACGAAGATGCAACATGTATTGCTAATTGTAAATACAAACAATAATGGTATAGACTGATGACTCATTCAAATAATCACAGTATGTACACAGCTAGTAATAGAATGGAGGAGAGAGCTATGACTAGATTGTATAGTTATATAAAATAACAGTTACACAATTAGGAGTTTTTAAACCCTTTCAAATAATCATAAATACAAATACAAATGCATCAGACAGGCCAATATTTTTCTATTTTTCTAATTATTTGAAAGTGTTTAATCAGAAAAGGAGACAGTGCTTCTAATATTAATTTTGGTGGAAACTTCAATTTTCTGTTTCACAACAAAAAAAAAAGAAAAAAATTGTGAGGAGATGAGTTCTGATAGTATTTCAGTTTCTGTTCACATTTCTCCTAGTGATACTTTCATTTCTCTTCACACCTTTTGGAGAAAACATAAAGTAGAAAAGAGGAGAAAAAAATAGAGTATGAAATATTTTGACATTTTGCTCCAGTAGATATTTATTAGAAAAAGAGCTGCATTAAATGAAAAATTTTAATCTCTGTTCATCTAAAAAACCCTAGCATATAATGCAGTCATTTGTTCTCTTTTATTTCCTTGAACATCCATCTTCAGTTTTCCACATCTATAGATCTCTTAATTCCATGAAGTGCAAAGTCTGCCACCATTTCCTGTTTCTCTAAAAACTCAAACCCACCCAGGAAACAAATAAATAAACAGAAAACATGAAATGTTTCAGGATTTGGAATGAGACTTTAGACCTTCAGGTTAATCTTTGATTTTTGTTATGGATGAGCCACTCTTGGCCAGGTCCCAATTGTGTTATGAATTGTATAAACACAAACCAAGAGCTCCTGTTCAAGTAAATCAACTTTCTAACTCTTAGTAAAAAACCACGAGGCACCTGCAGACTGAGAGAGAGAAAGAGGGAAGGTGTACTGGAAGAAAAGAAAAAGTGAGATAATTTTGATCAGCGTGCAAGTAGGGGGGTTCACACCTGAGAAACATTCTATAGGCAGCAAAAAGAATTGGTGAGGTTGAACCTGTAAAAGGACAGTCAAGTGATATTTAGGAAGCTCTAAGCAGCAAGTATAATCACAGAAGAGTGTACAAATGCATTTTCCCGAATATGTAGTAATATAAAGCAGAGATGGGATCTGACATTTGAGTAGTAAACAAGAAAGACTGAACAGGTGAGCGCTCCAAAGAACCTTGGATGTAAAAAAAAGTAATCTCTATTTGGTGTGATAGAAGCAGAATGAATAGAAAGACGCATATAGAGGGCTGTCATTACCAAAGCAATGAGCTATGAAAATGATATTCTGCTGAAGCACTTTGAATATGGTGAGAACCTGAATGAAAGCTTTATTAGTGTGTCTGTATGTGGAAAGATATACCTTGTGATGGAAATTAGTTGTACTGAAAGTTTCTTGTAGCTAGAATCTGACAATACAAAAAGATGATGGAGTCACGTCATTCAGTTTTGAGTCTCACATGATTAAGTGTTTTAGTGATGAGGGACAGAGTGATGAAATTTAAAGAAAATTTGAAAAGAGGAAGAGTAATGAACTGGGGGAGAAAAAAACCGCACCATAATCAACAACTAAAAAAATACAAACCCCACCTTAATTTTTTCCACTTTCAGCTTGTGTCTTAAAAAATCAGACCAGTAATCAGGGAGGTAGGCCAAGATTTTAATCAAGCAGGGGGGGCCAAATCTTTAGAGCAGAGGTAGATCTGCAAATGTTGATCTGCCTGTAGATGCAGAAATAGTGAATATAGTGTTAGTGAAACAGTGTTTGTGGATTGTTTCCAGTGGTCTGGTAGATCAAAAGAAGAAAATCAAGTTACGGTATCTGGGGAGTAATCCAGAGAAGGGGCACTGGAGAAATAAAAATATATGTATATGAAAATCTGGATTAGTTTTCTGAAAGTTAACATAAAATACCTATGAATGAAATATGTAACTGCACAATTGCCACAATAACGGCAAAAGGATAATTCTAAAATATCTGGATCAGGCAGTCCTTATATGAGCTCATATATCTAGGCCTGTATAAATGTTTTCGTAAGACAAATACCCTTGCAGGAAAAGGATTGCGTATCACACATGAAAAATTGCACACATGCAAAAAAACAAAAAGGCTGATAAAAAAGAAAACTTTGAAGGAAAGCTTTTTGAGTGGAGATCAGTGGTAAAAAGGAATAACGATATTTTGTAATACACATAACATTGATGTATGCTACAGGTTTTTTTCAATTTTGGAATCTACACTTTTTAAAAAATATTGACAGAATGAAATTGATATGACATACTCCTCCCAACTCCTCTCCAAAGAGAGGACAGGAAATGATATTACACAGTGCTTTTCCTTCTTAAAAAAAGAAAAAAGGAAAAAAAAGAACTGATTTGTTATTGATTTTGTTCCTTTTGTGGGTTGACGTTTGGATGAGATGACCTCCTGATTCCTTTCCAACCTAAATCACTCTAAGAGCTATGATAATGGCATTTTCATAAAATAATTGGAGCAAAGGGTATAACAGCAGCTATTTGACACATTAAAAGAGAAATGACATGTTTTCTCACATAAAGAGAACTAGTTATCATTAAAAAAAGATTGAAAGTGCTTGAAAGAAATTTATTGGATTCCTCTTCCCTTGATGTTTTGATTTCAAAGTTGCCTGAATTCCCGATGATGAGTTTTAGCTAAGCATAAGTTTTGCTGCAGTCATACACAAGTGACGGGGCTCCATACAAGATTAAGCAGATGAAATGCAGTGTCCCATGGTCTGACGTGAGTCAAAGTAGGTGAAGCAGTTGTCCCTTCTGGCCTTCCACTCTGGGAATCTATGATTCATATTAATCTTGTTCAGAGTCTATTTTTTTTTTAAGCTATTCCTTCCTTATAACAGCGTTGTTTTCTCCACCCTGATCTGAAACAATTTTCTACGAAGTGACAGATTTCCCAAGGGAAATATCACAGCTTCATGATTTTACTTGATGGCACTAGCTTGGCCTTTAATTTTGGGTCTACATGTAAGTTTAAAAGCAAGTGTGACAAAGCCAGTGATATGTGAAAAAACATCTGATATCTTTAAAATTATTTTATAATACTTATGGGAGGCACATGCTAGCTAAATATTTTTTCCACAGGCAATTGAAGATACAAAGAAAATACTATAAGGATGCTTTTACTTAATTTTGATTTCCTTTGCACTTTTTTTTAAGAATAAAAAGAATATTAAAGATGTTCTCAGTTAATGTTAAATATTCAGGTTCAGAGTTTCAAAGATGCCTATGGGATTTGAGTTCCTGTTTCCTATTCATTTTAAAGCAAATATTCAGGTACGCCTCAATTTTTAAGGGAAGTGGTGTCTTAATCTGTACATCAAAATACCACCTCTCCTGAATAGCTTTGTCAAATATAAATACTGTCTTTCTGAATTATTCTTTTTTTGTTGTTGTTGTTGTCACATAACGTCCTGCAAATGTGCTGAATACCTTCATCATTGCCTTAGCCTCCCCTAGTCTAGATAATAAGATAATAGATATTAATTAACTGACTGATAATACTTTCTGATCTGTATTTAACTAATTTTCAAATGGTGACACTTAAAGGAATTCCTTTTTGTCAAAATAATCAAAACCAGCTCTAGATGTCAGAAAGCTGATCTTTAGAATCACACTATTAGGGAATTCTAAATGTAAAACTATTAACTGGATGATCCTTGATCCCTGACATGAGCTGCCATCCACAGCCCAGTCGTTGCCTGCTCATCTCCCCGCGGGAACCACACTCTTAAGAAGATTACATTACACAAATAACAATGAGCTTGGATGGAGGACAAACCAGGAGAGAGTCCATTAAACCTTTCACATCATTACAAGCCTCATTGTTTTGCAGATGAGCAACATAAAGTAGAACATATGCATGAGGCCTCTTACTGACTCTCTGGGTACTAGGGATTTCAACTACCTGAACCTAGCTGATTGCTGGTAAATGAATAAATAACCTTGAGATAATCCTTCCCTTTTGCTGGGAAGGTGCTCTGCTTAAATAGAAGATAATTTAAAAAGTCCAGATTCCCTTTATCATCTTTTTTGGTTCTCTGCTTTCTATGTTCTATCCTGTAATTGCTGTGGTCCTGCTTTTTGCCATCTGCTCACATCAGAAGTTGAAACTGGTGTTTGGTTGGAATCTTATTAAGCTGGTCCAGGGGAGGAAATAAAAAGAAAATTATAGGTAGTCTTCACACAGTATCTGATTTAAGGCACAGGCCACCTCTGAAAAAGATCTTTTTCATGGGGACCTGGAGTTCTGAAGTTATCAATTTCCATGGTTGTATGTCACAACAAGTGGATAAAAAGTGATTTATTCAAAATTTAACTGGCTGGTTTATCTTTGTAATGTGCTCCTACAAAAGCTATTTTTTATGTTTTGTGCTGGGTGACTGTTGATCATATTTCATTTCTTCATACTTAATATTAATTTTCATGTGATTTTTTTCCAATATTATTTTCATCTAATGTCAAAATGATGGCTTGTTTATTCGATTTTTGAGCTATTGCAATAATAGCAGAGAGGTCTAATTTTAGATCAGAGCACCAATACACAAGCCTTTGAGAGGTTTCATTTTATGATAAGGTGCATACCTGCAAGTAATAGCTTGCTTAGCCAATTCTAACTTAGTACTAGAATTCCTTCTTAAAGAGAAAGGGAGAATGACAGAATAATAAATATTCATCTTTTTGAACGTCCAGGAATAACCTTTAAGCTCAGATTCAAATCTATGATGATATTTTAGCAAAGAGCTACATAATATTTTTCCACTTTACGGTGAACCGAACAACTAAAATAAGGCAGGAAAACAGATTCTTATTGTGCTAAATGTGAAAGATATTGATGCCCATTACTTTTCATTTATCTCTTCGTATAGACTTGTTCCTTTGCTACCCTATTTTTTACACTCTAGGTACTAATCTGCTACACTAGTAATGATCTTAATTAGCAGTGTTTAGCAATATCTTGCATTTATATACCGTTTTCCCTGAAGGATCCCAAAACATTAGGTGGTTTAAATGAAGATACTCCCAATTTGAATTTGATCCTAACAAATTTAGGTTAGTATAATGCAGCTCTCTGAGTAGAACAGGGCTACAGGTAGACTGTAAGAGCTCTGCTAGTGACTCCCAAGTCGGGATTGTGCACTTCCTGTGGACTAAGTGAGATGTGAAAGAGACTCATTGTTTGTGTATGTTTGACCAAAGGGGAAAGAAAAAAGTCTCACAGTGAGTAGGTGTGATAAATTCTTAACAGGCTGGGTAGGTTTGCATACCCAGTGATTATTGTACCTTACTTATTTAGTCTAAATGCAAAAAGGCAGTGGTGGGTGAAATGGAAAAGGTTGAGTAGTTGAGACAAGATTTGTTAAGAATACAGTGATACCTAACCAAAGCAAACAGTCAAACCCCAGGACCTATGGAGATGATTTTCAGAAGAAAATAATTTTTAATAAGAAAGGTTTCTCATGTGACTTCTCTTAAAGTTTTAAGTTCTGCCTGGATATGACTGTTGAAATATTTTTGGTAAAAAATAAAAGAAGACAAAAAATAATTTTGTGTGAATTTAGGTGCCTTTCAAAATGATTTCTACAGTTGATTGTTTATCAAAGGTCACACACCTATAACGGTGAGCGACCTTTTTTCATCCCTGAAGAAAGGGACCCCTATAAAGCAAAGAAGTAACAACACTTAGGCCATGAACTCATGTGCAACTTCGATGTGTATAGAGGAAAATATCTCAGACAGGTAGGTAGATGGGGGAGGAAAAGGGGAGAGGAAGAGAGAGAGAAGGTAGGGTGGGGGGAGAGAGGGAGGAAAGAGAGGCTGACTCACTTTATTTCTTCTCCAACATTTCTCATAAATCCATTTAATTCCTTCCTTGTACTCTGAAAGGAAGGTAACATCTTTCCATGGTTCTGATCACAAACCCTTCACTTCTCGTGGAACTATTCAATTATTTTCCATCAGACCTTGCAGATCTATTCACTTTCTACTACTTTCCTCTTACACTATTCAGTGTGAATGGGCAAACTGTGTATAAAAAGCCTGAGATTAGAAATGAGGGGCTGTTGCAGTTTATTGGTCAAATCCAAGCAGAATTACTCTCTGAGGAGTAGAAGGAAACTTACTTGGAATCTGGCTGTATTTCACTTCAGTCCTTTGGGTCCCATTAGTCCCTCACTTTCATTATCCTAAGCAGCAATTCATTTCACTTACTCTCACCTTTCCCCATGGCCATATTGCTTGCAATACCATGATAAAATGATTTTATTGCTTTGTTTTTGTCTATGAAATTTTATGGACATAATAAATAAAATACACTTTTTTGATGTATTTGCAACAGTAACTATACCCTATTGCATACAGATATCAAATTCATGCCCATTGTACAAATATTTTATGCAAAGACAAGTACTAGAAATAAAATAAATAGCTTTAGCATATCAGTAATGATTCCATAATAAATATTTGTCCCATTATAAATCAATTGTATGTTACTTTAGTTAGGATAATCACTTTTACTACTGTAAGTATTAATATCTTGTGAAACAGTTGATACTATTTCTATGTTAAATACAATGGTTTTCATGCGGAATACCTCAGACAATGTCCTGCCTTTGCATATATATTTCTAAGGCAGTTATTTGGCTCAAATAAACTAATTTTTATTCTCTATTATTTTGAGGTTTCTAAATATACTCAGCATTGTGTGCTAGCTGTATAAGAGGTTTACAGCTGACATCTCAAGTGCTTGTTTTACATCCCATGTTTTTCATCACTGTGGGATTGTACTTATTATCTAAATGCCCATTGTTCATCCCGTATCAGCTATGAAATTGTAATGCATGTGTATATTACAAAAGTAAGTTAACCACAGTGTTTTGAGGGAATTGGAAGGGTTTAGAGGGGAAGGGTGGTTTGCTGGATGCTGATCAGTTAGTAAGAGAGCAGAGTGTCTCGCTCTGCTTTTGGTAGGTGCATATTTACAAGTCTGTTTTTTATACACTTAAAATGAAAAAGTTTGATGAATGTAGGCTCATTTTTAGCATTTATTACAGGTGGCTATTTTTTTTTTGGGGGGGGGGTTTATTTCTCACATCTATTGCAGCCTTCATTTAAGGCCAAGTTGAAAGAATTTTTTTATTCTTACCAAAATAAGGGTGCAGAAAGCTGGGTTCAGCTTTTTTTTATTTCCTCCACTATGGAAGCAGCACCTTATTCACTAGATAGTCTCTGAATGCCCTGATACGATTCAAAGCCCACACCTGTTTAAACTGGGTCTTACAGGTACAACATAGACCAGTCAGAGGTGAATGATTTTATCTTGTATGTTCAATAGTTTGTGGGTAAAAAAATTAAAACCAAAATACTCAAATGTTCTGGTTTTTCCTTCTCAGAATCTTGAGTTTACCTTACTGACTTTTGTTAGTAGATTTGATGTCTTTGTGTCTTGTTTTTAAATTGCACAAGGTGTTTCTCTTCCCACACAGGATGTAACTTGAAAACCTCTACGCAAGTTTATGATTACAAGTTCTATCCAAAGACTTCATGCAAATCAGATTCACAGTGATTTTTGGAATTAAAGAAACTTAATGAAGCAAACGAAAAATATGCAAAAATAGGTGAAGAATTATAGGGTGGGAGTACATTGGTGGGAGTTCTCAACCTACCTACCCAGTAGCCAAAAGAATATCTCTTCCTTTTTTGTTACAACATATTCTACAGACTTCTCTGTGTTTTATAAGTTAAAAATTTCTCAAACAGACTAAACTAGTACTAGTCCAGGCAGTAAAGTCATCTCAAGACTGAAGTAAAACTGTGCCTCATCAAAAATAGGTTGCCCTATGCTGAAACAGAAAAAGAAAACAGATGGCATGCAAAACCAGAGCTGTGTGAATTTTCTGTCCTGTGACAGATTTTGAAGGTGATTTTTTTCTGTATCAGTTTGGGATATAAAGTAAGAATCTAGGAATATCTCTCTCTCTCTGAAAAAAAGGAGTTAACACAGAGGAAAAAAAGTGAGATAAACTTACTTTTTATTTTCATTTCTTAGTATTGAAACATTGCATTTCAAAGATTATATCTTATTTTGAAGTTTCTATTCTGAGTTAAATAGAGAATTTCAAACTGAGACTCTTTTTTTGTAACAAAATTTTAAAATTTCTGGTTTTAAAATATCAACACAAATTCTTTCATGTTTGGCATTCTTTTTTGAGATGTGACGGTATTTTGGCTTTTTTGTTTTGGAGGATTGTTAAAACTGAATATATTCCTGATGCAGCTGTGGTTTTGTCAAATAAATACTTTCCATGAGACAAAAGAAGAATTAAAAAATATATTCACAATCTAGTTCATCAAATGTATGAATGAAACATTTCTGTAAAACCACACATAATTTTATTCTATATATCTGAACTTTTGATTTAACAATCTCCACTCACTTCCTCATGGAGGTGTAGAGGGTGCAATTCATAATGTTCTCTTCAGGCTTACATTTTCTTATAGGTCCATTAAATGCACTCAACAGAACACAAAAAGTTCTGAACACCCATCTCAGTGATGTTCATTTGTTACTGTCACTTTCTGTAGTTTTTTCTCTCTCTTTCTATGACATAATATAGCTTTAAAGATGTAATCTTATCTGATAAAAAGTGCTTACCTCCATAAATCTTGTTAGACCTAATGGAATTTTCCTTTGCCTAGAAGAAACACTGGACAAATCAGAGAATCCAAGTATTTTGGCAAACCTTAATGCTTGGAGGTTTTGTCCCTATTATCTCTCAATAACCGGTTGTCAGTGTTCTTTTCCGTGTTCTATTTCTGGATGTTGGCAAGATGCTAATAAGAGTAAGTTTTAAAGCTGATTCTAGGTATATCTGATGTAGGTTCAGACACTATTTTGAATCACCTAGCAGATGAAGAAATTAAAGTTTATTACCTTCAGACATGACTGAACTCATAAGATATCCTAAAATTGAAATTTATTTCATTAATACCTCCTATGGTTTTGTCAACATTTAAAAAATGCTAGAATGAGAAAGTACAATATTGCAAGTCATCCTCCTCCTCCAAAGAAGTGAACAAATTAATTTGTTAAAAACTTACCTTGAAATGCCATGCTGCCTTGCCTTTACAAAGTAAGAAAGAATCAAACCTGAGTCCACATATACATAATTCACAGTCTTCCTTTAACCTGAAGTTTTAAATATCCATTACAATATCCGTATTATGATTTAGTGTTTGCAGTATTACTGACTTGTCCAACAGCAACAACAAAACACAGCAAATCATTCTAATGACATTGTGGAAGAACCAATTAGTAAATTAGGACAGAATGTTAATCTACTCTAACGCTCAAGCAGGACACACTTATCAATCTTTATCAGCTTGAGCTCTTTCTGACAACAAGAGCAAATATTTATCTAGCTTACACTGGGAAGTAATTCCAAATAGGGTATCAACATATCTAGCTTACTATTTTCACAACAGATTTAGAGTAATCTGAGGTATTGTGTTTGAGTTGTTTTGGTTTTTTTCTATATCAATATCTTCTTCTCTTTCTGATAGCCATGAATAAAGGGTATATTAGAACAGACTGTGTTAAGGTACTCAAAAAAACCCTGTTCCTGAAGTAAAAAGATCACACCTGATAAAAATCTCAATGGGTAATATACTCAAAGTTCTTTGTAATGTGTTGAAAACTAATGCGGAAAAAAATGCAAACAAATATTTTACTCCTGATTTTGCAGTGGGGGCTAAGAAATGAATGGTCAAAAAGAGTACAAAAAAGAGTTCAAACAAGCAGATAAATTACAGAATCCAGTTATTTTGGAATTAAACTTATGAAAGAAGGATCAGGTCCCTTTATATTAAAGATCAATTAGTGAAGGCATATTTCTTCACTTCAAGAAGAAATACCTGAAGGTAAGAATTAGCTTAAGGCTAATGTCACTAGTTTTTTTTTTCAAATTTTATTTTATTTTCTATTAAGTACAACGAATCTATGGATTTACTTAATTTACATAATATATAAAATGCTGGATAATTTTCTTTAAAAGTAGAAGGAACTGGTATAAAAAGAAATAAAATGACACCTACAAATGAGCAGGTTTAAGCTAAAATATTTCAGATAATGCTCCTTGTGCTCCTGGAATCAATAAGCAGATTCAATGATGAAAATCCAAATCAAAGAAAAAAGGAAAAAGAGATCCCAGAAACATTAGAAGCAAATTGTCATAGAAGAAGAACAAATTAATAAAATGGACAAAAATGTTGAGATATCTACATTAAAAAAGGTCTGTCCATGAACACATAAATACTTTAATATTTACAACTGTGGTTCAATATAGCCATTATCCTGCATTTTGGCCTACACTGAATTATCCTTCTGATTCCCAAAATAGTCAGAAGCCTGCTCTTATTCACCTTTCAGCCATCTGACAAGCTTCATGTAGTCACAGGTACCTGTCTGCTTACAAAATTGCATTTTGATGAAGAAGGATCAACCTTGGTGAAGCAGATTTCCAAATCCGTGACAATTATTTGTGGATTCTGAGAACAGTAACTAAATACTAACTAGGAGAAATAAAGGAGACAATGAAATATTTGGGACATAAAAATAATTTGGCTTTTGTTTTGTAGAGAGTTTTAAGTCAGTTCTTCTTTCTTGACTGGATTTGCCTACCTCTCATCCTCTCAAGGTGATAACTCAATCTGAAAATGAATTTATATCACTTTTGTGCTATAGGGACTATTGTCAAATCCAACACATCAAAGCCTCTGTCAGTCAGCTTGTATTAGAGTATATGCTTTTGCAAGCAGTGGCTAAACCCAAAATATTCTCAGACTGTGTATCTCTCCCTTCCCCTTATTTTTAACATAATGGAATCAAGAGTTAGAGAAAATAAATAAGGAAATACACATAACACAAGTTTGCTGTAAAAAACAAATATTTTGGCCATAAATATTTGCTAACACTTGGCTGCAGATGTGTCAGATTTTCCTGTAACCATGAGAGAAGGTGACAAGCAGAAAGATGTATCTCCTAGAACTCTGATAAAGATGCAATAAGACAGACAAAATGTGATGCCAGGAAGTTCATAAGAAATGCTATGAGCTCAGTGAAGATAAATGGAAAATATCAAGCAGTTCTCCTAATCAGAGCTAAAAAATGTATGTGGTGATTACTTATCAAAAATGTAGCATAAAAAAAATTGTAGGTAAAATAATATCTTTACATAAATGACTCAAATATCCATTGATACATAAGGGTAATTATAACTTTGTACTGGATATATTTAAATTATCTGAAAACACAATTGGCTATTTGGGCTATGCATATTTTTCTAAATGTGGGTGGTGTAGTGTGCTTTACTACTAACTTCCTACAAGCCTTTTAATAGTGTACTTGACATTTGTTATGGGGGCAGCGTTCTGAGTCTGAAGAGACTTTCATGTCCACACCTGCTGCTAAAAGAAACAGTGACAAGGAGGCTGGTGTTAGTGGATGGCAGAAAAAAAAGTAAACTGTGAATTAGTTGTGAAAATGTTGGTCACAGAAATTAATTTTAAGTGTACTTGAGGAGGACTATGACTACAACATGGTATTCTAGGGGAATTCTTGGTATGGTTGAGTTCAGATGACAGGGACGTGATGCTGAGAATTTTCTGGCAACACATTTCTTACTGACTCCTTCCTGAGATATTAGAATTCCTCTTGGCAAAGAAAAGCAGGAGAAGCAGTCACTAAAACAGCTGACTTCCAACCAGATGCTAATTATTAAACATTTGAGAGATTTTGGGCAGAAAACTGGGGTAAAATATAAGCACTGTCATAAGGACACCTTATTCAGGAAAAAGGAAAATGCTTTTTGTCCTATGCTGCACTGCTGGATAACATTTCAATGCAAGCCTTTTTTTAGTAATTGCAGAGGAATAGATTATATTGAGATTTTAATTTAAAATTAAACAACACTGCCCTTCAGAAACTTTTGGATTGCAAAAGATGTTTTTGTTAGTATGCTGAGATTTCTCTGAAATAGATTTTCTATTCCTGATTTTCTCACTCTTTGAATAAAGAAACAAGCCCATATTGTGTATCTGTGTTCTTTCATGGCTTCTTATAATAAATAAGAAACCAGTGAACTTCTGTAACACAAAAATGCTTCTTACTTATAGTGAATTTAAATTCTTGTGCTCAGAAATAAACTTGTGTGCAGTGCCACTGTCCAACTGAGCAGCCTTCTTGTTTTTATTTAGGCTCTTCAGGTTACAATCTTATGTATGATACATTATTTGCTCTTGGAGAAGGATTCTTGTGGGTCTGTTTAACTTCCAGAATTTATTTAGAAGAGATCTACCTCCCACCATTCCACTAATACTCTCATCTGCTTCAAAAAGGCTAAATAATTTTCAAAGGTGTTAGGAGCTATATTTTTAGTGACAGCTTATGTCTTCTTGGCACATTCCTGGTACAGCAATGTTGGCAGACCTCATGTTACAGAATCTCCTGGTCTGTCATGTATTAAATCTGTTCTCTGGTTATCCAAGCACTTAAAATACTTGTGAGTGTCAGGTTTGCAAGTAGATAGATATTTCTTTAGTTTAGATTTAAATACCAAGAGAAACAAAAAAAACCCAGAAAAGGCAGAGGTCTAAAAGGTACTCATCTGGTCAGATACATGCAGTACTTAAAGACATGTATTGGACAAACAAAACAGCTTACTGATTCTGATTTCAGGTAGTGGCAAATATCTGAAAGGTGTATCTAAATAAGTAATAAAACCTAGTATATAGACAGTTTTGAAAATGTTGATAAATGCCATGGTATTTAAACAGATAGCCAGATGAATCATGAAAAGTGAAGGTTTATCTCACAATCACATTCAGCATATAAAAATCCAACCTTTTTTATTTAAATGGTTTTGGATTAGGTGATAACGTTACTTACATTACTAAAATTGTTATATAACAATAAAAACTACTAGCAATAGGCCAGATAAGATTTATTTAATGCAGCACACTTAGGAAAAGGAAAGATGGTCCAGTGATAGAAGTGACAGCTTAGAGCTTGGAAGACGACTGAGATATCTCAGCATTGACAAAAACTCCTTGTTCTGCAATACTTCCTGAGGAAAAATGCACTGGAGATGTTAAAAGCATCTGACCTCTACAGTAATGAGGTCTGTGTAGGTAACACAGACTAAGAGGCATTGCACTCCACTGTTTGTTTTGTGGCATCCTAATGATTCTAACATAAAGGGAACAAACTCAAGGAGACCTGAGCTGTAATCTGCTGGACTGGTAGCCAGCTTTGACAAAATCACTCAGTTTTCCTCATTTCTCCCTAAATAACCATGAGAAATAATCTCACTTTTCTTTGTGCCACATTCTTTTATGACATAGGTTATCTAAGGGTATTGCTGTTAACAAAATTATATTTATTTTATTTTTGAAAGAAAGGTATACTGAAGGTGTAAAAAAGCTCTTATTATGAGCCTATACTTGCATTTAGAAGAAGGAAATACACTTTGTGTAAGCCATATATTCTGGGGTATTTTTTCCTCAAATCTTAATATGTACTTATGGAATTAAAGGAAAAATATGGGAGCCCTCCAGTGGTGAAAATAATGTATCTGGATTTCCTAATGTAGCTATTTTGCTGTGACTGGTGCCTGTTTGCAAAATAATTGCTATAGTTTCCTGACACATATAAATATTGATATTATTCTGCTTAACAGGACTTGATGTTATCCATTATTTTCCTGGACTTGCATATAAATGTGTTCCCAGCTGACATTTGTAAAACCAGGAAAGTCAGATTTGTCTCACATTACTTTCTTTTCTATACAGACAGGAAAACCCTCAGGGGCTCTTTGTTTGTTTGTTTACTCCCCACTAGGACTTGCATGGGTTAATCATGCTCTCCCCTTGCACAAGGTTCTCACCTTTAAAGCTGTGTGGATGAAAAGGGATTCACAATTGCAGTAATAGAGATGTTTGTCTGGCCTGATCCGCCCATTCTTTGGCTTCCCGGATTATCATGTCAATGCAGTCACCATTCGCCTTCAGAACTGCACCCCCCTCTGCAAAGCTGTGGGACATCCTTCTGGAAAGGCTCTGGACAGCTGGTCAGTCCCTGCCTTGAAACTGAAACCTCAGAGCATATTGTACTGCTTCGGCAAAAGAATGCACATTTTGGATTTCTATGCTCAATTTGCCATAAAAAAGAGGGGTTATTATTTCTGTGGAAAAACATCTATGGCACTCCAGGAGGAAAATAGAGACCATAATCTGCTTTCCAAGAAAATGTAACTATAGCTTGCTCTACTTACACCTATAGAGTCCAGTGGGACTACATTCCATCCTTAAACATGTCAATACTACCACTACTACGACAGAAAGATCCTTAATATGGAGCTCTTGCACCATTAATTCCAGTTTGTAAGACTTTTGAACATTTTAAAGTTAAACATTCCAGCATAACTGTCAATGGTTTCTCCTAGTCAAGTTGCAAATGAGGAGTTAAAAGCAGTCTCCTTGCGAGTGATGAACATATAAAATACAAATGCCTGAAAACCAGCAGACTTCGGAGAGTCCTTCTATAGAACTGGAAACAATAGGAAGCAGGAAGAGCAAAGGATTAGACATTTGTCTTTTTTTAATGAGGATAGCTTTTGTTGGAAGCACATGTTGATAAAGTGCATGGTGATACCAAGAATATTTCTTTGAAGCAGTTGACATCTCAGGTATTCATAAGCAGCCCACAGCAAAAGCTGTACAGCCAGAAGCCCACTGTAGTACTATTATCTGCACCACAATTGTCGCAGGTAGTTTCAGAAAAGGCACAGGAAAGCTCATCTTAATGATACAGATGTGAGTGTGCACACACCCCCACTGTTTCATATTGTGTTTAGCCAGAGGGATATTTCTGAGCACAGACAGAGGAGGAAGAATTGCATTTCCTTCTGATTTTGTTTTCTGTTTTATTTCATTTCAAATCTAGTCAGGCCACTGAAGTATACAGGATAGCAGAAATAAGATTTTAAGAGGGTGAATCTACTTCACATCCTTAGCTTTTGGATTTCAATGCCTTTTACCATATCTTATACAGCAGCTGCAGAGTCCAGGACTCCTATTGTCATGGAAAAATAAAGGCCTCATTTAAGTGCTGGTGGAGCTGTAGTGTGTGATGTGTGTTTGTTAGTCTAAGACATCTGCTCTTTGTGTCAGCAACTAACTCCAGACACCACAGAGTGTTCCCTGTCCCCTGTCAGGCAATGCAGAGGCAATGGGTTAGAGCTATACACTGACCTCCAGCAAAAGAATAAAGCGACAAAGAAAATATCTGTGTGCTGTGGGGACTAAGTGACAGGAAAAGACATACTTTCGGCTGGGAAGTTATGTGATTAGCATGTGACAGGCAGCTGGCCCCTTAACCACTGGCTGCATAAGGATGACTGACTGCCAGGGAGTCTGACCTGTGTAATCTGACAAAAACAGTTCTGAGAGGATGCTGATTTTAGTTACCAGGCCCACATTACATACAGTGTACTTATCATCAGGAGATATTAGAAATATGCAGTGGATCAAGCAGCAACAACCCTGGGGTGTGCATGGCACTTCCCATAACTTTTTCTACCTGGATCAGCTCCCTGCATGGGAGAGGGACACCTCTGCAGCTCCCTGATTTTCCTCAGGACCCAACAGTCCCATGCCACTGCCCTTCACCTTTCTCCAGACCCATTGGAACACCAACAGCCCTGAGATGAAGCTGTCGGAACAATGAGCCAGCATCTAGGAGGGTCACAGATGGGATTTAAATGTCCAGGAGTTTTATTTTTTCACTTGGGGGGAAGTATAGGGACAATAATGAAAAAAAAAAAAATCAGAATTTGTGAAAGATGAGAAACTTCAGGACCTGATGTTAATTTTTTTGTAACTGTTAAAAAAAAAAAAAAAGGAAGAAAAAATATTCAGTTGTGGTTTTATTATGATGATAAAGAGAGTGCAGTTTTTACATGCAAGGGGTTTTGTTAAGTTTGTAGATGTTTGTTAAGGCAAATAGAAACTGAAGGGACTGTTTTTGATGAATGTTTACTTAAAATTTACAGACAATTTCTTGCTTTTAGTGAGAAAATAAAATATTTTTTGCTTTGGTTGAGTGTTGGACTTCTCACATAATTTTAACTATTTGGAAGTTAGATTTCTCAGCTAGTTGTCTCATGAAACTTAATGAAGGGATATGAGGAGTAAGTATCAGGTCGTACATCTTCAAGATCCAAAGTTGCATCAAATAAGCTGCCACCACTGGAGTGACTCCTCCCTTTCCACTCATTGTCCATGGAGCCCAGATGACTAGGTTAGACTGACTAATGTTTAGATAGTGGAATTAGATAATACCTACCTGACTTTTAAGGTGATAAATCCTTTATTTTCACTAAGATTTTTATTTCCATATTTCTTATTTACTCCTGATTAAAAATTTGCTTGGGCATGATTTCACCAAAAATGTGATGCCTAATTCTTATTGCCATCTATTTTGTTTGCTTTTAAACACTGATATATTTTGGCCTGTAATCATTCAGCAGCTTCATAGCACAGTCATGTAACACCTTTAGACATTTTAACATGATGAATACTCTGGAAGGATTGATTGCTTTCATTGTACAACTGAAATTTTACTGCCATCTGTCCAGGGACCAAGATTACCAGGGCCCTGTATTATAAGGAAAAATTGTCAAACTATTTTTACTGTTCTACTAAGTCTTAACTCTTTCTATGAGTTAGGTACACTGAGTGAATTTGGTCTTCACTTAATTTTTGTTTCAATGATGTGTATTGATTTTCCTTCCTCTATACATAAGCATGCCTAAGTGGAGAATGTAGTTCAATAAATTTTACAGCTCTGTAAGAAAACAAAGTCACATAGCAACCATAATGACCTCAAATATGTGAGAAAAGTCTGTAAACAGCCTTCTTTTCCAGTGGCTCAATCCCAGCTTTAAGATAAAATGGTCCCCAGTGTACACACAGAAAATATATTTCCTTCAGATTACAAAAATGATAGGATTAACTCCATTATGATGTATTTTCACTAAGTACTGGGAAGTAAAGAGCAGGAAAAGACAATGTATGGCATTGGCTACAAATCTAAAACTTAAAAGTAGGAAAAAAAGAAGGGAGAGAAAAAGTTTACTCTGTCTTTTATTCAAAAAAATTCAGAATCTGATGAGATTGGAAAAACCTCTGGACCTCATATACATCCTTACTTTCTTTTTCAGGAAAGAAAACAGCAATTTTTGTCTCACTTTCCCTTTGGTCCATCTTTCCTTTGCAAACAAAAATATTATTTAATTTCAGTGTGAGTTTTGGCATGCTGCAAAAGCTGTATATGATGTTTTAACAATTAGGGCTTTTTGACAAACAAACCAACAAAAATCTGTTTCACAGACAAATTCTCACCCTTAAAAAAAGGCTTCTGACTTCTCTCTGATTTGAAAGAAGTTCGTCTCAGACTAGAATCAGGTTTAACTCAGAGAATGGGAACAACACCTGTTTAGTTTTAACATGTTTCACTGCAACAGACTTATTTGCACATTTTTTCACTTTTAAGCAAAAGTCAATCTGTATGCACTCTAATAGAAGATACTTGGATGTTCAGTATAATTGAACAATTTACGAACAAGTAATTTTAAAGAACTGTGACGAGAAATTTAAATGTAGGTGATCCAAGGGCTTTAGGTAATATTACTTCATTATTCCTCTCTAGAATAAAGCTAATCTCAGTCCTCCAGTACTGAGAAGTAGGTTTTGATTCTTGAAAATGAGTAGCTCAATTTCATTGAAGTGTTTACATGGCAAATTATTTCTGCTTAGTTTTGGCTTATCATAAGAACTGAAAATAAATCAAAAGTCCACAACAAATCACTGTAGAGTGGTTTATTGCGCATCGCAGCATAGCTGTCATTTAACATGGGTTAGTAAGCTTATTTGCATAATATAAATTTTAGCCTGGTTTTATAATGAATTGGCTGTGTGAGTGCATTGACCCACAACAGGCTACAACACTAAAGTTCAGTAAAAGTGGTGACATACTACATTTCCTTGTAGCAGCTCAGTGGAATTGCAAATGTAATAGCCAAGAGCATGTTTTTCTGAAAGCATCTGGGAACATCATCACTAGTGCAAACGATCCTTTAAGGACATTATTTTTTTGTTGGTACTATATTGCTGCCTTTCAAATTTAATTATTTTTCTACTATTTTCTATGTGGATTTTTATATAGCAAAATTAACAGGACAAGCACTCAAATATTATTTGAAAATGATGAGGCACTAATACTCTTCATATATATATTAGTAGATTAGTAAGTATATTTTATCTCTTCTTCACCACATATGAATGAGTAAATGTATGATTGGACCTCTACAACAGGACAGAAAACAAGATACAGTTACTGTAGCACACATGAAACAAGCCTTTAACTCTCTGACAACATTTCCTGACATTTATAGCACAGCTCCTGAGGGCCTTAATGACCATCATGTCAAGCTGAATCTACTATTAATATACCTCACTAGTAAGGAGTAAGTATTATGGTTTTCATCCTCAGTCTGAAAGGTCCATATTTCATAAAGAGCTTGACTATAGCTGAGTTATTAAAAGGTTCCCCATAAGGATAGAAACAGTCATTCCTTTTTTATTCCTGTTCTTTTTTTTTTTTTTTTTTTTAAACAGTTTCTGTCTGCTGAAACTTTTTTCTCTTGAAAGGAAGTGATCTGCATTTAAATTAAAATACAAATCAGATATTCTAGCAAAGCAAATACTGTCTATTGTTTTACAATGCTGTGTAGACAGCAGAGATTCCAGCTGAAGGTCATTTTCTTGTGGAACCTCCAATACAGTAAGCAGGACTTCCATATTTACATAATGGTATTAGGCAAGAAGTTTTTTTTCATTATTCAAGGCCCACTCCTAAACCATTCAAGACACAGAACACCACTTCTAAAACAAGCAAGAGCTGGAGAGAAAGGTTTCCTGAAGTGACAGATAAGTTTTGGAAATTCATTTTGGTGGATCCAGACCTGGGACATTTCATAGAGTAGTTGGGTAGTTTTGGCTGGAAGTGCTTCCTGCTCCTCATCTGCTCTACGCCCTCCCTCACAGCAGAATCAAAGAACTTCCTCAGGACCTTGTCCTCTCAGCTTCGGAAATCTTTTGTCAAGAAGCTAAAGCATCAGGCATTGAGGCCTAGGCCTCCTTATCCGTCCTCCTTGATGCAGATCTTCTGACCAATCACCCAAAATAGATGCATCCCAAAGTAGGCATTCCTTTTGCAGATTTTGTTCAGTCTGGGCTCCTCCTGTGTATATATAAAGGCTAGGATTAATATGACCCACTGTTGTGCCAGGCACCCTTTACTATCTCTTTAATCAATGATCTGAAATTCAGTGTTTCTTGAGCATGATTCATCTAAATAGATTTCTAATACCAGCCAGATGAATAGTACCTCAGGGTGTCCTTTTTTTTGCTGAATCCATTGCCAATAAAAAGATCCTGGAAAGATTAGCACAAGTGTAGACATGCACACATCTGAAATTAGGCGATATAAATCCTATCTACAGACTTCTCTTGAACTGATAGTGAAAGAATTGCCTGACAAATTCAGGCTCACTAGGTTATGTTGGATGGGTTGTGTGTTATGGGTTATAGTTGAACTCAATGTCCTTTCAAAAAAGATATTGTAGTTTTCCTGAAATTACATTAGATCAGTAAAACCTTTTCTGGTTTTTTGGGGTTTTTTTTGGTTTTTTTTCCTCCATTTCTATGTAAAACTTTTTAAGAAACAAGTACTTCTATTAGTTCATTTTTCTGTATGGATAATTGAAGAGACCTAGCATGTGACTGGAATTACTTTCACAATACTGAGTATGTAATATGTCAGTAATTCACAGTCTGTTGACAGAATAAATTTAAACAAATGAATTTGCCTCTTGTATCTTTTCCTGTTTTCATTGCAGACTGCACAAATGAGAACTGAAATAGATGAGAAAAGAATCTTTTGAGCAATGCATGCTAGTCAGGAAATATAAGCCTTTTGTGTACAGAATGATAAGAGAGATAATGTTTAAAAGCAGGAGACTAGCTGGTATTGGTAAGTCAACGTATAACTTTTTTCCCCCATGCAAAACCAGAGGTTTAGGTAAGTTAATGTCTGAATGAAGAATATAGCACATGCTCTCTTCAAATATATAAATAACCAAGAATTTCAACTAAATTAGAACAGTGGATTCAAAGCTTTTGTATATGGCTATTAACAATAAATTAAATTAAGGATAAGAAACTCACAGAAAGAAAATGGAGAATCTGAGGACACTGTTCATTTCAAAGGAACAGATCATGATATTTCTAGTGCACAGTGGCAGATGGCACTACCTGATGTAGCACATGCATGTCCCCTCTGCTCTTCATGAAAAAGCTGTGCAGTTTGCATCATCATGTGGCTACTACAGTTCCTGAGAAAGACTTCTTCATTTTTTAAAAGCATTCAACTCTTTATGACAGACTGCACCATTAGCTCTTTTGGCATTTATTCCAGGCCATAGACTGGGATCTGAGAAGTTTACTGGATGGGAATTAATGTTTATCTGAAAAGCTCTGTGAATCACATGAGGCTTTTAACATTTTGCTTCTATAACTGTTTGATTGCCATAGAGATTACTATACTGCCATTTGACTAAGAGGAAAAATATTATATTTACATGTTTTTAGTTATATAAATTACGTTTTTGTCCAAGTTTAGATATTATGAGAGTTAAAGACCTAGTTTTCCCATGAAATGCATTTAGAGTTGCAAATCTGTCAATCATCCTTCCTGTTTTTAACTGATTGCTGCTCAAAAATTACTTCTGGTCATCTGGAGGACTACTAGGAACATGATCAACCACATCTTTAGTTTTAATTAAATTGAAGTGCGGGAGGTTTTTTTGCTTAGTTTTGTTTTGAAGTATTCAGTGTCTTGTGTCACTCTTCTGAGACACAGAGGAACTCTTGTACCGACCTTGGAAAGCAGAACCTCACTTTAAGTGGTTTGGGTTGCTGTTAGCATTTGGCAGTTTAGGTGATATAACATGTCAAAACCCGACTCATTCTGTTGGTACAAGGAGAAATGAAGTAAGCAGCAAATCTCTCAGGATCTTCACATCTCTATTTCCTTCACAGTTAAGGCCAATGATTGGTGACAGCTTTGTCAGCTTGTCACATAATGCCATTGGAGATTCCATGTGGCTGGATGATTGTAAATTTCCCGTTCATTTGTTAGAAGGTACAGGCAGAAGCCTGGAGAGAGATAATTTTCTTATGTAAGTTGGTAGTGAAAAATGTGTAAATGAAAGCAGCCTCGATTTTTTTTTTGGGAACTTAACTGATTTATAAGCTGTTGACTACCTAGCAATAGGATCTGAAGCATAGGATCTGAACATAGAATTGCAACTACTCTGTGAACACAGAATTCCTATTGCAGTGCTTTTAAAGCTTCACAGATGGAGCTGAAATTACATTTTAAGTTCCACACTGTCTCATGCTGTGATGTTTTCCTTCTTCCTTATGGGCAGGTCATTCTACATATTTCCCACAGAATTCCCACAGAGGACCTTTGACACGTTCATGAAGTTACAAAAATATTTGGATGAGCCAGTCTGTAAAAATGGAACAACATACTAAAACCTAACTGAGTAAAATAATATGAAAAAGCCAACAAAGGTGAGTTGATTGCCTTTGTAAGACTATCTTTTCAATTTCCCCATTGTAGATCTTTCAACAGTGCCCTGATGCTCACAAATGACATCTTTGAAAAGCTTTTTCAAAAGCAAAAGTTGTTATTCTAATGTGTGATGCATGAGAGTCCATAATAATATGTGGGATACCAGTGCATATTTCTTCAAGGTGATTGGGTGGCTTAGAGGCAACACATCAGAGACCCTGGCTCTACAGAAAGATGAAGAAGCATCTTTAATGTCTGAAAGAGTGTGACATAAGCGTGCCACATTATTCAGCTTCAAGGAATTGTGGAACAACCAAGTTTACTATTTGAAGGTACCCTAGCCATACAGTCTTGAAGACTGAAAGACTGTATTGTAATGGGAAACATATAAAGGCTTCAATGCTGAGATGCAGAAAACTTTCACAAAGTGAGTTTTAAACCCAAATGAGTATTGTAAGCAAAATACTAATAGTAAGATATTAACATGTACACTTTATGGAGTTACAAACCCTCTAAGATTTTAAAAGATGCTTCACCTATGACACAAATTATATATATATATATGAAATATTTTTTTATGTTCTATCTACCATGATCATACCATTATACCATTGAACTGGTAAAAATCTGTTGAAAACTGTGTTCTCTTAACACACTTTCTACTGCTTTAGGCAGCACCAGGTATGATCTATTAATCTGAACTTTGGAACAGCAATCCAATTTTTGATCTTTGACAAAAAATATTTAATGCTTTCCCTAATCAATATCCTTCTATCGAGGATGCATTAATATACGGATGAAGATAAGGATATGGACCTGTTGGAAGCAGCCCAGGTTGAGGGCCATGAAGATGATCTGAGGGCTGAAGCACCCCTCCTATGAAGACTGACAGAGGGAGTTGGGGTTGTTCAGCGTGGAGAAGAAAAACCTCCAGGCAGGTCTTAGAGCAGCCATCCAGGGGAGCCTACAGAAAAGCCAGAGAGGGATTTTCAACAAGGTCACGTAGTGATAGGGTTAGGAAGAATGGCTTTAAACTGAAAGATGGTAGGGTTAGATTAGATATTGAGAAGAAATTCTTTGTTATGAGGGTGGTGAGACAGTGGAACAGGTTGCCCAGAGGAGTTTTGAAAGACCCATCCCTGGAAATGTTTAAGGCCAGATTGGATGGGACTTTGAGCAACCTGGTCTAGTGGACAGTGTCCCTGTCCAAGGCTGGGGAGATGGAACTAGATTATCTTTAAGGTCCTTTCCAACCCAAGTTATTCTATGATTCTGTGACATAGTTTTATTAGTTACAATTGTTGACATCTCAAGCTTATTATTTCTAATTTGGCTTCAGTAAACCACAATTTTTTAGAAGTCCTTGCTTTCTATTTTCCCTGTGCCTTTAGGTGAAAATATGTTCTTCCATTATTGTTAGCAGTTGGTTCAAAATCCAGACATCTTGAAAAGTCTGACTTTAGAAAAAGGAAGTAATTATTCTAAGAGAAAAATTTCAGTATCTGCATTTTTTTCTTCTTTCATTTCCTCAGTTTGTAAGTTCATGTCTTCTTCCAGGCATAGGAAAAAATGAAAGAGCTCTTGGTAGATTTTTTAAAATTTTCTGTTTAATCAGGAAAGAAACAAACTTTAGTCAGAAAGCAATCTGCCTTTAAGAATGAGAAAAATCATAAAAATCACAGAACAGAATCATAGAGTTATTAAGGCTGGAAAAGACCTCCAAGATCATCAAGTCCATCTGTCGACTGAATATCATCATCCCCACTAAACCACATCAAAAAGTTCTATCATTTCTGCCTGCTTTGTAGAAGAAAGTTTTGTGCCTTTGCATGTTTTTTCATATCTGCTGTTGAAGTCAGGGTTTCGTAAAGTTGTGCACAGATAAGATGGTATTCATACTTATTCCATCAGGTTTATTTTATTTTAGTCAGGAGCTTTCCTTTCTCATGATATCTGATGCTCCAGTCAGTGCCTTGATTCAGAGAACCCTATACCATGATTTATTCTTAATCTTTGCCTGATTTGCGTTGTATAAGAAATGTGGTAGAATGAGACTACAAAAAGATGCTGCTGTCACAGTGCTTTTAACCATTATGAGTTATCATAACAACACTGATTAAATAATCAGGCTCTTGAAGCGTATGTCACTAAGAAATCGCCAGAGACAATTTCTGTTAGAATGTTATTTTCACTTTATTGCACTTGTATTGATTAGGATTTTTTTTAATTCCTGCAGATGTAACTGTGTTAGTCATGACATTTAGTATATCAATTTCCTGAGGTCACTGACAGATGATAAGCTGTATAAAGGAGGAATTTCTCTTTAGGAGCCTAAATTCTTAGTCCAAAGGGTAGATATCAGGGTCTTCCTGAAAAACATGGATTGTCCTCTGGAGATACTTCAGAATTATTTCAGAAGTATCAGAAAATCTAGTTTGAAAATATTCAGTGCCTACTAAATTGCCAAAATCCCATTTAGGAAATAATGCAAGTTGTTTGATAGGGTGATGTACCCCATCCTAAAATTTCTAAGGCAAACAGGTAAATAATATCCACTGGAGGCACTTGTGTCTCTCTATTGACTATGAAGACCTGAATTGGAGTGAATTGTGTGCTCTTAGGTCAAGCCCCTATAATTTCCATCAAATACCGTGAGATTGGGCACCTCAATAAAACAATGTAGTGTCATACTTAATTTCTGTCACATGCTGACTGCCTAAATATTTTACCCGAACTGCAATGATTCTAGCCATGAAAATGTGTAAGAATAACTCATGGTGAAGCTGGAGAGTGTCTTTGCACTTGTACCATTTAAAGTCCAGCCTTCAAGATAAAGTGATAAATTCTTAAGCGAAAAGTTGCTACAATTAAATAAACTAATGATATAGTATATGAAGTAGTTACCAGTTTCTTAACATTTTTTGAGGGCTGGTTCCCATCATAAGTACAATTTTCTATTTTTGCTGTGATTGTTTTTGTGAAATGTTGTGTCCTGTTTTTTTCCTTATCCATCTCTGATTTTATCCAGAGCACAGAGAAGAAACTGTAAGGCTAAAATAGGTACCTTACATTTTCCTGGTTATGGAATAAATATGAATTCTGATTTATTACTATGACATTTAGGCATACAAACATTCACATATGCACACAAATACTAGAGCATAATGAAGAAGAGTCTGTGATTATTTTCGTAGGATTTAAAAATATAACTTTACAATTTATTTAAAATGTAATATTTTGCTTACCTTCTATGTCATTGAATAATAAGGGCATTTGATAGATTTAAAATCTATTTTTAATAAGATTTTTTTTTTTGTTTGAAAATTTTAGCTTTCTTTATTATTGTATCTTAGACTCTGGTTTTCATCAATAAACTAGAAATCTTTGATCTAAGGAAATTTCTAAAAAGCTGTAAAAATTATTTTGAGAAAAATAAAATTGACCAGAGACTTCCTGAGAAATGCATATTCATTTTTTTCTTTTGCAAGAGGCATTACCTTATAGCTACTTTCCCTATAATATGCACATTGATTGGAGAGCTATTGTGTTTCATCCTGATTAGTATTTCAGTAATCTGGTGAAGCAGGAAATGAATAATAAGAATCTAATAAAATTATGGAAAGTCAGTTTATATAGAGCATGCCAAATGACAGAAATTATCCTTTGCAATATAGTGAATACCTCATTAGTAACTCTTCAGAAGATTACGAATCTGTTAATGCTTACTTCCCTCATGTTTAGCTGCTGGCCTTGTTACAGTCCAGAAATTCCATTGCTAATTATTCCTTATCACCTATCATCTGGCACTTCAAGTCCTGTCTTCCTTTTTAGTGAAAAAGGAAAGTCTTTTAGGAAATTTTTTATGACAATGTATACTTAAGAACAGCAATTTACTTCTTCTTTTGTCTTTTTAATATTTGACAGAAAAACTTTGCCACTTTCTCTTCTGCTGTCTTCAGGTGTCAGAGCTAAGTTTGAATGATCTTTCTCCTGGGATTTATTAAAATAAGTACATCTTTCTACTTCCCCTTTCTTGGATCTTTGATGGGTTTCTCTTTCTGTCTCCATTTTATCTCTCATAATTCTTACTTCTCCACAGTATGCATCTTGATATTTCCTTGTGAAGCTTTATCTAAGAGGACACTAAAAATGTCACATGGCAAGGTTTTTATAAACCAAGAGGGCTTTAGTACAGCAAAAGTAAAATGTAAGCCCAGAAATATCACGAAATTCAAGGGTTTTCACAAATATGTAGGTAATAAGCACACAATAAAATTATGGCGTATGTGTAAGAATATTACCTGTTCATCAGAAAAGAAGAACAAAGAATATTACAATATTTGCAGAATATAAAGAAAGATAATGGAAAAGATCAGGTTAGGGAACTTAAGACAAGCTAGACATATGTAAGTCCAGGGGCCTGGTGACAAGCAATTAGGTGTGCTGAAGGAGCTGGCTGATGCCATCGTGAGGCCACTGTCATTTTATCTCTGACAGCTCCTGATGATCTAGAGAGGTTCCTGAAAACTGGAAGAGACCAAATGTCATTCCTGTCTTCAGGAAGGGCAGAAAGGAAGGTTTGAGGAATTACATTTCAATCCGTGCATAGATAATGGAATAACTAATCCTGGGAAATGTTTTCAAACGCATAAATGACAAGAAGGTGGTCAGGAGTTGTTGGATGTAAAAAGGAGAAGTCATGTTTGGCCAGCCTTATAACCTTATGTAATGATGTGACTAACATGAGGAGAGTAGTGACTGTTGTTTCTCTCAGCTTTAATAGGGTGTTTATTACTTTTTCCCACAACATCTTGATAGATAAATTGCCAAATATTAGATTACATAAGTGTGCAGTGACGTGGATTGAAAATGGACTGAACAAGTGGACCCAGAGGATTTTGATCAGTGTTGCAAAATCCACTTGGGGACAGGTCACGAGTGGGCCAACACTGTTCAGCGATCCTTCCCCTCCAGTCAGCAGTGGTGAGACACATATGGAATGCTGGGTTCTATTCCTGCATGTAGAGACTTATATATTGTAACAAAATCTTCAACCAAAAACAAAAGTCATAATTTCATAGGATTTTCATGACCACCAGATACCTTACCACTTTTTTCCCTATATTTTTCTAAGTGTTTTATTTATTTATTTTAAGTTCTTATCACTTTAGTCCATTAAGCTATAAAATCCCATTTGCCCTTGGAATTTATACTGTTCAGCTATGTGTAGATTTCCAGGGCTTTAAATTTCTGTAGTTATTGAGGGTAACTACATAATGCTCTTTTTTTAATGGCCTCTATTTTGTACCAGCAAATTGTTCCTTCACCAGAATGTTTAAATACCTAAGTACATGATTGTGTCCATATATCAGGTGTGTGCTGAGGTAAATGCTTCAATTGTTTAATCAAATAAATTACAGGTAAAGACTCTGCTTCTAGTATTATGGACAGAAATATTAGAAGTCCACTAAGTTGTTTAATGTTATCCCGTGCACGTGACAATATTAGTAAAGAATCTTTAAAAAATTTATTTTGTGTATGGGCAAGTGATAAGTAACAGATGGTGCAAAAACCTGCACATTTGTTTTCCTGTTTTGGAGTTTAAACTCTGTCAGGCATGGATAAAACATAAAAAATGTACCATGGACTGAACTGTTTTCAGTGAAGATCCCAGAAGTGTGGTGTGCTAATAATTTTTTTTCTAAAGATAACCTCTATTTGTTATCTCTCTCTTTTTCTCCATTCACAAATAATCATGTCTGCTTTGGACTATGCAGGTGTAAAAGTAAAGCAAGACTAAAAGACAACTTTAATAATGAGTTGTTGCTTTGAGATACAGCTGCCAAAGAGGGACAGTGGGAGACAAACTGCAAGTACTACAGTTAAGCCTCAGACTAGACCTGTGAACACCGGAGAAGTTTCTGGACTTATACCCAGCTCTAAATACCTGTTACTCAGGGTAGTTTGATATCTAGACCCATTTGTAGGCAGGTTTTTGACTGATTAAGTAAAAATGCTTGTTAACTTCCTGATATTCAGGGCCATGACAGGAGAGTGGGACTTCCCTTTCTGCTTAAAATGAGATATCTTTGAAGGCTGCACTCTGCAGCAGACGTCAGAGTAATAACTTGGAAACAAATCCAGGCAAATTTAAACCTTAATATATGGCAAACACATATAGGGATTCTTCCCCTAGAAGGGACTGCCCACTCAAGGCACCAGATAAACTTTATCTTTCCTGAACTCACACAGCCCTGAATCCTCACTCAATAGGCTTTACTTTCAAAACTGACATTTTTTTTTCCATATAATTTTTACCCACAAGGCATGAAATCTCTGAAGGAGCTGTTCTATACCTTTCTCACTTTAGGAGATGACACTTGTGTCAAGGACAATTTGCAAAGCTGTAAACCACCAGGCACTCTGAACAGGTGTGATTTTCTGAATTTGAGTGTCTGTGAAGTCAACAACAGGCGCTCCGAGTGCAGGAAGGAGTGTATGAGAAAACATGTCATCAGATGGGGTGGCACAGGAATAGGGAGTTTAGGACTGCCTTGTTTCCCAGGGCTCCGTCCCTTTTTTTGCTCCTCTCTGCACAAGGTGAGATGTGTTTGAGTTCCGCAAGAGAAGGCTGAAAGCTGGAGATGTCCCCTTCTCAGGCATATCCCTATGACTACAATCCAACACTTGTTGCCCCGCTGCTTTCCCAGAATAATGAATTTTGCATTCCTGGCTCCACAGCAGTTCAGTCTCCAGAGAAGGAACAGTAAGTGCCTCACTCCAATTATTTATGGCACAGTGGTTAGGTCATTCTCCAGGGTGACAGAAGGGGTGGATTCAGTCCCCTGTGAGACAATCAGGGCTGGGAATGCAATCTCTCATTTGCTTAGTGAGCACTCAAACCACTAGACTATTAAGCATACGACAGTGTCACCTTTACCAGATATCTTTCTCAGAAGAGGATGAAAATGCTCTGGGTCCTGAGTGGATAGAAGCACCTAACATTTTCTATTAATTTTCTGCACTCTCAGTGGAAAGATAGACACTTAAAATAGGAGTGGATTTCCCTCTGCTTATCTTCAGAGGCTCTCTCTCTCTCTCTGCAGTACGGTAGGCAAACTCCAGCCTCCTTCTAGGGCCAAACAGGATGTTGTGCATAATGTCTAAATTAAGCACCTAATTTAAGTGCACAGGATGATATCCAGGAAAATTAAATCTCTTGAGATATGCTTTCTATGTAAGAAGAGTGACATTTGCACTTATTTTGTCAGAAAAATCTTTGGGGAGTCCTGTGCTGAGACATGTGAGTACAACAACACTTTTGACCCTGACCAACACTGAGTTGTTCAAACTTATTTTGCTTGGGTCTTGCTAGTTCAGGCATTCCCTGTGCCATACCCCATTGTGTGAGGAGCCTAAAGGATAGCGTTTGATGCCAGGAGTTAAGCATCTAAATCCACCACTTATGTATGCAAGAAGTAATGAGTTATTCAGAGGCAAAGGGCAGGCAGAGCCCCTGTCAACTTAATGAATATTTGGGGTACAAATGACCTCTGAAAATCAGGCCATTTTTTTGAGCACCTAAAAATAGATTCGGATGTTTAATTTTACATATTCAGGTTGAAAAATTTTGGCTAGAGAGTAAATTAATTGCCTAAGGTCACACAGCAAGTCAATGTATAATGAGAAAGTAATAATGAGTGAAGAAAAAAAGGTATTTTTAATCTCTGTGGATTTATTGAATCCCAAAACTCTTTTATTAAAAGCGTTCTTGAATATATCTCTGTATTTTTTTAATTGTGGCTTAGAATTATTATTTAAAATGCATTTTTTAAAAATGAAAACATTATTTTTTCTCGATGTTTAACTCTGGTGGTATCTTCTTATTGCTATGAAAACAAAAGGTTCAGTCAGATCTTCAGCGGCAGATATTTTGTTGCATAGGTAGTTAATGAATGAGATATTTGATTACAAAGGGATAAGTAACCTCTCTGTAGCCTGCAATTAACATTTAACTTGATATGGTCAATAAGCCAAACAAAGGGAGAGTAAACTGAATAAAGAGGTTTTTTCTCTCATTAGGGGTTCATCACACACATATGCTAGTGAAGCATACTGTTGTGATTGGCAATTTTGTTTGCACATTCCTATAAAGCTAAGCTTTCATCTGGTCAAAAAGAAATGAAGGAATCCACTCTCTCTCTGGAGAAAAACAATATTTTAATCCATTCAGATTTCAAGTGTGTGAAGATAATATATAACAGTCAAGTGCATTATTAGGCAATAATGATATCTCAGGAAGTTAGTCACTCAGTTCATGCAAAAATCCTGTGAGACTGGCATGCCTAATTCCTTCACATGCTTTCTAGTTTTAATGAGTTTCTGCTTATACACAGACCCAGCAAATGGTATCTGCTATATCCTTTTCATGCAAAAAGAAACGAAACCCTTAGCGATATACTCTGATTCCAAATACATAAAATATCTGTCTTAAGCACTTATGCAGTTCAAAGACAGCTGCACTGTGACTTTTTCCTGGCTCATGGAACTTCTCAAAGGTGTTTATCATAAAGATAGCAATAAAGTGAGAATGGTCTCCACATTAAGGTTTGAGGCTTGGGAAATACATGTTGAATTTCTTTTACTGCTGCCAGCTTCCTGCATTACCTTGGCCATACCGTTTATATTACAGCATTAAAGACCACACACTTTCCTCAGTTGAAAGAGAAATTTAAGTTTGAAAATTAGCTTTTTCTTGGTTTTGAGGCTGATTTTCCCTGCTGTGAGCACAATTCTTACAGAGAATTAAAACAGATGAAAGCCCAAACTACTAATTTCACGAAACCCTAGATGACAGTATCAGGCAAATGAATAATAATGTATGTCATTATTCTGTTATCAAGAATTTTGTAAATAGACCTTTTTCTGGCTCATTTCTTTTCTCTGGGTTTTTTTTTTCACTTTTTTTTTTAAAAAAAAACTCATTTCAAAATTTCATATTCTTTGTTGCAGGAGTCCTCAGGATGGATTCTAGTATTAGGAAGTGATTGGAATCACACCATGGTAAGGGATCTATTTGATATACAGGACCTTCCATGCAAAAGATATAAAACTAGTCTATACCAGTGATTGTCTAAACATTTAAACATTATTTATACTGAAGAGAAAGTACAACAATTGCCACTTTTTATTATTTTTCAAGTTCACAATAACTGGACTTTTCTTTGAGGCCATGGTTCTGAAGACAGGATGCAACACTTTGCTAAGACTCATAACCAGTGAATAATCATAAAATTTTTGACCACTAGCACTTTTTCATTCTGTCATGTGAGCCATATGTGATCTTGTGCTGGCTCTCTTTGCAGAAGATCTCAGCAACCCAGGGGAAAATGAGGGTTCCTTTTTCATACGACAATGGTTACTTTGTTTGTAAAGCTAAATTTTCTCATTGTAACTGTATGTTCAACACTGTTTTTATTGTGCATTTATCTGTGAAATACATCTTGTCTCAGAGCTTCTGAAAATGAATATGTGCCCAAATTAGGTATCACCTCTCTACTCTTCTTTGTTATGAGCCACACTTGTCCTGAATATCACTCCAAGACAAAAGTGTTTGCTTAGGCTGCATCAGCCTGTTTGTTTAAATGAAACCAACAATAATGTTTTAATGAAATGGATTTTTGCTATATATAGTGGACAGGGTTGAAAATGAAAATCTGCTGCCTCACAGTAAAGGAGTGGGGTGATCAAGCTCAGTTTGTGGGGTTGCTGCATGGTTTCTTTGGATCTGCTGAAGATATCCTGTGGTTTCTGAATTCAAGAAATATTTGACTTCTGATGATTCAGACAGAGTGAGTCTGAGGTCTAAAACCACTGCCTTTATGGTTATGAGCATTATTTCCTATTCACAGCTTTGAATGTGGGTTTTTTCTATTCCTGTCTTCTATTTCCTTTTACACTTAAATATTAAAATGGTTTTAAATCTCTTCTTTTGAGACTCCTCTTTAACTTTTTCTCGTGTCTGTCAGCGGAGGATTAAGCATAAGATTGCACATAAATCTTTTAAGAGAAAAGTATGTCCAGTTGTGAAACTTGCTGCTGATACTGTCTCCACTTGTTCTATCCAAAAAAAAGATCTAACAGGTGACTTAAGGGGAGGCTCCTCCAGATAAATCAATAGCTATATTGAGTTCATCTATACTGAATTGTGTTTGTGGCACAAATAATTGTGTCCCATAGGGAGAAACAGACATGAAAATGGATTCATTTTACATAAAAATTAGAGATGAAAATTCCACAGAATGGATTTTCTTATGTTCTTAAAACTGAGATAAGACCAGAGGAACTTGATTTATTATTTATTATTTATAGTAGTAGTTCACATTAAGAGAATGTGCAATTACAATGTAATGCAATATAATTTAAATAATATATTTTGGTACTTAAATGTTAACAAAATATAAACAGGTATCTACGGGAAACTGCATCAGAGTGCAAAGCATTTTTTCACTCATTTTCAGAAGAAATTCTACTTTAACTGCACTTTGATTATTTTAATTTAAAATGTGTGCTGTATAACAAAGAAAGGAATGATAAAGTTGGGTTTCTTTCATACTTGTCACCACTGCAAACTAAATCTGGCATATGAAAGTGAAGATACAAAGCTTTTTTATATTGTTCATACCCCATCCCCAACGATAAATATTCTGAAGGGCAAAAGCAGTCTTAGATTACAGTATCGGCTTTCTTTTGCTTTATGATATCTACTTTGGCCTTCTAGTGTAAGTCTATGCCTTCAATGGGGCTACACAGATGTATGTATCTAGGAACATAATTTGTACACTCAGGCTGAAGAGTGAACCTGCCACAGGAATTTAATGCTGTGGATTCATGAGCAAAACCAAAAAAAGTCCCTTTCTCAGAGCTCACCCCTTCTGTAGGACTGTCACCAGTAAAAAGTAAAAGCTATGTCAGTAAAAGGATATTATATTGAATACACACAGGAAAAGCCAGTGTGCTGAATAAAATAAGGGCATTTTTAGTTGGAGATACTAGAGTTGCGGTTTAGGCTTTCAGCTCTATATGGTTCAATAAGAGTAATTAATTCTATTCTATTACATTCTTATACTGGTTTGCTCACCATAATACCTGAGTGCATAATATTTCTATTTCATGGTGGAATACAGTAAAATTGTGCTGGTGTGTTTTATTTCACAGTTTAAGATCACTGCATGCACTGAACAACCCATTTTTGCCTTTGTTTTTAACAATATTGCTATTAAAGGAATGTACAGACACATTGAGCCAAGGTGCAATTTCAATGAGACAATACAGGGTGAGGAAGGAAACTTTATACTCAGTGTGGACATAGGGGAGAGTTCTAATTGCCCTCAGTTTCTGCGAGGGTTCACGGTTTCAAGCCAGCTTTCAAAAAAACTTTGCTTCCCCTTCAGATGAATTTCACCCTCTGTGGGTCTGTGCAGGAAAGTTCTCAGCTATTGTCTCCATACCAGAGCTTAGTTAATCTTCTAGCCAGGCTGGTTCCAGGTCATTGAGTGCCTGAGAGAGATATAGTCTGTGACACTGACCATGACTGAAGCCAGAGGCAGCTTTAGGCAGTGAGGCAATCAGGGGTAAATGCAAGCAAATGGAGTTTGCCCACATTCATTGTCAGCAACACAGACGTTACCCACTCCTTGCTGCCTTGCCTGAAAGACAAAACAATCCGATGAGATTACCCCATTTCACCACAGGTTTTAGTCTAATTCTGCTGGGCAAAAGCCAGAGGACTCAGTGGAAAACAAATGACAGCTTCACTGATAAAATTACAAATGAGAAAATTACCCCTCTCCACACCCTGAAGCTCCTTTTTCCTCTTCTATATCTTCTCTTTTCCTCTCCAATCAACAACAGCACCAAAGGCTAGTAACACACCGTGGTTTGCAAAGATTGCTGCAAACTGGCTGCCTCTCCAGCAAAGTGAAGTACACTGCAGACATGCCTGCATGGCTGTGTACGTGCTCCAGAATTTGCCCAGTTCACAGCATGGGATGGCAAAGGCTCTGCTGCGGTCGAGGTGACGAGGGGACTGAACAGAGCTAAAACATTTCAATTTACATAGGACTTTTTACTGTTGGGTCCTGACCACACATTAAAAATCTTAACTTGACTTTGAAATTAATTAAAAGCTTTTTGTTTACACAGGATGTCAATATCTCAAAATATTTAATATTTGCTCTTCATTTAGGGCATTGTCAGTTTCCCCATCACTACATGGTGCACAATAATTTATTTAAATATTACATTTCATAGTGGCATGCAAGGGAAATTACTTGCCGTGATTTAAGATTTGCCACCTGTACAAAAGAACTGAGTTGCTTATGAATATTTTAAAAGATAAAGGTAAAAATGCAAGAACTAGTAAGTATTATATAAGTAAAGAATGAATCAGAAGGAAGAAGGTATAAAGAATGTGTAGGAAAGAAAGACTGGCTGAATGAAATAGAAATCAGGCTAATTTAAAATAGTCATCATGCATTTGATGACTGAAAATTATGAAATGGAAGGACTTGATTGCTATTAGAGATCACTAGAAAGAGAAGGATACCTTTCCCTTGCTTTGTAACCTTGTTTTGTGATCTCATCTACTTTATTACATATAAAAATTATAGAAATTTTTGGATTATATATATACTGTGTTGCTGAAACAAATATGTATAAACTCAACACTGAGAAACTTCAACCCCCCCCCAAACCAAAAACCCATACCAAAGGAAAATATAAAATTTAGTGCAGAGTTTAAAAAGCTTCTGTTTTATCTGAATATATTTTTCCTTTTGTTCTTAATTTGCATAATCCTAATCTCATTTTTTGATTGCCATTACCACTAAGCGAGGAGCAAGCAAGAAGGTGACAATGGAGAATCCAGAGATTCAGTACAAAAAAATTGTGTCTGGCTTTTCTGGCAACTCAGATCCATCTACATGTATTCAGGAAAATATTGGCTTCTCTAGGACCTCTGCTATCAACCCATCAAACCCAAGATGGTTCAGGTACTGCTGTGCAGGGCAACTGGGAGTTGACTGGGAGCTTTGTGAGCATCTAAGGGTGTTTGATGCAAATATTTGTCCAGCTGGGTGTGATGAGTGAGCTATGTGACCACACATTCTCCTGTGTGTGTGCTCGTACTTTCTGGTTCAACCAACTTGGAAAACAAACACAGAAATAGCCCCTGGAGCTGCTACTCCTTGATTTCTCTGAAGATATTTAGCCCTTGTCTTCATGTTCTCCTGGAACCGATGCAAAAACATTTAACACTGTTTAAACATTGTGAGAAATGGAAGTATTACACATTTCTGGGGAGGACAAGATACAGGCTCATCTTTCCTAGCGTGATTTGCTGCCCTGCAGTAGTGAAGCATGCTGCTCTCATGGAATGCTAAAAGGTGTTTGACAAGCTGCATATCAGTTAAGCCTGTCATTTTAAACACTGTCTACATTCACTTTTAATGTCATATCTTTCTGTTATCAAAAGTTAAATGTACTGTAATATTAGCTTTTGTATCACATGAGCAAAAAAAGTAAAAACAATGAATCAGATACAGAGCAACACACTAAAGGCAATATAATATGTACTATTTGATATTATTTAATATTTATACTATTTGATAACAGCTATTTCCTCCACAGGAAATGTGGATAAGGAGACCAATGATAACATCCACTGCACCACAGGAGAAAGCTTTTGGTACAGTTTATAAATCATATTGTACTGTTTGGGGAGCCCTAAAGGTACTATATTGAAGGCGTATAATACATTAGAAGCCTCTCAGTTTTATGCATTTAATGTTTTTTCTTGGTCTGCTCTGATGTGGAAAAGAGGAACCACAAACTTATTCATTTTGAGTGTTTCTAGAATGTGATTCTATTACTAAAGGTACAATTCTATTGTTTTATTTGCAATGCAGGACAAATATGTTCCATGAAAGTCAGTAAAGTAAAAAACAGCCATTCAAACCCAGTGCTCAAAAAATATGGTTCTGTCCCATTAGTTACGGATGTCACATTGTTTGTTTCCTGGATCTTTACATGTTTTACTACAGCACCAGATATGGAAACAAAAGAAAGAGATTTAAAAAAAAAGTAAATTGATGAATCAGAACGGGGAAAAATAATACAGAAAACTAGAACTAACAAAGAAAGTTTGCTTCATACTGAATTTTTGCCATTTTAAGTTTCAGTTTTTTAACCCATAGTATTGGTCTCTTCAAAGGAGTGAAATACTTTATCTTCTTGACAGAACAAATTGAGTGGAAAATTACATAAACCCCTCAGCAGATGTTCTTTCCCACATTGTTTGGGAATTTATCCCTGTTACACCATTCTTCTAAGACCCATGCCAAGCTGAATGGGGACATTAGCAAACTTGAAGATATGTTTAGGTGAGCAGTATGCAAATATTCTCTTATCTTCTCATTATTTTTCAGCGCCAGTCAACTTCACCATGGTATTGTATTTTTCTATCAAGAATATCACTGTGTAGGTGCTAGACATATTATATCTCCATTGCAAATCCAATAAATGAGAATCTGTTTTTTTTCACTGAAGCAAAAGCCAAAGTCCAGACCTCTATAAATTCAGTTTGCTATAATGAATGAGTCTTGGAGTCAAAGTTGTCAGGCAACAAACAACAGGAAAAAATAACCCAATTCCAGTTCCTACCGCCTGCATCATATCTATAGCTGCATAGCATACTAATTTCTGCAAATCAGATGGTATCTTCAAAATTATAATGCACACCAGCTAGTTAAGCATCTGTATAACAATAAGATTTGTCATCCATCATTCAGTGAACAGCATAAGGCAACTTACTCTCATCTAGTGCCAAGCAATATCTATCTAGATCGTCTGCCTGTCCATCGGATTCTAAACTTTGCTACAATCTTTGATCTAGTCTTTTTTTTAGAATTATTATTCCTATTTTTTTGATGTTCTACTACAGCATGCATGAAGTTTGTGAATGAAAACAGTGATATGTTATAATTAATGCGCAAGGAAAATCTATTCAATGAATAGCCATTATCCCTGTTTATTCTTTAGCAAACATAGTGAATTTCACCAATGAAAGTCCTCGTAGAATAGCAAAGAGATTTACAGCCCAGGCTGAGGAAGATACATCTGCAGCTGAGAAGTGCATGAAGAGATACACAGGAATCTGGGGATAAATCAACAATTCCATGCTCTGGGGTGCATTCACAAAGAAATTAAAGACTACCTGCAGAGAAAAATGTCTCAGCTGTTGTCCCTGTATTTTCTTGCTCCTAAAAATACATCAAGAATTGGGACAGTGGAAAAAAGAGACTGAAGAATTGCAACAAGAGATGAACGGTAGTGGAAGTTTTCTCCACTGGGATTAATTAATTAGTCTTCTTTGGCCTAGGAAGAATGGCATAAAGCAGATTCATTGGATCTGTGAATTCCACAGTGCCCGATTTTTTAAATAGAAGCAGCAATTTACACAGGAGGATACTCAGGAGAAACATGAATTCCTTTTGTAACAGATAAATGCTATTTGTGATGTTTCCAATAACAGACCTAAAGGAGATGATTTTGAACACGAAACATTACTACAATGATTTGTGGCTACTCTTAAATGATTCCTGGAACACTATCATGGTGAGGTGAGATTGCCAGCAATGCTGGTGCAAAACCCAGTAACGCCACTACATAAAAAGGACATTTTCAATGGTATCAGGATGAATCTAGAGATCAAGAAATAAATTTCTATTTAATTATCATTAGTTATCATGATCTTAAATGGATATCATTAGAGAGAAACACAGAAGACAAATACTATGTTAAAGGGGATAGCAAAAGCAAATATATAAATCATTATACTCAGAGATCTCAGGCCTCACTAGTAGTTATTGCTCTAAGTTCTTCCAGCATGACTGCATGGATCATTATTCTCTTCTAGAGCCTAACTATAGGGAGGTGTGTTAATACACCTCTGTTTTTCACACAGTGACTGCAAAGTGTTAATCCATCAGTGGAGAACCTAATACAAGAGTTTTCCATTTTCCCATCCCTCATCCTCCATCATCAGCCTATGCAGACCACAGGCCCCTCTGCTGCTGTGACCCAGCCAGGAGGTCCTTGAAAAACGCTGCTGGAGGCTGATGATACAACCACTGAACAATCACAGATCTGGTTAAAATGCTTCATGTGAATGCAGTCAAACCATTTTTAGTAGTCATATATTCAAATGAATATCTCACTGATCTGGAGGTCCCAGATTGTTATGAAAACAGACCTCTACCTTAAGACTTAGAGGGTCTAAAAGAATAAGGTGGAAATGGTAAGATTTTGCTGCAATCTTCCCTATCCATAATGGTAAAGAAGCCAAAAAATTAATTTGAAAAACTATGTTAGTGTTTTTCTAGCATCTCGCATGGAACTTAATTAAAAGAATCCAACAAATTGACAGATAAATTTAGATGATGTGGCTCTCCTTTTATTAGCAGGAGTTAATTAGTAAAAGTCTTCTATTTATGGCCCTTGTACCGGGACAAATAAAAGCTCCAAACTTTTAAAAAACGTCCTAAGTTCAAAGGTCACCCAGGCTCAGATATGCAAAAGGATTTATGATACTTCTTTACTTCCTGGAAAAGTGGAAGAAAATCTAGGTAACTTGGTCACCAAATCCTTTCTTGTTTCTGCACTTAAGTTGGATCCACAAAAGCACTTGTGCTGAGTACTGCTCCTTTAGCTTTCCTAATATAGCTGTTTTCCTAACTCCAAGCTGAACAGCCAATTGAGTTTGATACAAGGGTCAGCATAAAACATATGGAAAGGCTTAGACTCTTGGGACACAACGGAGAGCACGCCAAGAGGTGTCGGCAATAAGGGATAGAAGATGCCACAGGAACAGCGGGTCATACATTCTGCTATGCTAAGGCTGCAGAAGGTAGCACGATTCTTTAACCAGCTTTCATTAGTCTAACTATTTCTATAAACTTCCTTATGACTGTTAAATGCAAGATATGCTCACTGATGATTTCCTAATCCCTAGACCTGTGATCTAGGCTACGCACTAGGCTGTATGGACATGCTCATGTAGCCATTGCCTGGCCCACTGAGAACATGTACTGAAGTGGATGGCTTCTCCAGTGATAATTTAAAGGTTATTATTCAAGAACAAAAGATAACACTTTAGCAGTATAAGTACAGAATTATGCTGGATTTTGACACTGAAATAATTTTATGGACTTAACTCACAGCATTTTACTGAATTGCTTGAAATCCAGAACCTAAGGTTTGTAAAGAGAATTTCTATGTTTTTATCCTATGTTGTTGTGTTTTAAAGTATGGACGTGGAAAGAACAAGATAAACTCCAAGAATCTTATGACAAAAAATAATGTTGGACTTTGGCCTGAAGCCTTCATCCCTGTTGCAACACAGAATTTCTGTTGGCAAAGCTAACAAAAAAGTAAAAAAATATGAGCCCAGACTGTACTAAATAAAATGTTTACAGGTGAATTTTGACTAATTATACAGTTCCTAAAATAAATGCAATAAAAATAATAATTACCTGTATTCTGTGTGTTGCATATGCATATGGTAGTACTGAGCTCTATGGCTTCTAAAGAGATGCCAATTCTCTCCCTTCCTTCCTTCCTTCCTTCCTTCCTTCCTTCCTTCCTTCCTTCTTTCCTTCCGTCCTTCCTTCCTTCCTTCCTTCCCTCTCTTGACTTCTTTTTTATTAAACTAGATCTTAGTCTATGCAAAGCGACCATTGACTCTAATGTGAAAATACTTGTAGTGGGCAAGGTTTTCAATCATATCTCCCTTTTGAAATGCATTTAGATCTCTTAGAAACCTAAATCTGGCAAAGACAAAATTCTTTGAAAATCAGCTCCAGGTCATATAGGTGTGTTTTGAGGATGTTATACTCAGTATATGTTCTCTATCTGTTCTGTAATAAGCACTAAATTTTTTTACCTGCTTTAATATTCAGCATCCCTGAGGCTAGAAGATTATAGGCAAACAATGTTAATAGCATAATTTCTCTCTATATTTCTAACACAGCCTGTCAATAAATCAGGTTTAAATAAATCCCCAGTCTTGTAAGATAAGACAACATTTGTGATGTCTCCAGCTGTATTTTGTATATTTGTTATAAAATGTTTGTGGCATGCAGCACTGGAAATGATTTTTGGTTTATAAAAAGAAATTAAAATTCCATCCCCTATAATGTGGTACAAATTCACATTTCAATAAACTATAGTATGGCTTGATAGGAATATTTTTGTATATTTTTTCAGCTATGCTCTAGATGATGTGTATCCATAGATAACTTTAGTTTTACCTGCTATGAATATTATTTGAACTCCAGTTTATCTGCTTCTGTATAGTAGCATCCTTAAAAGCATCCCTTGACAGTTAATTGTTTGAACTCCCTCTAGACCTCACTGTAATAAAAAGCAATAGCATCCTGTGGGACATATGTTTTATCAGCAGCCCTTTAGCTAACACTCAGGATGAAATCCTCCACTGACTCTCTGTTGCAACCATAAGACTTTTTCCAGGCACTGATAGAGGAATAGAAACCTTTCTGGTCAGCACACTGCCTCATTGTCTAGCAGCCCTACAGCTACAACAACATGTATAGCTCTGGAGCTCATGCTGAGGTTGGTAACAGCCACTTAGTTTAATCCCTCACCTGATAACCACATCTCTAAGTACCACAGCCCTCTGCACCCAAACAGTAACCTTGGATTATGCCTCTGAAACCTTCAAAGAGGAACCTGCTTTCATAATCAGCATTCAGCTGCGGGAGGGGGTACTCCAAAATTGTGAGCCTGCGCTCACCATCACTATTGTTGGTCTTCTACAAAGTATTTGACTTTCCTGTCTTAGAAAGCTGTGTTTGGGATACATTATTTTAGCAGCTGACCAGCTCATTGTAGAAGGAAATACCTTTACTTATGTCAATTGACTTTGATGGTTGAGCTACTGGAAGGATAACTGCAGCCCAGTTGCTGTGCTCTGCACAGTAACATCTTTGACCACTACTGCTAGATTCAAAAATTGGCCTTACAAAACTGCTGCTGCAGCCCTGTTAGGGTGATGGTCAGAAGGAGGATATGCTGAACAGATATTGGTGGTGAATGTCTGAGATAGCCAACCTGTGTAGTGGATAGAACTGTATATTAGCTCTTTCAGGACACAGTTCATGATATCCTGAAGTAGGTGTCTGAAACAGGGAAGATAAATTACACCTCTGTTGAGTCTGCAGGGAGTCCAGGCTGATTAGTTTAAATGTTGATGTCTCTATTGCAGCTTCATAGAGATAACAGAGAAGAGTCACACAAAAGGAATGCCTGTACAGGAGTAGTTATGCCATCTCTAATGCAATCCAAACATGCAGAATTATCTTCTGTTTACACAGTTTTAACTACATCATGAATGCTGGCATAGCCATTTTACCTGGAAACTGCATTTTTATACTCCACTTGTTATAACTACCCTAATAAACATTCAGTGATTTTTGGCCCAGTTTCCTTGTGAGCTATAATGAAACCGGACATTTTTAAAATAAACACCAATACTTTTTTTGGAGTTTCAAAATTAGCATATTCCTAGGGTCTGGTGGAAAACAACTATATCAGCCTGCCAAAAAATGTTCCTTGGGTTTATAAAGTTGCAAGAGAAGGTTTGGGAAGGGAAGGGAAGGTTTGAGAAGGGAAGGTTTGGGAAGGTTTGGGAAGGTTTGGGAAGGGAAGGTTTGGGAAGGTTTGGGAAGGTTTGGGAAGGGAAGGTTTGGGAAGGTTTGGGAAGGTTTGGGAAGGTTTGGGAAGGTTTGGGAAGGTTTGGGAAGGTTTGGGAAGGG
>VZRL01002857.1:721897-792567 GCA_013397895.1 Origma solitaria
AAGGGAAGGGAAGGGAAGGGAAGGGAAGGGAATGTTTGGGACGGGAAGGTTTGGGAAGGTTTGGGAAGGTTTGGGAAGGTTTGGAAAGGAAAGGAAAGGAAAGGAAAGGAAAGGAAAGGAAAGGAAAGGAAAGGAAAGGAAAGGAAAGGAAAGGGAAGGAAAGGAAAGGAGAAAGAAAAGAGGAAAGAAAAGAAAGAAGCAAAGAAGAAAAGAGAAAAATCTGAAGGCAGAAATTTAAATCAGTGAATAGCCATCTTATGTCATTTTAGGGTACAGTTAGCTGATATGCAAACACACGAATAGTTAGGAGTGTCACTTTGCCCAAAACCTGTTAAAATATACTTTGGCTATTATTAACTCCATTTCCACCATTTTAAAATGCTCTTTATCTCCTATCTACAGGAGATGAACCCATGCTAAGGATATGACATTTCATTCATATTTCATTGGGTGAGCACATTTGTTCTGCACTTTGGGAACATGCAGAGTTAGAAAAGCAGCTTCAGATTTGCCGATACCTGAATGTCTCAGAATCGGCTACTGAGGCCTGTCTTTCATGCCAGGCTGAAAAACCAGGTGGAATAATTTCCTATGAAGTATATAACATTTCAGTTTTGCTAGTAATGTCATTGGAACTGCTGCATTGAAACTGATCAGTTGTTCCTCTAATCTAAGAACAGCCCTAACTGTGAGTAATGCCAGTTTCTTCAAAGCAAAATTCAAGAAACACTGTAGTGAGGCCCTATTTAATTATCTGCCTGATGAATGGTGCCTTTTTTCCTCTTCTTTAAGTTTCTGTTTATGCCTGAAGCTCAAAATATTTCAATGTTTTCCAAAAGAGCTGTTTGAGTTGTGTTTTAACACTCTTCACTATACAGGTATATGGTTTTTTGTCCATACAGACATCTAAATTCTTTTAGGGATTCAACTATAATGGTGAGTTCCACAGAATTCTTTTTATACAAAATACACATTTTAACCCATTCTGGCTTTTCCTCCTTGCCATCTCATTGGTTGCTATGTGTTCTTGTATTCTGAGGAAAGGGGGGTAAAATTTTACAAAATGTCTATTAGTATGCCATAAAACAACAACAAAATCTTCTTTATTCCAATGCTATTTCTACTGAATAATAGTACCTAATTTGCTCTTGTAGTTGCTATACACTCTCAATTTTATCAGACCCAGAAGACAACTCCCAATAAATGTTATCAGTTTGGAAGAGATTTGCAATAAATTCATGGAATCTGAAGGAATACATGAGTTATCTTTTTCTTTTTTTTTTTTTTTTCCATATTCTATATGTCTTCAGTAAGAAATAGGTAGAAATGTGAAGTGAAAACAAAGTTAATGCAGGACAGATAATACTATTGTGGTTAGCTCTGTCCTTTCTGCCCTAAATGTCAGATTCTGCTCTAAATGTCAGATTCTCCTCTTCTTCTTTGAAAAAGGAGGTGGTAGGGAGAAGGGAGCTCTTGTTTTATCCAGAAAGACAGCAGAGAACAATCTTTTAGGAGAAGCAACAGCAGGATGGGTCCTGCACCATTCTAGAGAAATTACAGAGGCAGCAGCATGCTCTCCTTTCCCTGACACACACAGCCATGAGGAGGAATTAGGAATCCTTCAGTTCAGTGCTTGACCCATCTGATCAAACCCATGCACACACAAGGAATGCCAGGAGCTGGAAGGGACACACTTGTCCAGCTCTGAAGTGAATGTCCAGTGCAGGGATTGAGCCCACAACCTTGACATTATGAATACTGAGCTAAGATCAGGCTCAGCTCTAGGACCATGCGTGTGGATGGACTGTCAGTCTTTTTCTTCTACCACCCCCCAAAAAAAAAAAAAATTTAAAAAAAATTGTCTTAGATGGGGGAAGGCAGGAAAATTGTGAAATAAATGGGCAATATAGGTTGAACTTCTCAGGAGCAGGAAAGTTTCCATGTAGGCAAAATGCAGGCAAATACCACACAGTAAACTGCACTAGAAAGCAGTCATGTCATATTTGGTGAGGGATGTTGACCTTGGAATATATTCCTACAGGTCTTCACAAAGAGATGTGCTCACACTGCTGCACGGAGAGTCGGCACTATGCCCCTCACCGCACCTGCAGGGCTTGTGCTTGAGCTCAGTGAGTGGTAGGAAGTACAAGTTAAGGCTTATCATGATTGTGACAGTATTATTTTTGGACCCTGAGCACAAGCAAACTGCACTTGTAGTGTATTATTTCAATATATTCAGCTTTCTTAAAAAATGTTTCAAGCTAACCCAAGACAAAACAGTGTTTTTCTTTGGGTCTTTGTGACAGTGGACCGTGGGAATTATAATCCTCAGGGGCCTAGTATAATCTCTAGTGCCTAGAGCGTTAAACTTGTGATAAAAAGGTTGGACTTTACTGAAGAGGTCACAGATTTCAAATGAGTCCATTGCAAAAGAGCGCACAGCGACTTGAGCTGCACTTTCCATAAGCTCTTACACAAATAGGTCATTAATTAGAAATTAAACCTTTTGAATGAGCTGGAAGTTGAATAAGAGACTACTTAATGTAATGAAATAACTGAATTTATATTTTCACAAGAGGAAATTTTTAAAATTTTGCTTAACTCTTTCAGAAACTTTGACATTACAGAACTTACAATTTTCATCAAAAAACCCTCTCAGAGAAAATTCTTAATCAAGACTTTCTGGTAATATTTTATTCTATAGGCTTTGTATGTTTTGTTTTGCTTTAGGCTAAAATGATTCAACTTTCATAAAACTCTTCTGAGGAAAGGAATTTAATTAAAAAAAAAATCCAACTGAATCAATGCCCAGGACTAAGAAAACAGGAATAATCCTAGCAGTGAATACTGTTCTTTCAGTATGCTTTTCTAAGTCTGTGATACAGAGCCCGGACAGGACAGCCGCGTACTGCAGTAGGGGCAAAACCAAGGGCTGAAACTGCTGTGACAAAAGGAACCTCTAATGTTCCTAGAGCACCTATGCGTACCCCAGCAGCACTGCTCGTTGGATGGTTTTATTGTACTTGTGAAGGGCTTATTGGGCTGAGACAGATGCATCCACACAGAAGCTCTTTGCCACTGTAGCACTGAGGTAAAACGTTGTGGACATAAACTCAGATTTTATAAACTACATTTAAATGAAAAAGAATCTTGGGGAGAAAGGACTATGCTATTAAATCACTCAAGCAGTTGTCAGTGGTGATCATGGAGACTTGCAGGACTCAGGATGATCTGTACAAAAGACTGGGATCCAGAGAGAGCGAAGGAAAAGGCACATCCCCTGCACTGAGGCAAGCACAGGCTGTGTGTCCTAAAGAGGTGGAGCTGAAGTGGTGAGTGAAACTTGATAAACTCTTCTTTGGTAGATGGTTTGTGACCTCATTGTGATTTCAATAGCTGGTTTTAGCAAAATGGGGCAAGCAACTTGAAACTCAACCCTGCAGGAAAACCTAAGTTGCTTTGGAAAGCTCTGGTTGCTTCAGAAAACTCTGGCTGCTTCAATGTTTGCTGAGACAGTTTTTCCCATTGTGAAATGGGTTATTCCAGTGAGGAAGGACAAAAAAATTCAACCTTCTGTCCTGAACTGCCCTCACTCTGAATGGTCCGACTTTGCAGCAGGGCCAGTGAGGCAGAGGATGAATCACAGTCAGGCACAGGCCTGTGAGATAAATCTGAGAAAAAAGTTCTAACTGCAGTAATTAGTCCTGTGAATATTTCTGGGGACTTCAGACAACACAAGCTAGAGACAAGAGAGATTTGCTGTTGCACTTACCGTCATGTACACCATGCATTTAGTCACATGCGTAAAGCTACCTGATGCCAGTTAGAATTTTTTTATCATATTCCATTCAGGGCCATGGGAGCCATAATATCCCATCCTCTTTTATGGGAAGCAGCTGTAATTGTGTGTCTGCCTCTCTTCCCCGCAAGAAGTAAAGCTTCATCTACTCTTGAGCTGAGTGACTGCAAATGTCTTAAAACTACCCCTGTTTCTCAGACATATACTTTCTGGGTGTGTGCTCTCATCCAGACGTGGAGCTCCTCATATTTCAAAAGGGTGCTGGAAGGCACACATCTTTCACAAGGCTGGCTGAGAAATAACAACAGCAGAAGTCTTGCTATTGCATATAGCTGCTATATCTGTGAAACAGCTGGACCTTCTGGCATCCTGATTCTCCTTTTCTGGACAGACAGACAAGGTGCTGGAAGGTAAGGGGAACTTTCAAGTGTAGCAAAGCACAATTAATCAGCAGCAGCTAAGCAATAGACCCTGTGCCTTACAGTCAGTACTACGGAATGAGCAAAGTGAAGTTCTGTTGTAGGGGGGTGATGACTTCTGAATGTTTTGGGCATCAAAAGTATTTATCAAGAATATGGTTTCTCATGCAAAAGTTAAAAAAGTATACCTTGATTTCTAACCTTCCTGATTATGATTATCACTTGGTAGTGGTCAGATGTTAACTTCCTTATTTTCTTTTACCAGAACTGATTAGGAGGTGAGCTACTCTTTTTTTTTTTTTTTCTCACTGCTATTGTTTTACTCAGGAGCAGTATAAACACCTAAGTGGGAATGTCATGACTGAAGGAGAATTAAGCATAATAATCTGCTCTCCATGTGAGCCATTAATATACTATATATCCTTTCTTCACTTCACTTTCATATTCATTACTTCTTTAATGAAAAAAAAAAGATATTTTAATGGTCAAAAAATTCTAAATGATTAATGGTACATCAGTTAATGACATTTTAAAAGTATTTCAGGCTGGAAATGTGACACTACAATCATTAAAAATCAGATTCAATTTCCAAAGGTCCTAATCTTAAACTTTATACTGCTGGCAGAAACATAAAATGATATCCCGTAAGCGCGGGTGCTTTTGTATGATGGAAAAGCTCAGGAGTTTTGTGAGCGCTGCCAGAAAATAATGTGTTCTCGGAAATTCTGGAAGTTGAGCAGGAAGATAACTGATGAGGATATGACAAGGCAAATGAACAAATTGTTCAGTATAGAGGAATGCTTAATACAGAGATCTTTTTCTCTGAGACATTGTTTGGGGTCCAAGAGTAGCATAATGGCTCCAAATGGATAAAAACAACAGTAAATCCCATTCTCATGCATTATGCATAAGCTCTCCCTATTGGAGTTTACACCACCATCTGGTGTTTAATTATTCCCGCTTTACACCACACGGTGGTGTGAATCTAATGAAATGAATATGTACATTATAATAATTTGGTGCATAGATTCTGGTTTGCTAATTACTAGGTGCCAGGCTTCCTATTCTAAAACTGAAAGTTTAAATTCATTCGAAAAAATAACTGTTTCTGTAGGCTTTCACTGGCAAATACCACGACAATTACTTGTTCCATTCTCTAAAGATCCATTTTTTCTATATGGCTGGTTGAGTTTCTCTAACATCTGTACAACATAAATTAATTATACAGTAGTGTCAGAATTCCCATTATCACACACTGTCAGTATTGTTAGAAAGGACCTTGTCTAACTGTTGGTAGTTTAAAAAAGTTTATATATATATGTATATATATAAAAATCTATATGTATATAAAAATATATCTACACATATATATACATATAGACAAACACACACATACACACGCACACTGTGGTATTGAAGGACTCTCCTCTCCCTTGCTGACACAGTGGCTGTCACTATCTGCACGAAGCTTTGCTATGTATCCAAGTTATTTTTTTTTCCACATTATCACCTGTAGACCATTAGATTTCAATCTGTCATCAGTGTATCTGAAAGAAATATCCTGTGTTATTAGTTAGGATGGTAGTTTCTACCTGGCAGTACGCCCTGCTGTGAAGAGTGAGACTCCTCAGCAAGTGCAGCGTTCCCAATGCTCCCAGAAAGGATGTTGGAAAATGACTGTATCCCCCATTAACAAATAATACTGTCCACATATTTTTCTCTTAGCAAATGCTTCCATAAACTGAGATACAATGTATGGAGAGTCAACAGGACTCTCTGCAATAATCAGTAAGAAAACTTGGAAGGCTTTAACAGTGTGTTCAACAATGTCACTTTCTACCAGATGATGGTTATCTGGTATGATAATGTTGCTAAGGGATATTCAGTTAACCACTGCATCCAGTAGTGTAATCCTTCCTTACAACTTACAAACTTAATTTACTCTTCTGTGCTTTGGTGTACTTTTTAGCTCAGTGATTTGTGAACTTGAGAGCAAATTCATAAGGATGGCTATGATAGATAGCATTGAAAACATGTCTAAAAATTACAAAAGTTCATATTTGCAGAGATATTTGTGAAAATAAAACAAAGCAGAATGGTAAGAGACTCTGAGAGCCCAGAACAAAAGCATTTTGATGTGTTGGTTTGGTGCTTTATCCACCTTTGAAAATTTTCCTAGTAGTTTTACCTATGCTTTTCCTTGATCTGCATTTCAGTAATCTTACAAAAATAAGAAAGAGAAAAATAAGAAATAGAAACCATACTGCTCAGGTAATTTTCAGTGAAGACTAAAACCTCAGTTTCATATTATCTTGATAATTCAAGTCACCTCATCTTTCTTCTTTCCTTCCTCCTCTTCATGAAAACTTTGATAACACATATTAATTTGCAATTAATTCTTGTTAGAAAATGAAGAAAACATCGCAGTTCATAAAAGCATTTTCCACTCTTCTGTAAGACACAAAAAAGCCTTGTTAAACTTTTCATTCATTGTTATGTGTGTTTTAATCATCAGTCTTTTGAAATTAATATGTAGATTTAAGTGGCATGGACGAAACTATAGTTTATAGCAGATATGGCAGAAAATGTATGTATTATAATAGCAAAACCACTGTAATTAATGTACTTATCCATAACATGAAAGGAATACTTTCACTTTGCTAACTTTCAAATTTTTATAAATCCAGTTGAAGTAGAACTTCTAAATTCAGTAATAACACCAAATCTGAAGGCTTACTAAATATATTACTTAAAGTATCAGCAACTAAGCAAATATTCTATAATTTTCATTTTGTTATAAAAAAAAAAAGACAAATACCATTATATTTACCATTTTTCAAATATTCATATTTGAATTTTACAAAAGCTAAACAAATTCAGACATGGGACATTTCTCTATAGTCTCAGTGGGTAACAAAAAATGATGTTCATAAAAATAATTCATACAATATTTTCTGATACAGACTTTCTTCTTCTTCTTTTTTTTTTTTTNATAGAAAGAATTTGAATAGAATAATGATTGTCTTGGAAAAAAGTCTCACCTTTTTTTAAAAAGTAAACGAAAAAGGAAGTTATAAAAAATTATAACACCAGCAGTTGTTTTCGATGCAAAGTAGGTTTTCTCCCAACTACTGTCTCCCAGAACTATTCTGTATTCAGTGGTCCTGGCGAAAGTGGGAATGTTGTGCCATTTGTATCAGCTCTGTGGGCTACCAGGGAACCTCAAAAAGTTCAGGTCACATTTCTAGGTCTTGAAGGAATTAGGGAAAGGACTCCATGGGGTTAAACTTAGTATTATCTCATCAGCATTATCTCATCAGCATTCAGTACCATTGCTATGCCATGAGGAGAAAAAATAACAGAGAAACATGAGAAGAGGAATAGATAAAAGGCAAGCACTGAGAGGAAAAACATGTTGTTTCTTAATTGAGCTGGAGGAAGGGAAAACGTTGCTTGCAGCTCTCTTTTGATGAGAAACCTTCTCGTGCTCATGACTATGTAGGTTAAAAATATAGTGCTGTCTCTATTAGACAGTCACATTGTAATTCTTATGTGGTAAATCAATGGTAAAATTTCAGGAAGAAAGCAAGAGGAGGAAGTGAGGAAAAATATAATTTAGCAATGTGAATATTTGTGGGAAGTACAAGGTTAATTTATCTGACTGAAGGCATCATTGCAACCCCTTTGAAGCTGTGCATATTTACAACAGCTGAGATTTTCTCTCCCTTCTTCTTTCTCCCAGTGTCTCAGTCCCTTTCTCCCTGCAGTATCCTAAAGTGTTTCTGATAGTGTTTGTAGTTCTATACTGTAGCTTATGCTGTACACAAAATGGCAAGTGGGGAAGACCCCACAAACTTGTAAGAGTATTAGATTCGGCATTAAGACATTGTCTCATACCTGGCATTTTTTCCTGAGCCATCTAAAACGCACATATTATTGCAGTTACAAGATTTTTTCTTCTTTTTTCTTCCTTTTCACTTTTCAGACAACAGTATCCCTACCTGTTATCTGGGCTGGACTAGAATTAAACTCACCAGAGTGAATTCTGAAATGGATTTTTCAATGTATTTTATTTGTAGACAGAATAAACATGGCAAGAACAGCCACTGTAATGGCATTTTGGCACTTCAGCTCACAGGTGGCAGGGGAAGGTACAGAAACTGAAAAAATAAACAAAACCGCCCCCTACAAACAAACCAGTAAACTAAATGTCCTTGAACTTGGGATAAAGGTTGTGACTGGGGCAGAGGTTTTATAATACTCCTATTGTAACTAATACTAATGCGATGTTTTCTAATTATAGAATAAACATTCCCTCTCGGATGGAGCTGCCTGTCAGCCCACTCTACAGGAGAAATCGCCATATGGACTGCTCTGCAGACGGCTGGGCAGTGGCATGTGTACAGCTGTGCAGGACGAGCACCCAGGTGTTTCAGCCTGCCTGTGATAGGCAGCCAGCAGGCAGTTCTGCAAGGGTGGGGAGGATACTCAGTCAGGGTGAAAGAAACCAGCAAGATGAGACTTGACAGCAAATAGCAATAAAAATAAATAACATTGATGGATAAAATTAAAGTGCTCTTTTTTTTTCTCTTTTTTCCAGGTCAAATCAGGGTTTTACGTAAGGTACAAAATCCGATCTTGCTTACGATTTGCTGAGACTGTAAAGAAGAAATATGAAAATAACACAAGGGTAGGCATCCATGAAGTTGTTCAAAATCATGTTAAAAATAGCAAAAATGATGGAGTTGCTTTGCTGCCACATGAACTAAATGAGCCTACCTGAAACAGACAGCACTAATTTCTATCCCCAGATTTTCTCAAATCCCATTCCTGGATCCTCTGCTACCTGACTCCAGTGGCTCAACTGATTTGGATTTCAGTCCTATGCTATATATACTACTTAGACCATAGGGAATGCAAAGTCACCTCACTGACTGCATCCAAGTTTCTTTTGACTTGTGCTGATGAAACTGTTATAGAAATCTGAGCTCCTTTCTGTCACAGCTGAATATGGAAAAGATACATTTTATGCTACCATCAGCTGAATCTTCCACACAGCTGCATCCAGATTCAGATATATCCATATACACAAATAATAGTGCTGTGTAGCTGTGAGCACAAAGGAAATAGAGCTTGAAAAAGCTATTACAAAGTGCCAGAGAGTGTTTTGTGTTATACCAAAATACTTATTACTAAGTATTTGCATTGCTTACAAAGCTTTAGAAATGCTTTAAAGGATGCTTTAAACCAATGCATGCATACGATGAGGCACACCTGTAAATATTTTTGATTATCAGTCAATATATGTAGACTGTAATTTTGCTTTGGGCTAAAAAACTTAGAAGAATATTTTGAGAAAAATACATTTTAAAAACACAGAAAGAATTACCATTATAGGTAACAGATATGCAGTTTTATTAAATGTAACGTAATGCATCAACAAAAAACAGTGTTAACTTTTTTACTTTTAAATGTTCTTGTGCATTGTATGGACTATTGACCTTGTTATACATTGGGTAAAAACCAGAGAAAATTAAGAATGTCAGCGTAAGCATCTCTGAGGTTTATAATAGGTGTGGGCTCCCCATTTCTTACAATAATCACCCTAAGCCTGACAAACTTTCAATTATCAAAATGGCCAGTGTGTCAGGAGACTGCACCAGTGGGAGTTTGGACTGAAGAATGAAGTAGAAGTGAATTGAACACACTTGAGTTTTGGTCATCAGTTTTTAACAAGTCAGAAAACATTAATCCTCTTAATCTTGACAAGAATTGAGTGTTATAGAAAGTCAAATGTAGAACTCATCTCATCCAAGGGTGAACAAATGAAAATTAGACCTCCTTGGAATTCTCCTCCTCCTCCATGGAGATCTAGAAATGAGAAAAGTTCTCTTCTGGATATGCCTCTCTCTCTTCAATGACTATAAAATGAGACCTGACAGGTTTCTTAGACTAGGCTAAGTCTTACATAGTTGCACTAAGAGGGGTGAATCCCATCTGTGGGGTGACACATTTGAAAATGTTTGCATGACTTCCATGTTCACTTTTCACAGGCTTTCCAGAAATCTGTATTTTTCAATTGCTTATATTTGGAGTTTATTTGAATTCCAGTCAAATGAATAGACAGGCACCTTACCAAAATACAAGTAAGCTGATTATGTCCTTAAATCCTCCATGTGTATTTTAAGCATAACTTACAATTTCCTTGTCTGTTTTTTGTTAGCTCATACTTGGGAAAGCAGTGCAGAAGACATATGCATCCACATGGGGATACGGATTTCAAAAGCATAACAGAAGAAGAAACATAGTGGAACCTTCAATAAAACTGCTTAGGGAAAGAGAAAGTAACCCCAATGAACTTGCATTGCCACACATTAAAAAAAAATTCCTTCTGTATCTAGGGATCAGTGATTTTTTTATAGTCTGAGTCATTAAAGCAGTTCTTGTTCATACACTAAACAAAAAGTGCAAGTAGAATTCACACCTGTAATCACTATTTGATGATTATTAAATATAATTTGCCTAAAAACTAGGATGCAATGTTGTGTTCTATTAATTATATTCCTGAGAGGGGATATTCTCCAAATGAAACTTTGATGCATGCTGCTAAGATTTCATACTTGAATGGTAAAGCACACCTTTCTTCATAGCACTGCTGGGTTTCACAACCCTCCACCTCATGATTTGCTGTAGGAGCCAAGGTTAAAGCCCTTGAGCACCTAAATTCCCATTAGTGAAGTCCTCCTAGCCACTTAATCCTGGCATGCACAACAGTTTAATTCTGTCAGCATTAAAGAGTGAGGTGCCAACATTCTGTCTAAATCTCAGCTCGATTAATAAAAAAAGTATTTCCAGAACAGTTTTACCTGGGTAGATGCATGGTGTAGCCGGTCTGTAAGAAAGGAAAAGCTGCTGTATGTTTAAAGGGGCAATTCAGTGGTTGGTGAGATGTGAAGAAGCTAAATTTTGACTTTTCTTCTGACTGAACGCAAGCTGCCTGAGGGTACCATTGATAAGGTATTCCAGGATGGGAGTTTCTCAGCCTCTTCTGTCTCATTTACCAGGAAATAATTGAATAACAGAGGAGCCAGAGGTAGAGCAGAACAATTTCCCAGCCTGCCAGTTAAAGCACTCACCTGGAATACGGGATCACCACCTTCTCAAAGGAATATAAATAATCCAGAAAGAGTGAAATAGCTTAATCAGGTAGAAATGTAAGTGTTCCCTCCTCTTTAACCAGGTGGTTTCTATTTACATAGTACATGATTGTTTATAACACTTCAGTAAAGGGGGAAGAGAAAGCAGGGAGTGGAAATGATGTATTCCTTGCTATATTGTGGGTTGTTTAAGTGGGATAGAGAAAGCAGAGGAGGGAAAAAAAATCTATTTTAAAGGCACCAGTCTTAATGCTAATGTTTATTCCAAGACCCATGAATATTTCCAAAAGCTGAACAGACATCATCTGTAGTGATGTCCTTGGAGGAGTTTGTCTTTTAGGAGTTTCTGGTGAAATAGAGCTCTTCAAGAGTCTTGTGACATTGCAAGTCCATAACTGGAAACTTTTGTGATCTTTTTTCTTCCCTGTGGTCAGATAGTTCTATGATTTCCTTTTGAAAGGTGCTGACACTTGTTGGGCACTTTCTTGCATGACTTCAAGTCAGTATATCTACAGAAAATTAGACAATAAAAGCGACTGCTCAGTGCACTGAAGGGCCTTCATAAAGCCAATAATGGAGCAATAGCAGAGCTGGGGTAAGGAGGGAACTCAGAATCTTACCCAACAGTGGGGAAAAAGCAAGACCAACAATTAGAATAGCTCAGGCTGCCACAGAGCTCTAGCCACTTCATTTTGGATTTGTGTCCTCTTTTAGGTGCCCTGATTACTTTGGACATCATACACATCTTCATCTACTGTACAGAGGTTGGAGTTATTAACCTTATTGAGCAGCCATATGCCTGAAGACTAGCATGCAAATCTCTGATATGAGCCTATCGCATTTTCCTTTTCTAAATCTTGTGAGGGAGAATCCAGAGTGGTATCAGGAAATAAGTTCCTGAGGAACCATTCACCAAGATTTTTTATGCAATACAGTCTAAACATCTTCATAACTGGATAGAAGGAGAAGCTTTTTATTTATTTATTTTTATCAGTGAAGTATTACAGAATTACTTCTCTATTGTGTCTGCTTTTATTTTCATTGTTTCCACACTGAGGCTCTGACCTTGCAAACATCTAATTTTGTGCATGTGAGTAGTGCCATGGAGTTCAAGAAGGGCAACCGAAGTGACCAGGGACGTCTGACCCCAATTTAAACCTTAATCCCATGAAGATTTTTGAATATGAAATCAATATGACTATTCACACAGCTAAACACAGGAATGTGAACTCTTTGCAAGGTTGAGACCTACTAGAAGAGGCTCTTTTAATTTCATTTAGTGCAGGAATTCCATGTTTCTGACAATTTTGTTGTTCTTCTTGTAACCTTGCATATTATTGTTTTGACTTTGGGGAAAGATGATTGTCTCAGGGGTTTCAGAAGGACCAAAGGTGTTTGGGTGAGCTTTCCAATATCTGTCAATAATATCCTGAAAGAAAACAGAATTTCCACAGTTCTGCAAACTGTAACTATCTGCTAATATTCTAATGCATTCACTTGCATCATTGAACCTTCACAGAACTCAGGCTTCTAATGGAGAATAATCCCCTGCTAGCTAGTGTTGTGAAGTATTATCTCCACATGTATCATTAATTTTCTTTTCATACTATTAGGCCTGATTAATCCATTCCTAGTTGCCTTGTATTTAAAAATAGAAGTTATTAAAGTGGATTACTCTGAACTGCATAGTAAATAAATTATATAGGTTATTTGGCTCTTAAATTTATGTCATAAAAGTGTATTGTATGTGTACACAAGTAAAGATACACTGTTTTGTATTTTTCTTAATGAAACAGAAAATTACGTTAAATAAAATTCAGTTCTTTCTATAGTGAATAATGCCTATTTACAGGACTTTTTTAATATGCAAGAAACAGGCAAACTTTCAGCTTTTAAAATCCGTTCTTAGGGTGCATCTTTTGCAGTTTTTTTGAAAATCCAATTCTAGGAATTCAAGGTGACATACGCTCTACCTAAAGCCCATCACAATCCCTAAAAGAAATCCAATACTCGTGTACTTTTTGAAATAGTCTAATTCCTAAGGCATTCAAATGCGGTATTTTCATTCTTAGGTTAAAGCCCCCTGAGTGTTTAATTTTAATTGCCCAGGTATAGGAATTGCATTCACACCAGGCAGTGCAAATAGACACCTGAACTCTGTCAAAGCCTTTAGAGAAGCTTGACAAACATGAACTATGAGATTATATTTAGCATCCTCTGGCATACTGGCTACTGACTGGGATTTTTTTTCTACAAAGGACTGATCCAGACTAATGGTGGAATCCTGTTCTAGGTCCTAAACTACTCAACAAGAGGGGACAAAGTGCCCAAACTATCAGGTCTGTGGAGTTTGCCACACTCAGCTTGTTTACAATCAAGCAGTTAAGAGTCACAGGGCAGGAGCAAAGGAAGACTGGTATTTATCTGGTAAGAATGGAACCAGATGAGAATGAAATTGTTGTCCCTTCTCTGGGTCTGGTGTCCTGCTTCATCCCCTAAGGCTGCGCTTACTGCTAACTTTCAGTATAAAGGGCCAACACTTTGGCAAAGGCTGCTGTGAACAAGACAGATCCCGAACGATGAAGGCAATTCATGTTTCCCCTTTGCTCCTGAATTCTCAGAAGAAAAGATGAGAAGGGCTAAATCCCAATTTCAGGATGACATGATGGAAGGAAGCACTTTTTTTTCAATATATTGGTGATATAGGATATTAGTCGTATGTAGAATACTGACAGCAAAAGCTCTCTCAGCTGCAGCAGAATCTGTAAGCGAAGCATACAGCATATCCCTCTCCAAGCCTCCAGAGACATCACCTCATACCCCTGTGGGAGCAGGGAATTGAGGTATCTCTGAAACCTCCCCGTGCAAAAACCCATTCTTCACATTTTTAGAGAAGTCCTTCATCACCTCCATTAGACAACTGGATTCCTCTTCAGTTTATGCTGAAGCATCAATAGAGGGAAATAGCATTTTGCATTGCTTTCCTTTATAATTTACCTCTTTGGTTTAACTTGCTTAATTTTATTCTCCAGTAAATAACACTTAATAGAGATCCTAATGGTTTTTTACACAGTCAGCTTTTTCCTTTGAAAATTTTACTTAAACTTATCTTTTTCAGTCCTCATGATCTAAGTACCTACAGTTATCTGAATATTTTGTCACATTGTCCTCATGAATTCACAATGTCTAAAATCACTTTTCTTCTACTGAATGGACTGTTAAATCAGCTCTCTGAGTGATAAACATGTCATGAGTTTATCTATGTCCTGATTTTGGAGGACTGTTATAAATTAAGCTAATACAAGGTTTTAGTCTCACCTGTATTGTATCATTTCTTCATGGATTATTTCTGTCATTCTCAAACTCAGTCATTTCAAGCAATAACTTTCAGAGAATTGCTTCCTTCTTTCTTCCAAACTTCCTTTCAAAATGCACTCTGACTTAAATATAAGACAGACTGTAAGTTCAATATCTTGCAGCCCTGCAGGGTTAGAAACAGAGGCTTTATCCCATTAGAAACAGATGGCTCCCACCTTCCCAAAGGGCCATACACAGCTCTAACTGGAGTCTCTGCAAAGTCCTGAAACTGTATGTATGTTGTGACAGACTCTTCACACCTGCAATCATGCCAGTTACTAACCTACCCTACACACCTACCTTTCAAAAATTGGATGTGACACACAATAGCACAATGGCAGTGATTGCAGACAAATAAAAGCCTTTGTTTTAGAAAAATAATATAAATAAAAATTGGAAATTTCTAACATAACAAAGACTTCCAGCTCCAATTGGCATGCTGCATCTAATTCAACAAAAAGTTGTATACAGCATGTACTGCTGATGTTGATTAGGGATTTCCTCTGAATGACAAAGGGCTGAAATCTGTCATTTTGATTTATGCTAGCTGGTGATAAGTCAGTCTTACTGGGAAGTCAGCAAACACTTAGAAACATAGGACTAGGTTGAATTGAAATTAATTTTTGAAATGTAGTTCAACTCCTGATATTACAGGTATCTATAACACATAATACTTTTAATAAATTAAACAAGTTCCACTTTAAAAATAGGTTAGAATTTTTTTGTCTGTGTTCTTTCTGTGGATAAATCATTGTTCTTATAGCAAAAATCTTATTCTTCTTTCTTTTCTATGTCTATTCATGACATGACTAATGGCCTTTTGTGTTGTTTAAATCCTGAATCATCATTATCACTTTAAGAGTTAAATTTTTTTCCTGGTGTTCACACCTTATGTATGTTTCCAGCCCCTCTTGACCTTCCTATGACTAAACTAATAAATACCCAATAACATTTTGTTTCTTTTCTACAGAAGATTTTCTCCTGGTCTTATGCATCTGCCTCCAACCTATTCCAGTTTCAATGCATCTTTTCCTGATTGTATGTGATGAGAATTATTTACAGTGTTTTTCGCATTTCACTTTTTGCTTGTACAATGTCATTGATTCCTTCCTGTCTCCTCTGAACACACTTCAAATGATATTTTGTAGGATCACATTTTTCTTTTTTGGGGTCATACTGTCGTGATAGTAAATAGTTGTCTATGATATGTAGAGACAGATTTTCTTCCTCAGTCATTTCCAAATAATGAATTTCTGATTTACTGAAAAAATTGTTATTAATTCATAAATGCACAACCATATATTTCATACTATTGGATTTCATTCTGCTTGCATTTTTCCAGTAGTCAGGGTCATCCAATTCTTTCTGTGTGATATCCCAATTTTCCTAACAAGTTACATATTTCATTTAGCTCAGTATCATATTTCTTTCAAGGTTATTAAAGAAAATATTAATGAAACCACTCAAGAGACCAATCGCTGAGGAACTGCAGTTGCAGCCTCCCTCTACCTGAGTTCTTCCCTGTTCTTTACTCCTATTGTCACCCCTCCTTTAGTCCCTTCTCCACTTTATAATTCCCAGATTAATCCTTTTTTTCTCCTCTTCTTAACTAACAATTCCTGTGTGGTATCAGACTGATACGATCTGCTCTCTTTTCCCATCTAGAAAATCAATCATTCTTCAAAGAATTCTATCAGGTTAGACTGGCAATATCTTATTCTTTCTTTCAAAATGTCTTTCAGAAGAAGCATTGAATATTATTATTTATCAGATTAATGGGTTGTCATTCTGCCCTCCTTTTCATACTTTATCGTCTATTCTCCATTGATATGAAACCACCCAGGAAATAATTTTTAAAAAACCCAAAAAAACTAGAAAATCTGGCTGTGAAATCTGAAGTTCTACATTTCATTTTGCTCCAAATTCTGGAATAAAAATACTTTGTTCCTCTGCTTTGGATACTTTAAGATCTTCATATTTAGCCTCTATCCTGATAGCAGCAATATCCATTATAATGGATAATAACCACTATTCACACACTCATCACCTTTCCTATGTTTTTATGTTCATCATCACCAGGTTCATAGAAAAATGAAGAAAATATTAATTTAAATAGACATCTTTCTACTCTTGTTGCATATTTGTTTTGATTCTTCTATTCTTAATCTCTTTTATTTATGGGATTGAAGTAATTTCTTATAGTTCGACACACAAGCAATTCATAGGAAGCACAGAAATATGAACTTCCCCAATTTCTTCCTTTTTTTATTTTAGCTCGTCCCTATATATTCTACTTTCTGTTTATATTTGATCTCTTTTCATTCCAATATTTCTTTGCGTTGCTCATTTACCCAGTTAACTTTGGAACGCTGAAAAATTTGTCTTTCTGCACTTTTGAGTTCCTTCCATGACGTAGACAATTTCTCTCCTTTGGTTTAAATAAAATCTGTATCCTCTTTCCATCCAAGTTCCTGAATGCTATGGGCTAGTTGGTTTCACTGTCTGCTTCTTTCAGTTTATCAGCAGTTGACCTTTCAGAAAAGAGAACCTTAGAAACAGGTTCTTCATTTATCTTTACTTATAGTGTGAATTGAATAAGAGACAAGCAATAGATAATCACTGGGGTTTTTGTGCATGACCACACAGTTTCTACTGTAACTACTAATGAAAAATCATCTAAATATTCAGAGCTTCATGTTGATTTGGGGACTGGCAGGGGAAGTAGGCACTGTTTGTTTAGAGATGAGTCTACAAATGGAGCAATGATTTTTTTAAATAAGAAAAATAGCTGGTATTTGGTACAATTGGAATAATATATTGACACAATCTATATTAGTAAATTTTGTAAGACCTTAATTTTAATTCCTCCTTATTCATTCATTTTCTGAAGATATTAAGAGAAGAGTGTATCCGTATAAAACAGTTCATAGTATTTTGGAGAACACCATGACATTTTCCTGAAAGTCTCTTCTCTAAATATGGAATGAACCCATCCCTAGTTAACTTGTCAAATTATCACCATTAAAGTGGTCTGGCTGCAGATGTCGTGCAGTTGCTCTAGTCAATGGCAGGAACAAAAAACTGAGAATCAGTAAATCTCTACCTGAACATTGATTGTACAGTATCTTTCTTTGTTCTAGCTGGAATTAGCTGGTGGTCTATTGCCCATTAGCAAACAGTTACTTAAGCAGAAGCTAATGTTACAGATGCTATAAAAAGAGCAGCAGCAGAGCAAACAGATTTAAATCAGCTCAATTCCAACAAAAACTCTTTCATCTTGAAACAATTTAAACTCTACCAAGGGTAAGTAAACAGAAATAATATATTTTCTTTCACCTTCAACTGTCAGTAGTTGCTTTCATATTCTCTGCCTTCAGATATAAGAAAGGTTTTCGTATCTTTCCCAGGACAAGACTCTTTTAAGCTGTTAACATGATTATTTTTCTTTCATTTACACATTTTTTACTGTATTTACATGATACTCAGTTGTGAAACTTTTCTAAACCAGAGTTCCTCCTATAGATATAGAACAATAAAACAGCTACAGGAGAGTCAAGGATCTTCTTTTTTCTATAAATTGCGTTGCTCATACAGAAATATAAAAGCAACTTTAGCAACTGAGTCTGATTTTATTTCTATATTAATGTCATCAGCCTAATTCTCTGCAATATAGTTAGAATCTTTATATATATTCATACATAGAAACAAAACCACTTACAGATATGAACACCAGGGAACAGAAAAGATCCAAAGAATTATTTTATTTTTAAAGTACGAAGATTCTGTATGTTTCCTTTCAAGTCTAATATACCACTTTTAACAACTAAGAAAAACCACAGGCATATTGGAAGAACTATCTTACTTGTTAAAGGGTACTAAATTTGGTTTCCTTTAGTAAATGTCAAAAATTGTGGCTGGCAAAAATGTTCTTCAAAAGTGATTTTTTTTAAAAATAGCATTAGTAGTCATACTATCTGCTCCTGCTGTTCAGAATATAGGATTAGGCTGAACAGAGAGAAGATTAAAGCTTGCTCTTACAAGTAGAATGCCCCAAATATGCTCTTTAGTACTCACTAGTCAGAGGTCCTACCCTCTCAATTGTGCAAATAGAAAGAATTATGTGGGCACTTCCTGTTTAAACTCTTCAGAACAACAGAGATGATTTATACTTGAAACAGATTAGGAAGGGTTTGTGCAAGCTAGTATATTTGCTGGGCTTTAATGCTGTATTCTCCAGCTGAAGGAAAGTAACATCTGGAGTTACAGACCTCTTCAGTGTCTGTTTGCAGCCTGAGAAAAGACAACAAATACACCTGAATTTACCAGGGTCCTCATATGGTTGCTTCACTTAAAAGTTGTTTAATTTGATTCACCTGACTGATTCATCTGGCTCCATCTGTTTAACAGGAGAGAGTGGTAGTTGGGAAGCCTTATAAATAAGAAGAAACTTGATAGTATCAATTCTAGTTATTCTGATCTAAGAAAAGATGCTTGGCTGTCCAGGCACAGTTTTTAAGAGAACAATTAAACCTCTATACTCAAGGAAATATTTTCAGGACTAGAAAAAACATGTCTTTTTTTTCAAAGGCTTTCTTCTGTTAAATATCATCCTTTAGGAAAAGCACAAAGTACAGAAATGTTCTGTGGCTACTGTCACAAAGTATGGGGAGACAGATGTTCCTTTCTCCACCTTGTTTTGTGACAATTTAGTAACTCATGCTGCTATTTTTGTTATTGCTCCTGAAGTACATTCTTTTTCAGTTGCTGTAGATTCCCCCGTTACAAAGAAAACTGATTGGCATGCACAAAGCATATCCATCTTTGCTCCATCCTCTCAGCCTTTCACATTTGACATGTTAGGGAATTGGCAATTATCAACAGATGGTGCAAATTAGAATGTCATGATATTACTTTAAATTTTCTCCAGTGGCAGGTTATCTTTCTAATAAATCCAGGGGTTAAGAAAACACAAAGATAATATTTCCCTTCCTTTAACCCATTCACCTTTAGTCTTGAAATAAGTCCAAGAACCAAAGCTAGTAAATCCATATATTTTGCTAACTTGCTGATTTAATTGCTCAAGTAACTATTCCTTAATTTATCCCTTAATCCAATAGTTTCTCCCTTAGTTTGATCCCTTAATCTGGAAGTTGATAGAGATAAAAGCTAATGTCTATTATCATTCAGCAAAATTATTAGAAATGAACCACTCATCTAAAACAGAATGAGAAATAGTTAATGAACTAGGGACAGAAAAGGGTAATGTATAATTGCATCAATGACTACTTACCGAAAAGCTAAAGCAAAGAATATTCAAGAAGAGGGAGGCTTTAAAAAATGGAAGGTTCAAAGTATTTGCCACTCAATTATCAAAGGTTACCAAACACAAGAATTCCAAACTGGGCTAGCGTATTTGAAGCATATTGCAGAAATTATTAAGATTCTGATAAAATTCTTGGTAAGCAATGATAATATTTCTGATAATTTAATTAATTTGAGGTTATTCTCATTAATTTATTATTTATTGTGTTTTCTTGTTAAACATTTTGTTGAGAAATAAAGAACTCACAATCAGTTTCAAAACAAATAAAGGTAAAAAAGAGAAAATACGTAAAGTATAAATTGCCCTAATCTCATAATTCACAGGGGAAAAGGTTATTTTCTAGATTAAAGAAATTCTGGACTCCCTTTCTAAGTTAAACTAGCAATCAGATTTATTCGCGTTAAACATTTGCAGAAAATAATTTGGTGCTCCCTGGTTAATCAGACATCCATATCTATTTCAGTAACAGCATTCTGGAATAGAATGCTATTTCAGTGATCTCTTTTTGTCATTAACTCTCTGTTTAAGCTTATTTCCGAGCCATTACTTTTTAAACTTGGACATTGAAATCTTTCAGAGTTAACTTACAAGGAATCCACAGATGGGGAAAAAGTCACTCAAAGTTTATACAAGTCCTTCTTGAAACTTCAAAACTACCTGGTTAAGTGCATTTTCAGATATTAAGACTATAAAAAGATTAAAAAACCCAAACAAGGAAAAACAAGAATAACTTTCAAAATCTTTGCCTTTTCACTCATTTAATAACCTGTATGAATTTTCTTGTCTCGATTTTTTCACAAACTGGGGATCTGACAATGTCAGATTGTTCTAGTCATTAAGGATTTTGAGCTTCCATATTTTTAAGGCAAAGTTTAAATAAATAAAAAATTGTTAATAAAACAGGTCTACACTGATTTATATCTTGTAAGCTTCTTTTCTTTGCAGTGTTTCATTTGGTAGTAATTTATTGAACAGTGTCCTTTTAAATACCGATGATGCTCTATCTGTTCTGGAAACAAATGCAATTAGAGAGTTTCAATCTTCACGCGCTTCTTCTGGGCTTATACTGGTAGACTAACTTAATTATCTTAATGGAATTACTCTTGATTTACATTGCTTTACCTGAGCTACAAATCCAGCCTGTGAAATACTTGACCTGCAAGCATATACACGGAAGTTTGAGGCTTTTACCTACAGTACAGTAGGTGGTATATATGTATAAAATTATTTCCATTTCTAAATTGTAAAAAGCAATTCAAATATTTTCCTGCTGTTTCCCATTAAGTTTTGCATAGACCTTTCTTGGGCTATATAGTTATGCAATACATCCTTGAGCTGTACAAACCAGTCTTGGCCAACTTCTACTTTCACCTGTTTTAAAAACAGAATTCATGTCTACTTCAGTGGGAGGAATCACTTCCCTGGAAAACATCATCCTCTTTTTAAACTGTTGGAGGGAAACAAAGAAGATGCTTTGAAACAAAGTCCATTCTAGTAGCTTAATATTTGTTATTTTTTAGATTCCTTTTCAAAAAGAGTGAAAGAAGCATGGGCAGCTGTATCGATGAGAAAATTCTTTTCCATCAAGGCTTGAGTACAATGTCTTTGAAAGAACCTTAGAAATGCTAGCATTTGAAAAGGACAAACAGGGAAACAAACCTCAAAGGGGATGACAATAGTATATGGAGAGGAAGTGGGTGGGTTTAATGCATCTGAGAAGCAAAGCTCCTTATAAAGGCATTGAAGAGATTTAAGGTTCTATTTAGCCACAAAAGGAGTTATGGAATGAAGCATAATTTTCTCACAGGATTTTTGTCTTTTGATGTTTTTGAAACAAAAATTTTCAAAAAAAAGGATAATTTGTGATTTGATAGTCTGGAAATTTGTGTAGGAGAACATATCTATTTATAAATGTGAAAAGTCGTACACCACCATTATTCTTAGGTATGTAAAATGAATTTAATTCGACATTCATTGGGAAAACTACTAGAAAGTTTTTAAAAACGTGTATTATTTGAAAGCACAGTAATTCTCCTTCCCCATTTAGTATGCGTGAACTCTCTGTACATTAAAAAGACCTAGTCTCAGTTTTAGGTCTACACCTGCCATTAGGATTGTTCTAGAACTTTATGAATCTGGAAGTAAACCGCAGCAGTGCAAAATATCTATGATTCTAACTTTAGTAAAGTGAACCAAATCTAGGCCTCTCTACTCAGAGTGGGCATTGACTGCAAAAATAAAATAGCCTGGACTTAATGGTCCCTGAAGAGGATATCTCCACTGTTAGAGCACTTCTGGAATCCTTTGAACTGTAATTTGCTGGTAAAAACCCCATAGAGTTAATCATTATTTTTGTGGTAGGCAAAGGAAAGAGTGAAGGAAAATTTTTCCTTGCTTTTAAATTAGAAGGAAAGTATTCTTAGTATACGAGTCCTAAGAAGGTTGTTCACATTGAAAACCCTTTTTTGTAGGTGAATACTCTTTAACTATTGCAGCAATACAAAAGCTGTCTCATCCTCCTGAGATGTGAATTTCACCTTGTGGTCCAGGTACACAGACCCCTTTGTAACAAAGTGAAGTCAATACTCACTCATCTCCTCTGTATGGCTTATATCATGGCATGTATTGCCATGTGCATACCTTCAAAAGCATATGAATTTATTGTAATAGTTTGCTTCCAATTATCTATTCAGGAAGGATAGGGCACATGGTCAGAAATCTTACCTTTAGAACATTTTGGAAAGCAGATGAAATTCTTCATCTCTTTGTTCAATCACTTTAAAGCTTAGGAGGACTTAGACATGGATAGATATGTGCTCAGCTTTCCAGTATGATTATTCTTATATTTCTTGCTAGAACTTCAGTGGGTAAAAATGTTCTAGCAAAATCTGAAAGCTAAAGGTTGTACCGCTCCTGTCCTACCTTATATTAAGCCTAAATGTGTCAGGTTGCACACTCAAAACTACAGGTACAGGACAGATGAAAAGCCTTTCCTCAAATATAGATACAATTATACACGGAATTTATAATCACAATTTGGTTTAAAAGCATGGTCAAGTCCATGCTTGTGATCTAGTACAGAACAGTCATTGCTCCAGGCCTGAAGCTTCCCTGGTAAATGGTTGTAGGGAAGGGGAAGAAGTCAAAACATACGAAAAGAGGGCTAAGTTTACTTGAAATAGCAATACATTATTTTGTTGATTTGATGGCAATGTTTTTTTTTTTAAAAAGCTTTTAATTGTAAAGGCACATCAAGAGGCAGAGAGAGGACAAAATAAGTATAAAAAAAGAAAGAAAAAATTATTAAGGTAGCAGCATGGGGAAGGCTGATGAAAAGACTGTGACAAGTAGTGGAAGTTGGAGACAGTACTGATCACAACATTCAGAAAAAAGTGCAGCTCACTCCAGAGAAAATATTGTCAAGATCTGCTGATAACACTGCTAAGGCTTCTCTGCCAACTTCACTCTTTGGGACTTGCTAAAAATAAAAAAAATTAAAAAAAAAAAAGAAATAATAAAGAGAAAAACTCTAAATGTCATCCTGAGTTGTGAAGTTTATATTAAAACCTTAAATTGTGTGACTTTATTCCTAAGCTTTCTTTTACTGACAAAATATCATCATCTGATTTAGTACTGCGTTAGAAGAGGCTTTAACCTACCAGTCACTTGTGATAATCGAATCAGTACAAAGGGAACAGCAACTGAAGTGTCAAGCAGTCACTTGGCTGTACCTCCTTTACACCCACTGAAGGAAGCCCACAGCCTCTTGCATTTGTATAGTGAAAAAAAGGGACACGGGGGGAATTTGCCCTACAGGTGCTAATGCCTTCTGTGTTGCTATTACTCCATCAGACTGCCCTCATTATCAGCTAGAGGCTAGTTCAGCCTCTCCAGAATTTTTATGAAGTCCTGCAGACTGAAAACATGCCAGACTTTTTACCAGTGCTTCTGATTTTGCATCAGTACAATCACATTAGAAGAAAAACACATGGGAGAATCAAATCCCGTAAATGAAATAGAAAATCCCTTTGGATGATTAGTTCAGACCAATGTTAAAAGAATATTTTGTGTGCATGTCAGGTTCTTTGCCAGTCTCAAAGTAGTCATTTGGATTCACTTCATTATAGGCACTGCAGTACCTTAGGAGAGAAAGAGAGAAATAGAGCGTGAGACAGAGTAATAATAACCCTTGAATAATGAAGTCTTTCTCCTAGCAGAACTTCAAATAACTCAGACAACTATCTTTTAATCAAATATACAAGCAGCAGTGTAACTGAATTCAGCATAGCTAGCATCCATGAGGAGAAAAATGCACAGAGGAACTCGAAGGAGGAGATGCTGGGTAAAATGAAGAGAGCACTACGTCATGGGCTAAGACGTATAAAAGCATGAATACCAACTTGACAGCAGAATAAACACATTACTCTAAAGATGGTCTGATCTTTTCCTTTTTAAGTCAATAGGACTTTTCCCACTGACTACAGTGGGAGGGAAAACAGGCTGTTATTCTCCAGGCTGCTTCTTTCTACCAGTCTTTTTCTTGTTCCCTACTTTTCCAGTTTGATTTTCTGGCATGTGTTCTCCACCTCTGTGCTGGGGGGTTCCGCTGCTTCATCTTTATTTTAAATTTTCCTCTGCTGCTTGTGCTTTTTCATTTGCTCTTTTTCTGACCATGATATTTTAAATAAACAAAATAAACATTGCATATTAGAATCAAGTAAATCTCAATGATGATCAAAGGACAAAGCTGGTTTATGAAATATAGTAGGAAAAAATTAAAGCAGAGCTTAAACTCCTAACATACTTGTGTGAATTCCCATTTGTCCTTCCTTTGCTGAGTGGGTGAAATACTTATTAATTGACTTTACCACTGGGCTTTTTCCAGATATGAATTCCTATATAGAACTCTAGGTTCTAATCCCAATTCAGTAAAATTATTTACTAGTGCTGAATTTCAAGAGTATAAATAGTAAAGATGACCCAAGTGTCTCATATGTCTCTATTAAAATGTTGCTTCAGTTGCAAAAAAAAAAAATCCTGTGTAAGCATAGATTTCTTTCAGATATGCTGTTTATAATTAATTTCACTTCAAAATTTAATCAGTATTTATAGAAATCAGAGAAAGTTTTTTCAAATGGTTAAACAATTTTTTTTACTAAATAATAACTGTTTCTATAACCATTGATTAACCTGTCATGAATGTTTACAGGAAAATTAAAATGAGCCAAATTTGAAATTTGTTAAATGAAAATAGTTTGAAACTTGCTGTAATTTTTTAATTTTCCCTTCCAATGTCTTTAATGAACCATTTAATTGACTTTGGTAGAGCTGGTCCTGTTCTTGAACCTAGGCATGTACCTTATGCAATGAGGGTGATGTGGGCAGTTACTTAATTTTTTTTTTTGTTTGTTTTTGTTTTGTTTTTGTTTTGTTTGTTTGTTTTTGTTTTTTGGTTTTGGTTTTGGTTTTTGCTTCTGTTTTTTTTTAAACTTGTATCCTCATCTAAGCAGTCAGATTTGTCTACAATTAGCTACCTCAAAGTTACATGTCTAGTCCAAACTAGCAGTCTAGTCTTCTTTTGTGGTCAATGGAGAGAGATATCTCCTTCCAAAGATAAGGGGTTTGTGGCTGCTGAGATGCATTTCTCTCAGAAGGTGCTGTGTTTTCTTTGACTGTGAAAGAAAAAGAAATAGCTACTATGACTAGAATCTTAAAGGATGGACAGCAGTGCTTTGTAGTGATGAGACCATTGTGAGATCTTAATGATTACTTGATTTCTGCTTTGAATTTTGTTGGCATGCCTTCTGAAATCAAGGAAGCATCTCACAACAAGAAATCAAAGAGTAGGTTTTGGGCTCTATGTGACAGTTTATTACTTTTCATTCTTTTGCTATTGATCATCTTGCCTTGATAATTCCCAAGGAGTTTTCCTTCTTTTCTCACCCTTCTTATCAACAGCTATTCTGGTTCTGTATTAGCCTAATTCAACTGAACTTATGAATGGACTTAATTTTGGACTCTATTTTATTCCTTAAATGCCTCATGAAGCAGGAGAGAATATATGTTATTGCTAAGCACTGACTGAATCAGAACTGATTGTCCTTTCTTAAAATATTTAAAATATTTTTTTGTAAAAGAAAGAAAAAAAGTCTTAAAAATCATTGTGAACAGATTTATTTCCTCCTCTGATACTCAACAGGTCATATTTTTCACTTTCTATCCTACATGTGGTGATCCAATTTGCTACTTCTTTTCAAATTGTACCAATAGGTGGCACTAGAAATTTCCTTCTTTTTTTTTTTTTTCTTTTTTTCCATAAAAAGAGTGGTGGCAAGAGATTTGTCTTTTCATCAGTACAGTAGAGCACCAAAAGAAAATAGGATCTTACAGGGCCTGGAGAGAAGCAAAATAGCATTCAGGCATGGCCTGCAGCTCTTTTTTACAACTATTTGATCTTTGAGATGTAAAGACAGTATTGCCTAATGAACTTGCAATCCTCTTTTTATACTACATATCCCTACTTGCTACAGAAATTTAGGTAGCACAGGGACTTGGGCTGTATTTCCTACTGGCAAAAATCAGCAACATGTGAATGGCTGAAACAGAATTTCTCCGCCTATTGAATAAGTGTAAGATTCGGTAATTTTGGTAGATTTTGACACTGTATTTTGTGGTACCATGCAGCATGTTGTGACAATATGTAAATTTATCTCTATTATGGAAAATTTACTACACAGTTCTGCAATGATTTTTTTCAACTACAGTTTTAAAAAATTGCCTCATAAACTTATGAATATTCACAAAAATATTCATGGAACATTGATGACATAATTTTTTTGTGGCATCTTTGGAGAAGATATCCAAACACCTCTTTACAGCACACACACTGTGTGAGAAGAGCGAAGTGAAAATTTGAATGATTTAGGTAAGGTTTTTTAGATTTCTAAACTCCCTGAAGAACATCCAAACATAGCCAAAACATTCCTGGACATGGGAATCCAATTCCTGCATCCACAAACATTTCATAAGGGTTGTCTGAGAGGTCCAATATGTATGTAATTATTTTAATTTAGTACGTAATAAATACCGATTTTTTTTTTCAGAAGTTGAATTGTCAGTCTTCTCTGGGCTTGGACTATGACATGCACATCATGTTTTGGTTATCTTTTCTTAAAATGTGTTGTAAGAATACATATTCTTATACTATCCACATGGTGTCATATTTACTTTTTCACTCAGTGATCTTCCTTTAGACACATAATGACACGGAAGTGCACACTTCAAAGTAAGTATATGGTCATTTTCCTAAATAAAGATTCCTGCCTACATCTGTGTCTTCTCTGTAGTTAACAACTGTTTGGTTTTGCTTGTCAGATAATGAGAATGTTGTATTTAAAATATACATCATACAATACCTAGAAATGTTTTCTGTAGTGTTCTTCTCACTGCCATAAGATTTATCCAGTCTGGTTTGTCATGCTGTTTGTAGAGAAAGTTATCAATAGTGAGAAGGAATTGAAGCTTTTGCAGACACTTAGAGAGATAAATGGTATTTAGGGATTTTGGGAAAATGTCATTCAATCCACAGTTCTTTCTGTCAACATTCACACTATGGCCAAGGTGCTCTGGAGTCTGAGGTTCAGCTTGATTACCAGATGGTATAAACTACATTAGCAAGTGCAGAATCACACAGCACAAAGGGACTTGAGAATCATCTCCATTCAGAAGCGGGTGGACTTCCTATTTACAGTGAAGAAAGAGGACAAAAGGAAAGGAACTTCACAATACATTCAGCTACAATTTTGTTAAATTATGAAGGGATAGCAGTGCAGCTAGCTTTTGCCAAGTCCCCTAGTACCGATCTTCCTTCAGACAGTTTCCCATAGCCCTTTCTAGCCCTTTAGCTATTTAAACAAACCTTTCTGACAAATTTAGATCTGATCCACTTTCACTCTAGCTTTAAGGCAAAGTAGACCATCCATATCAACAGTTATATCATGTACATACGCACGTGTCAATAAAAATAATGAAAAAAGATTATTTAGAAAAAGGTAAGCAGTCTCACAAATACATACCCTATTTTAATAATTTTTTACTCCGTTACTTTGGAACTGTAAGTATTTAAGCAGCTATAAACATTCAGACATGGGCATACATATGTCATATTTTTAACTTGATTTATACTTGTGAAATGTAGAGTTTTATATCAAGCCAGACATAAAGAGGAGTAATTCTTGCTGAAGACAATTCGTAATTCTGCACTTAAAACCAGGAACTGAATGCAAACTGATACCCAAGTATCTAGAGAAATTCTCTGAAAAAATAAAAGATCAAAATGCAAATTATTGGGGGCTTAATAGCTTCATTTTCAACTTAAAGTCCTGGGAGTGGGTGGGGGAAAGCTCGAGAGAGATAACACCTTTCATGACCAAGCTCAAGATGAATTAGTGCAATATACCCAGTGTCATGTCTTATTGCTTAATTGACTACCTCAAGGTATAATATAGCTGGCTTTATCACAGAAAAATCATTTTGATTTATTTGATGCATTGTATATCAAAAGGAAGCATGCATGAGGTTATTAATGTCTTGCATAGTTGTGATATGTTCCAAGGGCACAGATAATGTATTTCATCATATGCAGTACTAGACAATTATAACTAGTACGCTGAAATTTTGTATTTTTACGAATTTTACTTTTTTATTGTATTTTTTTTCTCACATTGGCCACTTGGCATGTAAAAGTAGTAGCATGAGTAGTGCTTATGGTCTAAAGGAATCTCTTGTAAATGTTGCAGAACTTCAGCTGGAACGGAACAGTTGGAAATATTGGCTATAATATAAATGCAGATTACAACCATTCAATTTATTGCCAATTTATTATGGCAATTGAGTTGTTAATTGTTCTCTTTGGCTCATAAATGTCAAGGTCTATCTATAAGAGTTCAAGCGTCTGGGCCAAGCTCTCTAAATAAATGTACCTCTGTCACATAAAAAAATAAATGTGTCTAGTGGATATCAACTTTTTCCTCATCTTCTCCTAAATCTTCTGGAGTTACTAGAAAATTAAGGTGGATTGTTTAGAAGGAAAAATTTTAAAATATATTAAGTTGAGACTAGAGAACTTTCGCTTAAAATTCAGATGAGTGCAACACTCCTTGATGGGGCAATTGAAAGTCATTTTTGACTTTACCAGTAAAGGGTCAGTAACTTTATTTAAACAGTCTAAATGTTTTATAGAAACCATTCTGTGACTCTATGATTTTACAACATGTTTTTCACTGTTTTTCCATTCCAGGGCAGTCAGTTATTGAAAGCTTGAAAGATAGAAGGACTGTGCTACAATCATCTCAGGCAGGCACAACACAGTTTAGACATGACGAGAACTCTTTCTTTTTCTCTTCTCACCTCAGGGCCTTAATCTCATGTGTTTTGAACATGGTACTGCTGCCTACTGCCCTTCTCCCAGCTGCAGGCATGCTTCAATTGATCTGGCTGCTAGAAACACGCAAGGCTCAGCCCATGAAATTGTGGATGTTGAAGTAACTCCTGCAGATATGTTAAAGTCAGAGGAATATTTCCATTTGAAGATGCTTTTATACTAGCAACCAACTATCTGACAGGTTACATGTCATGCTAAAGCACATGCTAAGTCAAACATTTGATACGTTCATGTCATGATAATAAATTCATCTCCATCTCTTCCTAATAGCACAACAGAGTTGTTTTCTGCACAAGTATTTTCGTAATTTATGATGTCTGCTTAGGAGAAAAGCTGCCTGCAGCTAATTCAAATATACTGAGAGAGCAGTATTGTACAGAATGGTTTTACATTTACCAGGAGATTGTCACTTTACAATGTTGTAATATCAGTAATAATCTTTCAATAAAAGTAAAGGATGGATTGAAACTACTCGTAACAAAGTAGTTCTCAGGACTAAGCTTTCAGATTTCATCTGGAAAATCTGCTTTCATTTTGTTTTTGAACCTGTCTGGCAATACTTGAGACACTGAAATTTCTCCAAGTGACTTCAAACAGATGCTTGGAGGACAATGAAAGAATTCTGGGGTTTAACTACTTTTGTTACCATGGAACACAGGAAAAAAAAAAATAATTCCAGTTTGCTTGCCACAGAGCTTTAGTTTCAGTCATTTTCTCTAAAGAAATGTCATCAAACTTATGGAGAAAAGAGGATAAGTTTCTCTGAATGCCCAGAATTCTAAGGAGAGTGCCTAGAATAACCACAGATCTAAACCTGTAGAACTAAATCTCAAGAGCAAACATGCAGATAGATTGAGTGATCTGGTACACTACAGTGGACTTGAGGATACTTTTCCACTTCAAGGGAGATTGTAAAGAAAACTATGAAGTAGTCTTGGTCAAAATGGCACTTTCTTGATCTACCACATTAGGAATTCTGCCAGTGCTGGCAGCCCCTCTGGTTTATGCTGAGCTGGGCATGAATATTAATAGAGCTGCGTGGCCTTTGAGAGTAAGGTCTGGGTTTTTAGTTTTCTTTTGTTCACTCTCTTTCTCTCTTTCTCTGCCCAGGAAATATCTGTGCATGCCAACAAGGTGTTTATCAGGGAAAAAATCAGGTAGACTAGATTCAAATGCTTGTTGCTTATCTGTTCTTCTTCCGAGAAGATTACATCTTCACATAAGTGCTGAGCTATAAATCTGTGCTTTCTTCTTCCCATCAAGATCTCTGGGGCTAGAACCATATGAAAAAATACTCGGCTGCCAGAAAAATTGAAGAAAATTGTTCTCGCCGAGTTTTGAGATGTGAGAATTATTTTTGAAAATACTAAAAGCACATTATCTTTTATTTATTCCCTAAGGCAAGTGTATTAAATGCAAGTAGTTTATCAGATTAAGTAGGTCCCAGTTAGCACCAAGTTATTTGTCAGATACAATGTGCTACAACCCCCAGAGAGCTGGGATGATTCAGATGCACGTGGAGAGTTCATACAAGAGTCTCTGTACCTTAATAGCCCATGTTAGCTCTCTGATGAATTCGTTTTGAGAACCATGGAAGGGAATAAGGCAATCCCAAACAAAAAGATAAATTGATGTTATGTGCTATTAATGCATGAAACAGGTAAAATTGATTACCTTTTTTTTTTTCTTTTTCTGTCTTTTACTTTCTGATTTTATACTTCCCTTGTAATTTCTGCATGGAAATGACTTTTTTTGTTCCCACCACAAATGTGAGTGGACTCCAAGATGCTTTATCAATGCCTATAGGTACTAGCATTATAATAGCATCGATTCTAGTACAGATTCCGTTAGCCTGAAATCTTCAGTCAAAAGAAGTGACAGGCAGTCCAGAAGCTTTGCAACCTTGTACCTTTCCCACTGCTTGTGGCAATAAATTCTGTTACTTCAAACCCCTGGAGTCTCCCAAAAAATCATACTACTCAAATTTCATACAGGGAGGGAAAGAGAAGAGAGGGGGAAATGCCTTTGACTCAGTCCAGCTGGATTTTTTTAAATTTTAAAACATTTCTCTGTCTTTTTATCTGTTATCATAATAGTCTGCTAGTCTCTACATCAGAAAGAAGACACTTATGTCAGTGGGATTTAGTCCCTTAAGATATTCAGCCAGCTGGCTGCTTTTGAGACTTAGTCCCTTGTTCAGACCAGCAGGCGACATTTTCAAGCCAAAATCAACAGAATCAGGATACATGAAATAGCCATAACCTTAAGGTTTTTTCTTATTTTTCCCATATTTTATTCCGAACTTCAAGTAGAAATAAGAACAATGAAAAGCTATATACATTAAGACTATCATTTCTATGTATCAACAATCACAAAAAAATGAATACTTTCTTATTTCATTTCTAATTGCAGGAAGAAAAATTGAGGTCTAAACCATGACACATTAATTTTACATTTGTACAATACTTTCTGAAAAAAATGTACTGTGGGCAAAACTTCACATAGTGGGGCTCTATGGAAAAGACTGAGGCATCATTGTTGTTTGGAGAATGAAGACATGCCCTGGATACTGTTTTCAGTTTTGATTTTCTCATTACAGAAACCCTGAAAACTGTGAAAGATCTATAGAACAGCAGTGCCCAGATAATGGTGAGTGAGCAGACTGTATATTCTCTGTAATTAGAGATTAAGAATTTAGGGGAATTCTGACCAGAAAACAGAAAGCTAAATAAAAGGGAGAGCTAGTAAAAGCATCTCTACCCAGTATCTATACTAGATGTTCTAGTGTAATTATTTCTATAAAATAGGTGGTGGGTGTTAGCCTGACATTCAATAACAACACTTTTAAAACTGCCATTGTTATTCGTGTAAAAGTTAATTAACCCAAGGAACTCACACATAATATGCAGCAGAGTTTCCAATGCACACCTAATATCAGATTAATCTTTTGTAATACTCAGAATTGCACAAATCTAAAACCAGTCCATCTTTATGTACCAGAACATCAGCTGGTGATCAGCCAGTGGCAGGGCAGAAGTTCTGAATTGTCAAGGGCAAGGAACAAGTGCTTTCATTTAGCTAAATGTTCTTTTACCCTCTGAAAACTGAGTATGACAATAGAATAGTGTTTCTTTGTTCAGTATTTCCTAATGACACCCAGATCATTTTTGTGTTACTCACACTTTGTAACCTTCAATCTCTATCAGCTCACCTGAGATCTGAACGCCAAACTGCATTCTCCTGTGATAAGCAATTCAGCATCTTCACTAGATAATGAAGTTTCTACCCAAATGGAATATATCAAGGGGAATAGCTGACTTATACTGCATGGTTAAGTACAGCTCATGAGCTTGCATACAGAGGCATAAACCAGCAGATTAGCAACAAGGCTGGAGAGCATGTGCTCCATCCTGGGAATCACTGAGACTCAACCGCAGGCCTGACATTATGCGAGGAGATAAAAAGCCATTGCCAATTTCCTGTACAAATTACTTCTTGAGCTCCCCCTTTCTTTTACTTTCTGAAGGTGTAATTTAAGTGTTTAGTGGCCATAAGATTTGGATGTATCGCCCCCAGGGCAGGAAAGATTTACAAACCTTGGTCATTACCCATGCAAAGAGTAAATTGCAAGTGACAATAACAATTCAGAACATTTTCTCAAAGATGAGTTAATTGCAGTTAAAAATCAAAAGAAAAAGGAGCTGTATTATTCTCTCTGATTTGAAGGAAAGACAAGATCACAATAGACTTTATTTCAGTCAGTGTGATGGGTGGGAAGAGAGTTACTTGCCATTGTTCCTTATTTCTTGAAGTTTAAGGAGAGAAAAAAGGATTGTTGCAAAGGTCTGAAAATGAATGTCCAATGTATCTCTCTTCAAGGAATATCAGAAGGCACTGAGTCTGTGGCCTACTTTTAGAGGTAGGCTTGTAAGAATTTTAATTTTTTTACCATTATTAATATTAATATTATAATAATCACAATCATTATTATCATTATCATAATTATTAATAATGGGTTAGTGTTTGTCACATGAAAATTGGAGCTATCAGTAGTTAGTGCTCAGAGGTATTATAAAACACAGAGATTTTATTATTTAGCTCATTCAAATATTTGCAAGTCTTATTCAACTGAAAAGCATAATTACAGAACTGTATTTCCAGATTTGAGGAATAAAAATGAAATTAAGCACAGATCTGCAGACTCACCTTTTAATGGACATTGAGAAATACACTGTGTTCTTGAGGTTCCTGGGAAAGCACTGCTATTTCAAGCTGCAGGACTATATACCTTTCCAACTGCAGTGAACTGATATACACTTCAGTTGAGCAGGGAAGTCAGGCGCTGAATTAATATTTTATCTATTCCTGTGTTCTGGGAAAAGAAAAAGGTTTCTTCTGCCCTAGAGAAAACAGTAGAATTCAACCGTGAATAAAAAGCAAAGAAAAAAATGGTTATTAGCATTAAGATTTCTTCATACTCAGTCAGCCACCAAGCACAAGGCAGGTCACAATGAGACAGCTACACAGAAACTCTTGCATGGTTCAGATTTTAAGCTGCTGCTTCACACATTGCTGAAGCATGAAAATTTTGTAACATTTCTCTGTCATATGTTTTAACTACATTGCAGATTGCAGCTTAGGACAAAAACACCTACCATACTTCTAGTGTTATACAAAGACCCTTTTTCAGTTACATCAGCAAATAATAATCCACAATGAAGACAGACATAAGAAACCCCGTGACCATCTAAGATTTATGTGCCATTTCAGTCGTTATGACTAATCTTAAACACAGAATATAGTTGGTTTGTTGAGATGTTGGCTCCTCTCTAGAATTCTGAGCTGTTTAAAAACCATATGATTTCTGCTATAGAAAACTTGTTTCATTAGGAAAGTTAATGATCCTGTTTTCTCTTCTCTGATTCAGGTGTTTTATTCTACACCACATCAATTATGGGGAAAAAACTGTCACAATCTGAAGAGGGATTTGCAGAACCTAAGCTGATCATTAAGCAGGTTGGTAATGTTTTCCATTTCACTTTCTTTCCTCCAAATTCTCAATGTTTTTAAGGCAAAACACAACAGAGGTGAACAAACAATCAAAATTTTGCTCAAAATCTATCCAAGAGTCTCAGAATTTATTTTCTCTGTTCTCTCTCACCTGCTTTGAGGAGAGACTGTCAGCTTGCAGTGGCAAGGAATGGCCAAGAAACCACATCCTTAGGAGAGACACAGCTAGAGGAGGCCAAATAACCATCAGGACTTTTGTTCAGTTACACTCCTCCGATGGACATCAGAAGTGTACTATTGAGGAATATTTGGCTGTCTGTATAATTTCAGGCTTTTCTTCAGATGAAAGAAACAATAGAATTCAACAATTCTATATTTGAAAACTTCATGGACACTGCACTTATCCACAGGCATCATATTCAATTAATGATAAGAAACACATCAGTAAATTAATAGAGTTCAGGTGCAACAGAGACAGTGTTTTACATGTGGTTTTGGCAGCATTTGATTTATAATAACTACTGATGGATTCTTACTTTTAAGCAGAATTTCATGTCAGGATTTAAAAAGTGAAGCTACCATTCTTGCTCAGCTCTGATACAGACAACAATCCTCTTTCTTCCTCAGTGGGAGAAATTTTAGTTGCAGTCTTCCTCAAATCAGATTCTTCTAGATTACCCATGTAGGGGCATCATTCATGGCATTACTCATTCCTTGGCTGCTGAAAACTTCCTCCCGTTGTTCAGACTGCATTGCTATGGTTAATACACATCTGAAGATCTTACATCGTTACTGTTGATGTATGTGTAGAAAACACGGAACCACAACCCTGTGATTACCTTTCACACCATAGTAATTTAGTTTGAGGGGGTTTTGCTTTTTTAAGGGAGAATTTAATTAAAAGTCTTTCTAGTCTCCAGAGAATAATCATCTTTATTTCTTGACTTTTAGTAAAAAGAGCAAGCTTCCTCTGTTGGTACATACATTTCTAGCACTGGAAAATCCTGATTATTCATGCCAGTGGGCTAAACAAATAATAAGGCAATCACAGAAAAATGTCTTAAAACCAAGAAAGACTCAAATTGAGATCAGGTCTCTAGACCACCGACAATATTAGATAGCTAAGAAAAAGTATAATCTAATGACTTTGCGTCACTGCTATAAAAATATTTTTAAAACTAATAATGGTTTTACATACCCATAAAAATGGTATCAATTTTCACTGAAATGAAGCCTCAGATAAATCTGGGTGTAAAAGCCATAGCAAGAGATGTGTAATGTATAAATTGTACATTAAGCTTCAATTTAAAGTAGTGTTTAATTTGTTTTCCCTAATGATTTTAGCCATGCAACTGATTAATGCCAGTGGCATTGTAGAAAATTGGAAGCAGAAATAGCTTCAGGTGTAAGGTGTGGTTACTTCATTGCCCTACTTAGCTAAGCAGTAAATTGAAAGCTTGTTGGTTAGGTAAAAATCTTGATTTGCCACATTCTTACAGCTATTTTCTTGTTATTTAAAATTTAGTTGCTTTTGATAATGTTGAACTGCATTCAGCTCTCTAAGATTCAAATGAAGCTTCCTTTGTCATGTGTTGGGAACTTGCTTTTCAAACCTTTCTTTTCCATCCATTTTGGAACAGAATTTAACCTAGAATTTAATTTTTTTCAACTTTAACTCTTAGGAAGTTTAGCAATGAAGTCCTTGATGGCTGACCCTGTTAGTGCGTCTGTTCAACATATCTAGGGTCTCTCAGGATCTCAAAATGGCACCACAATGCTTCTAATTATGGAGTTACCAACAGTCACCTGGTCAATTATTGAAGAGTCTTGAACTTATTTTCACTTGAATAGCTGTCCCAAAGAAAATTTTCAAACAATGTTCAAGACTCATCATTTGCTTGTCCTGTTTTATTTATCTTCCACCATGTTATTTTAAAGCAACAGATGTCGAATAAAGATATTTTTCTTGTACAATAGGCCAGAAAATAAGGTAGGAATTTCAAGAATGGTAATCCATCTTCCTTTTCCATATGAATAAATTCAAATCCATATCTCTGTTCTTATCAGACAGTGGCACAAAGAAAGTGTAACGGAAGCTAGTGCAGGACATGCAGATACTTCTTATGTTTAAGCAATGTATGAAAGAAAATTCAATATTATACAGACCAAAACACAGGCGATAAAAACCCTACAGAAATGGCAATGAATTTATAAAGAAAAATGTTAAACATTCCATCTGAAAAGTTTCCACCCTCCCTTCTCGCATCATAGAATTCACTTTGTTCAGTGATACAGTTTTAACAGGAAGAATTACAAATAACCCTTTCACAATGTCTTCTTTACTAGTGATCAGAAAACTTCTCATCCTCTTGATCTGAGCAAAGATTTTCTCTAGGCTAGATTTTCTCTGGAATGGACATGTTATTCTGGGGTTTTTTAATTTTTTTTTTTTTAAATTTTTAAAATAACATATTGTTCATGACTAGGTTCTGTTTTGCAATTATTCCCTTTAGTAAGGGATCAAGGCATCAAGCCTCTTGGATAACAAGGAGAGAAGACTGTCTAGGTATGGATTCAGAGAGATGGTCCATTGCTCAGCTCTGTCATAACTGAGATATACAAATGAGAAGCTCTGTCACTTATGAAGATTTAGATAAGTAAAGACTAGACAGCTGCTCTTCTGGTGTGCTAAGGACTGTGACCGACCATTCAGGAATCTAATCTTATTTATGTGCTATTTTAGAGATTGATGTTCCTTTTTCATTGTAAAAGGGGTTTTACACATCACTTTAAGCAACCATCAGAGTCAATAGGAATGTGACAGGAGTTTGCTCTGCCATTCCCGAGCATGAGTCACTAGTTATATGTTGTTCAAATGTCCTCTGAACTTAGTTTTTATTTTTATTATACTTTCCCCGATTATCATTATTACACTGATTTGCCTGGTTCCCATGAGTGAGAAATTTCCTGGCACTTAACATTACAAACCCACAGTGCAGCTTGTGTCTGTCTGCCTTTTTAATGTGTAACCTATAGTAGCATTTCTAGGATAATGCATTACAAGACTTAGTGACAATTTCACCACTGACTACCTTCCAGATAGAATATAAAATAACTTGACTAAATTAGGAAGCTTTTTTTACTATTGAGGCAGCTTCTTTATTCTATATATGGAGATTGTCACCTCAAGAACTCTAATACCCATTGGTACTTTCTGATTAACAGTTTTTAGGGGGTTAGTTCAGTGAGCTGATAAAATCATGCAAAAAACTTGTCCTCCCTTAACAGTTTCAAACTCTAATACTTTAAATTGTTTGTGCTTTTTGGTTTGACTTGAGATTTATGTTTTGTTTGGTTTGGCTTTTTGTTTTCTTTTTTTAATTAAAAACTCATTAGAGTTACAAGCTTCATTTCAGATTTCTCATTAACAGCCTCAAAATGGCACAGCAGCCTGCACAATTTGCAACACTAGAAGAACTGTCTTTAGTGTCTTCAAAGGAAATACCCTTTCAGAAGTCTTAACCCTGAACCTCTGCCCTACAAGATTCTGAAATTGAAGAAGGGCAGTTATAATTCACAAGAAGATATCTGGGCGTGAACAGTAGGTATCATCTGTAAAGGCTACTCATTCAGCCCTTTACCTCTAACGCTACAGAGTACTTCTGCAAAATATTTCAGGCATGCTTCTTTTCAGACCCAGACCAGCACTATGTCTGAAGCTGGTCAGATGAGCAATGACAGGAAGCCCTGATCATTCCTTGACCTTGTGCAGATGTGCTCCATATTCTAACAAAGGGGTCATGAAGGGACTGAAAAGTGTAAATCTTCAAAAGACATGATCAACCAGTTAAGGCTGCTCAGGCAACCCATCAGGTTTGGAACCACAAATTTGCTGTAGATGCTCAGTTCCTTTAATTTTTGTTAGCTTGGTTTCTCTCAGCAAAATTCTCTAAACCAAGAAATATTTGTTTCAGGGAATGCCTCTTTAAAGATATAAGCAGCTAAATGTTCTCTCTCACTCATATTCCCTGCTAGGCATTCCTCTTTCATCTTTTCTAACTAAAGGATATACATATATGTAATGAAAAGTTCAGTAATTAGAATATGTCCTAGGGAGGCACAGGAGATGAGTTGAGATACATCCTCTTCTCTACCTAATGGACATAAGAAGTCACATTTCCTTTTTTTTTTTCCTTTTTTTTCCTTTCCCCAGATGTATGTTCCAAATAAAGTATATCTGCAATGTGGTAGTACATTTATCATATCTGTCTAAACTGTCTCACTTTTCTGAATACTCATTAGGCAAAAAGCAGCATATGGCAAGTTGGTAGAGCACTAATATAGAATGGGTGAAAATTGGCTTTCTTTTATGGTTTCTTCCCCATATTCTGTTTTTGTGATACACCTAATTAGACAATAGTTTAACCATTTTCTTAAGAATTGAAATAATAATACTAACAAATTAAGCAAATAAGTTTTTTATACATTCATCAAACCAATGTGTAACCACAATGAATTTCTTAGGCAACTTGAAACACTTTCTACCTTTTTTCTGTTTCCTTTGCTGGTTATAATCAACTCTTTATATATATATACATATGTGTCCAAGTAATGTGAGAAATTATTATGAGTAATTATGCTTAATCTCGCTTGTAAAATATGAAACATACTACCAGATTGATAACGACAATAACTATCTAATTAAGCAGAATGGTATGGGTTGGCATGTAAGGACTTAATTATGTGATTACTTGTATATATAGTAAATAAATATAAATAATAAAAATAAATTGAAACAAAATTGGTATCAAAAAAGCTCATCTGTTTGAGAAAATTTCTGTACAGTATGACTCTCTTGCATAAATTTTACAATGACTCAAATCATGTGATAATGATAGTTTTCATTGAATTCCCTCTTCTGAACTACAGATCTTACAACACACCGGCCTATGTTTGAATAAAAGAATAAAACAAATAACAGTTGATATGCACGGTGCTGTACTATAATAATCCAATTACTTCCCATCGTGCGGAAATGGCATGCAATTTCCACACCTGTGACTCCCAAGAGATGTTATTTGCACAGTTTGGATCTGAATGCCTAGTCAAATTTTGCTATGGTGCTTTGGGTCAGATTTATGTTAAATTTCTCTCTTTATAAACTCCACAGTCACATATTATTTTCTGGTGTGTTGGTTCCATACACTGCTCTCTTGCATAGCAGGAAATCTGTCTTGATGATCCACTTCTGCATCCTTGTGGATAGTAGCCATGCCGTAAAGACAACTCCCGTAGTGAGAAGTGCCAGCTCCACAGTGGGGAGAATGAGAGAGGTGGGGATGGTGTTTTCCCTATGGCATTTCATCTGTCTTTCATAACGTAGCTGTTGTAGTAGTCTTAGGCAAGAGACCCTTCAGTTCTACATTAAGACCAGTGGTCATTTTCTGGGAAGCGGGATTTTTTTGCCATCAACACACAAGAAATAAATTTTATATATATCAGGAGTCATGGTCCTAATAACCAGAGTTATTTTCCTAAGTGAAAAAATGGCACCTTGTCTGATGCTTAGGGCTATACGAGCATTGACAAATTGATTATGGTATAAAGGATTTCTATGGCCTTTCAGAAGTCAGACTGATTTTTTTGTTGTTTTTATTGGATTTTACCTCAGTTGATTAAATTTTACATGTTTTACATTTGTATCTACAGCTATTTCAAACTTCCTGTCTAAATCAAAAATCTCATTGACTTCAGCTGTGCAAAGCACAGTCAGAGTCATCCTTCCTATTTCTGTATTTCCCAACATAATATTGCCCCAAGTCTGCGTGCACAAAGACGTAGTCTATATGTGAAAATAAAGAAATGTTATATTTCATTCTCTGTTCTCTCTTTCTCCCTCTTTTTTTGTAATTTTTTGTTTCAATTTTGTAATTTTATTTAATTTTTGATGTAAGCAAACAGTTCAGGATTCACTGAAAAAATTGTTTGGTATTTTCCTTTGACAAATGTGAAACTTCCAGCTGTCTATTGTGGAAAAAAACTGTGAGACATCTCTTTTAAAAGTCATCATCTCTGAGTTGTTGACGAAGTGCAACACCCACTGGAATTATGGATCCCTTTCTAACACATATTGTTGTGTGACCAGCTGTAGCCCAACAGTGTACCATATGTACCCATGGAGCATCACTGAACTAACAAAATTCCAGGACCTTCGAGAATTTCAAAGACACAAATAACAAAGTAACTGGATATTTTTGCTTGCTGCTAGACACAGTTCTGTCAAAAACTAACAAACAAACAATTCCCCCAAAAGGAAACCAGAGATTTTCTTAACATGTATGAAATTCACCCTGGTTCAAAACTATGATTTTCTTCTGTAACAAAATCTATTGGAAACAGAACTCATCTGGTAGGAGGAAAACAAATAATCTCCTCACTGTTGTATTTCATATTATTGGAATGAATTGCTTAAAGTAAAACCTACAAAGGTTCATTGAAATCATCTCAGATAACCTGATATATTTTGTAACAGAAAGGGGTCAAATGCAGCAAAGAGTTTGATTTTAAAAGTCACAAGAATACAAAAGAACACAAAATGTTCAGTAGAATCTGCCCTCTACCCCTCTCAGGGCTCATCTGTCTCCCAGATTCACTGTCCTCCTTGCTCTTCTATTACCAGACCTGCATTTTTACTAATGCATTCTTCCTTACACAGCTCTAAAAAGAGATGCTCCTCTTGCCTGGATCACATCATTTCTGTTGTCACCCAGGGTGGCTTCTCCTGAGACCCACCTCCAGGTGCTGTTAATCTATTTAACGCTTCTAATGCTCACTCTACTCCACTGAATAGTTTATGGAGTATACTCTCCCAAAAGTGACAAGTCATAACGTTTGAAATAAACCACCAAACAGCTTTTTAAGTGCAGGAAACACACTGCTGCTGCAAAAACAGAGACTCGATTTCATTGAAGAGACAACAGGGGGACTTCATTGTCAATTACTTGGAAACCTATAAAACTTTTCCTGTCTATGACTCCTAGGCTGGAGACACAAATATTATCTCAAGGGTTTTGTGTTTGGTTTTGGTGTTCTTTCCTCACTATTCTTAAAAGTCTGCATTTATTATCATTTGCTGTCTGGTAATATACTTCTGTATCAAGTCACTGAAAGTTTGAAGACATATGTGGAGGTATTTAATTATTCATTCTGTTTTATCTAAATGCTTTAAAGTGTTGTCTAGGTCTTCTTAGTGCTCTTATCTATTAAAAAAAATCTTAATATGACAAGTGAAGCAGTAGGATTTAATACAATCCATCAACAGTGAGTCTCACTATTTGAAAATTCAAGTCTCCCCTCCCCCTTGTTAACCTAATTTTAAATGCATTTGGGAAAATGACATGTGCAATATGTCCTCAATGTCTATAGATTTGCCCTAGTTCAGTACAGGTGGGGATTGATTCTAAAATCCCCCACAGAAAATATTAGTGCCATCAGCTTCTTCTTTCACTAAAGCTCATTTCAACTGTGTCAGTACTGCAAGGAATGAGAAATTTTTTTATAGTGGGTAGGGTTGAACCTTTTGGACATTTTCATCTTCATCATCTCACTATACAACTTTCTTACAGTTATTTCCCACCTAGAAATGTAAAGCAGACATCTAGCAAATAAAAGATTATTGGTTATCTATGTGCCTAATTTGGACACATTATCAGCAATGTAGTCAGTTGTAACAAGCAAAACTGCACCATACTGGGCTATATTTAACACTGACTGAAATGTTTCTTTGGCATTGGAATGGGCTGCCCAGGGAGGTGGTTGACTCTCCATCACTGGAGGTGTTTAAGAAAAAGACTTGATGGGGCACTCAGTGCCATGCTTTAGCTGATAAATTAATGTTAGGCCACAAGCTGGACTCGCTGATGTCAGAAGCCTTTTCCTAGTTTGTTTATTCTGTGATTCTTTGATTACATGATTATTATAAAGGCCAGAGTTGAAGATGCTTAAGCTACCAGGCACCATAAGCAGAAAGTCTACATGGGTTCCCATAGAAACTCAGGTATCGTTTAGAAAGAGCATCAAATCATAGAATAATTTGGTTTGGAAGGGAACCTTAAAGATCATCTAATCCCAGCCATCCTGCCATGGACAGGGATCCCTTCCACTAGACCAGGTGCACCACTAAGCAATGTTCAAGGTTGCACTCAAGTAAAGAAAACATTATATTGCATTGCCACATCACTACTCTCAAGAAAGCAAAATGAAAATAAAGGCATCTAAAATATTTTACAATTTTATCACCATACATGGTGATAAGGTTGGGTTAATGTGGTTAGGTGATAAGATAATATTATATTGTCAGCTGGTGTGGCACTGATCTATGTGTATGTATCATCTTGGGTCAGTGTGGTTTAGAGCTCTTCATTCTGAGTTGGTGTTAGCTGGAGGTGAATCAGAGGCCTTTACATCAAGCGTCATTGGGCTTGACCAGTGTAAACATGCATTCATACAGTTTATTAAACTAAAATAACAATTTGCTAGGGTAGGTGAAAAGGAAGAATGCAGTTATCTGAGAAGTCATTGTTTATCTGCAGTGAAAAGACCTTTAATGATCCATGAAGTACTTTTATGGAACCTATCAAAGATGATGATGAAAAGCAAGTTCATATGGACTGTATTTATTTTGTCAAGGTGGCAAGTTTTGGTGGCAAGTGCTGGTCTATCTGAGTGGCATCTGCAAGAAGGTTGGGCTACCTTGTGCTGGGCACAGCTGATTCTTCAGCGAATCCACTGCTGACCACAGCTGACCCCATCAGCAAAATATGTCACAGCCCTGGCAAAACATATTTAAAAAAGGCAGGAAATTCCAGAAAGGCAGAGAAGTAGGGAAAAAAAGGTCTCAACAGCAACAAAAGAGAAGAAATACCAAACCCAAACCCCCCAAAATCAAATCAAATGAAAAAAAGCCCCAACTAACAACAAAAAAAACCCCAAAAAACAAAAAAACCCAAAAACAAATGAACAAACAAACAAACAAACAAAAAAAACCCCACAAAAGACAAAATAGACTGAGAAACATCAAAGGGAACACCTAAGTCAAAGGAGGAAGAGGAGGTATTCCATGTTTCCATGGTGGAACAAATATTTCCTGCAGAATGTGGAGGACGCTTGCTGGAGCATGGGAAAAATGTAAGAAGGAAGGAACAGCAAAGAGGAACTGCTGTGTACTGGCCATAAATCCTCATTCCCTTACATTACTTAGGGAAGCAGGTAGAGATGTCTACAGTGAAGGAAGGAAGTTAAGCATGGAGAAGGGAGATGACAGGTGTTTTGATACTTGTTTTGCTGCTCCAACTTATATAGATCTCTTTTATTTTGCGATGAATTATTTTCCTCAAGTCAAGTCTGCAACATCTCCAACAGTAGTTGATAAGCAATGTCCCTGACTCTGAGCACACCAGCTTCTTCTTCCTTTTCTATCCTCCTGTTCTGCTGAGGAGGGGGAAGCAGTGTGTGGCTGTGCAGACATTTAATTGTGAACCAGTGTTACTTCCAGAAGGGTGTAAGTTCACTTTGGAAACATTTTAGGGATCTTCAAGTTGAAAAAGGCCCTTCCATATAAGCAGCAATGAGAAAAGCTTCAAGCCTATTTTTTTCAAAATTTAGTCATCTTTTGTCCCTAGAAAATGTGAGAGCTTCACAAGCCTTGTATGTTGTGTCTATCCTAGTGAATTTTCTGTCAGAGGCAATTAGTTAATATCTCACTGGAAAGATAGTCTGTTCTGCAAATAATATTCCAGTGTTTGCTGCAGGGAAGCTTCAATTCCTCTCTTACACTACATGAAGTTTCTTAACTTCTTCTGTGGCAAATCTCTTTGGCTTTTGACGGGGGTAGTGGTACTTTTCAGGTGCTCCTCTCCTGTTTAATTTCTGGTCTGACATGCAGGGCTTTTTTATCTCATCTGCACTCATATTCAGCTAAGTTTCTTTTCTGTCATCCCTTTCAGAGAATGACAACATTAAAAAAATCTAATTTGTCTTTAAACTCAGTTTTAGTTCAGCATATAATAATAGACAAAAATTCTAAATGTATAATTTCTGTATGATTTCTTTGTGTCTTATATTCTGAACTCTGGATTGCGCATAATTTAAAGATGCTTCCTTCTTCTTGACCAAAGTATTTTGACAATTAAACTTGCTTATGTACACACATACATAACTGCTGCATAAATTTTCATTTTAAAAGGCCTTGTTATCTATCAAATGGAAAAAAACCCAAACCACATCATGTGTCAAAAAAAGTTTCTCACATCTATCTTGAAATCAACCAAAGGGGATTCTTATCACCTCATTAACTGGTAGCTTATTTTGGATTATTGGTTAGCATTTGATAAATTCTCCACATATATACATACATACACATACATATACATATATACACATATATATGCATATATATGCATATGCACACATATGCACACTCACACACATATACATATATATATATTTCTGCATGTATATACAGATGTATATATAAATATACACTTCAGACAGTTATTATAAACCACCCATAGCATGTTCACAGCTGTAATTCTAATAAGTTAAAATGAACTGGGATAATAGGACGCAGGGAGATACAAAGACCCTCCAACAAACTGTTATAGACAACATAGCTCATCGATTCATCAAAGACGTATTTTTTCTTTTCTGAAAGAGAGCTAGTCATGTGCCTCAAGGTTATACCTGAGACCATTACTGCTGGAACCATAGCTTCTTTTAGCTGATGATGAAATGCTAAAAAATATTTATATGACATAGAGCACAACCATCTTTGAAAATAATTAGGACCTGTGATGTTTAAACGTTTCAAACATGCTTCTGTATTCCAATCCAGATCTTTTCAGATAAGTAAAAGTTGGGCCTCCAGAAACACTGATGCAATTAGATGTTTCTAAAAATAACAAGTCATGTAGAAATGACATCTTGTGTACATGTTGTCACTGTCTGTATATTCGGACAATTTCCATTAAACTAACAAAGTTGATATTCATGTTGTAATGAAAAATAATCTTGGGAATATATTATTTATAATTCATCTTACCTTGATTTTCAACAGGAAATTACGTTCTTCTATGTTTTCTAGCCTAAACAATTCCTGCTGTATGAGTTATACACTAGGAGTGCTTGTGTCTTTCCACTACCTCCAAAGAGAGATGTGAGGTTTGTAGTTATGGATTTATCTTCCCAAGTCACCATTACCTGTGATGCAACTTTGTTTTCCTGGAGATGTTTGAACAGTGCCCATCCAGAGGAAGTGGAGAATTAATTCCTTGTTTTGCTTTTCTTGAGTACACAGTTTTTGGTTCACCTGTTAAAATGTCTTTATCTCAGCCCATGGGTTTCCTAGTTTATATTCTTCTGACTTTCTTCCCCGTTCTGGTGGTGAAGGAGTGAGCGAGTGGCTGTGTGGTACTTGGTTGCTGGTTGGGGTTAAACCACAATAGTTATGAAGGTATTTAATCTCTAAATTAGATTTCCCAGGGAGATCATGGAATTTCTATCCTTAGACATTTTCAAAGGATGTGGTGTTATGCAACCTATTGTAGTTTATTGCTTTGGGTTGAGGACTGAGTTAGACAACCATAAAAGGTCCTTTTCAAATCAAACTTAAATTAGCCTACAATCATTTCTGTGTCTATCCAGCCACCTACATGATTAAAAAACATCCATAAACTGTTGGACAAATTTTAAAAAATAGACAAACATCTACTGAAATAGAATGTTGAATGTATGCTATAATCAAAAATACTCTTGGTCTTTGTATTCCAGGGTCTAAGCTTTGTGGACAGCAGCTGTGCTATATAGACTGCAGTTTATAGAGGTAAGCAGTCAACCCTTTACAAGTTCACACAAAGCCAGAAGCATATGCAAAGAAACTTGCGTTGATTGTTGTGGTTTGGAGGTTTCTGTGCCTAACAACATTTTGCAAAGTATATATAGATCTTCTGGGAGTGCTAGAAATAAGGGTGATTACTTATTGGTTTTGAAAATGCTAATTTTAGTTTCAACACGGATTCAGTTTTCCAATCTTATCTTGTTGATGTGAATAGCATCCAGTGTCCAAGCTGGTGAGTAATTGAGGCTTTGGGAGTTTGGCTGCTCTTGTACTAATTAAAATCTAATCATCATCGTGAGAACAAACACCTACTGAGAATTTTAAACTGTAACTCCTAAAGAACCACTCTCAAAGTTTGCATGCATGCAAATTCTTTGTCAAGTGTTAGGCTACTTAATATGCTGAATATATTATACCTGTAATACCACAGTTTCTTAGCGGTTTAGGCACAGCAATGATCTCACTCTCAGTTCTATATGTAAAACTATGTAACTTTTTTACTTTTCTCATGTCCTCAGCCAATGTTATATGGACACGATGCATGCAGTGGTAAAAATGTTTTCAATATCAGCCATATCTTCAATAAAAGCATTTTTTAAACCTCATTATAATATCAACCCAAGCAACGTGAAGTGTTCTTGTGTTTTGCAAGAACATCATCTAGGAACCAAATATGAATATATTCACATATATATAGCACAAGCTTGATTTATGCATCCAAGTAAAGATACAACTTTTTGTTTAGAAATTGAAAATATGTTTTAAGAAAAATGTTTTTAGGTACACTGAGACTGAAAACACTCACTCTGGAATTAAATCACCTGGAAATTACCATGAATTCTGTCCATTGGCTCTTGTGTGACTTTGGAACATTAAGCTCTTCCAGGAAATTGAAAAAAAGAAATAAAATCAGATCATGAAAAATACAAGGGAGCATATCAATCCTGGTGCTGATAAATTAAAATATTATTACATGTTCTATTGCACCTGAAGATTTTTGAGAATAAGCAAACTGTGATAAGGAATTTAATTTTTAATGAATTTTAGAAAAAGAGACATCAAAAAAATTTAAACACTGGACATTTCAGACTTTAAGGATAATGATAAAAAATATTGTAGGTCTTTGAATAGTGAACTCTCAAGGACTATTTCTCATTGCATTCCTTCTGAACAATCACCTTAAAAAAACACTCACTCCACTCATTTTCAGGCAGCATTTGCTATCTTTTTGCTGTGCATTACCTGCATGTGTCAACAGTAGCTGTAAGTAATTCAATGATGGACATGGAAGCAGTGATAATTATAAACAGCAAGTTTCCAGTGCCCTCCTGCCATAACCTTCTGGTACAGAAAGTATATAAACCCCACCAAAAGTTAAAACTGATAACAGTTTCTGCCTCTTGGCTCTGCAAATTCAGGGAAGTTTTCATGAGGTGGATATGATGACAAAAAGTTCCTCAGTGGAAATGATATGTGAAAGAATTCTTCATGTAGTGCTAAAATGTTACATTTTGATGCAGGGTTATTTAGTAATGCAAAAATTAAATCAAATACAAAAAATAAATATTATAATTTTGATCCAGATTACTTTTGTGTACGTCTTTGAGTCATGCTATCAGATAAATCAAACTAATTTTAACAGGAATATAAAGACAGGTTAAAGTAATGAACCCAAATTCTGTTAAACAGCTAAATGAGAAAAAGAGAGTACCTTATAGAAAATAATTATTTTGGGGTTGGATTGCAATATGGAGTTTTAATACTGCTGTTTAGAGTACCTGACAATATGAAAGAAGGCCACATAGGATTTGGGTTTTGACCCATCTTGTTGAGGAAGACAGCATGGCAGCTTGTTTATCAGAAAAAAAAGTAAAAGCTGTGGGTAGCTTTGGCCTCCATGGGAAAGACTTCTGTCTTAATAAAAAGAAATTTGACAGACACGCCAAATTTTGTCCAGCTAGCCAGTTCCTTTAGGGTGGTTCTACCAACATGAAAGAGTTTTTTCTCTCTTCTATACAAGAACTTACATTTAGCTCATGAAGAGAAGAATAGGAAGGAGACAATACCAAAGAGAAGAAATTCTACGCCACTTGAGCCACTGAAATTGTCGGGCTGTGGAAGGAACCACTCAAGCACAAACTCAGAGAGGTTCAGCCTGAAAAATGGGGTTACAAGAAGGAAAAGAGAAATTATATAGATCTCATGAGAAAATTAACTATGATGTTTTAAGGGGATTTTAGAAAAATGCAAAACTTCTTAAATGTACTAGGAAATTTTTTTCACATGTGAAAAAAAAAGAGAGCTGAAGCTGAACTATGCAGAAACAAGTGTGAGACAATGGAGAGGAGGGAGGACAAAATGTGCCAGTCATGTGTAAACTGTTTCAGTGTAATTCTCTGATCAAGGCCTCCATCTGATCGTTGCACTCTGTCCTATCCTCTTGCTAAACTGTACTTCCTGTGTGATGCAGTCCGTGTGTGTTTGGCAATCTAGTAATGCTCTTTACACTGGACTAGCTGTTGAATTGGAAAAGAAGGAAATCAGAACTAAGAAAGGCCCAAGTTCAGAGTTGGAGACTGGATGAAAAAAAGGCTGAGGGTCTGGACACAAACTGTGGGTGTTGCCTGTCTGGGATCTGAGGGACTCATGCCTATCAATCATTAGTGAGGGTGTGTGAATGTACCAAACTTGCAGACTTCAAGCCTGATCAATCAGACATGAGGAAGAGCACAGGCCCATCTGTGTTGTTCACATTTATGTGACTGCTGTTAGTCTGATGTGGCTCTCAGTAAAGGCCTTGCTCTCCTGTTTTTGATGGTCTGTGTGTTGGCCTGCCATGCTTCTCTTGTGTGCATGTGTGTTTGCATCTTTTCAATATGTGCTCAGCCTCACAACTGAGCTGGAATTGGGGAATAGCAGCAGCAACGTCCAGCAAAGCTGTGAGGAAAAGTCCCCCGGGTTAATCTTCCTTTCACAGCTGAGATTTTTATTGTTAGTTGCACAGCTCTACTCAGAACTGACAGGATCTTTTTTCCTTGCCACCTGCACCTCTGTACCTGACATCACTCATACTGAAGCAGGTCTGTGAGCATTTCTGTTGGGTTTTGCAGCAATGCCTTTCAAATTGCCTGGTGCTTTAAGCATTTCTTTTTTAATCTTGCTTCAAAGCACATGGCATATCTCTGAAGCCCTGGAATCATTCAAATCTGAAACACTCTGGGGTTTCTGAGTCACACTTTGTAATTTGAAGCATTTGAATCACCTGGGAAGATCTGGGATGTATTTATTAATTATCTTCTTATAGCACCAAAAATATACATAGAGATGTACAGCCAAAATTAAAGATATAATCCTTTCCCCCCACACGTCCCAGAAACTAGGTGACTGATCATATAAAGTGGCAATAAGTGTCAGTGAACATCCAAGGACAAGTGGGTTCACAAGCTCGCTGGACCAGGTTTTAACAACAGGTAGAACTTCTTCCTGCAAGGGAATTTTGAACTCTCAGATTAGATTCACACCTGAATTTTGAATGCTTAGGTGAATCAGACTTCTGAATCTTTTAAATTCAGGCACCCTTATTGCTTAAAGGATATGAGGTCTTCAATCTGCTTTTACAGGAAAAAGAATTCTCTATCACTCTGTGCCAACAGTGTATTTCAGATAAATACCCTTCCTCTTCCTCTTTATTATTAGAAATTTACATTTGAAAATAATTTACTGAAGGGTCCACAGCAGAGCTTTATTCCATGTTTGTGAGAGGTAGGGTTTAGTTCTACAACCTCAGGTTATTCATACTGTTTGCTTCCATATGAAATGGACTTCCCACTCCAGTTCCTTCCACCTCCATTTGCTTTTTTGTTTCTGAGTCTTGCTTAGATATTGTCTGTTGTCATTGCTGGCAGTGAAGGAGCATTCTCTCCCTACCTGCATGTTCATGCAGAAGAAATAATTCATGAAATTGCAACTCATCTTCAGACTTCCCTCAATTTTCTTGCTCATGGGTAAGTTTCTTTTCTCATCCACTTGGCTAGATATGAACTGATGTCTTATTTTTATATAATTTCTCTCATTTCAGGCTCTGCTTTTCAAATCTTCAATAGAAAATGGGCAGAAATTCCAAACTTGATAAGAGACTTGCAATTTTTTCTGTCTTTACTATTATCAGTTACTTCAAGGTAGTTAAATGTGTATGGTAGTAGACATGAATGGAACTAAAATATATTCCCTACTTTTCTCAAAAACTACTTCATGTAGTTAAATCCCTTTGGCAGAAGAACACCGTCCAAGATTAAGCAGAGAAAAAAAATGGGTGCATGAAATTGTAACAAATATACAATTACGGAAAAAATTGTACCATATTTTCCTTCCACTGCAACATTCTCAGTTTATACCAATTGTCATATTAGATACCAAAGAGTGTAAGGATAGATAAGCTATCTTGACATAAGCTTGTACTAAAAGTAGAAAGGTGAATAGTTTGATTGTACTATAGATCCTATGATAATATATATATATATTTTAACAGAGAGCTTAACAATGTTAAAATTATTTTGTTGTTCCTTTTCTAACTGTAAAATTTTACAAGCTAGAAAACACTGGAATTGTATGTGCCATATTAAATATCAGCGGGATTAAAAAACAAAGGAGGGGTTTTTTTCAGTTGGCAAATCAGCATTTCAAGAGATTATTCCCCTGGAAATTAAAACACATACATGCCACATACAAGATGTCATTTGGATTCTGATGGGTTAAATATGAGCTTTTGACTTACATGACAAGAAATGCCTGTTGTTATGATTGGTCATATTTTAGTAGCATGGTAAAGCCTGGCTTTGAATCAGGGCTGTAACCTGGCTTATCTTATTGTGCTGATAATTAATTGCAGGAGCACATAATCAATATACAATTCATTGCCAGTGCCAAACCGTGCCATAAAAGCTCAGGAAACTGGTACAGAAAATATTGCTTGAAGGGTTTGGTTCTTTCCGCTGTTCAAGTTGGTGACAAAAAATCCTATTGATCTGAACAGGAACAGAATTTGTTCCTAACTGTTGGGTGTTGTGCCTGTGATTGAGGCTCCTTTTCTTTAATGTAAATTGACATGTCTTAGTCTGACAAATTCTTTTCATTATGGGCACTAGGATTACTTCATGGCCTAAGGCATTCATGAAGCTAAACTCTTCCTGGCATTTTAAAAAATAATTATTTTAAGCCTATCCTTTCTCTTATTACATTTTTGGTACTTCTCATGCCTCAGTACAAAGCCTGAAAACATGAGCTCGTATAGCACAGGGGAAGGGAGATGCACAGAAGTTGAGTAATAGAGTGCAGGAATGACTTTTTTTTTCTGGTTCCTAAGTGCAGTGTCTGCAGTTGAAATATCAAAGGGTAAATTCAGGACTCTGTTTAGGTTGGAACACTCTCACCAGTTTTGGTATAAGGATGTAACACAAAGCAGAACTGATTATGAAAAAGTAAAGTAAATATTTGGTGTTTTTCTCACTCTAGCTTTTAATTAAAAATGTTGCTTTTTTTTTTTTTTTAACTATGCTTTTACTTCTACAAAGAAGACAGAGTGCTGCCAATCAGAACATCCTCCACAGCTTAGCTGTTCTATACCACATTATTGTAGAGCTTACAATTACAATCTGTTTTTTTTACAAGATATGACCTCCTACAATGTTCATGATATTCAGAAACTCACTCATGCCAAGGCATAGAGAGTATTTGTACAATCAATCCTCTCAGCTGCACTGTATAAAGCCGCCACTGCCGAAAGTATGACAACTTCAACTAAAGGAATGTGAGAAAATTCCTTGACCTCCACTCCAATTGGCAAATGTAGTAACATTTAAGGGTAGAGAAAGTGGTAAAAAAAGGAGAATAAGGACAGGGTTTTCCTGCTAAGAGCTCATTAAAAAGGGAAAAAAAAAAGAGGAAAAAAGTACTAGACTATCTGTGTTAGTATGCACTAACAAGGAAGCATCATTTAGTCAATTCAATAAATAAATGCTGGGTCTTCTAATGAGCATGTAAGATATCTTAACATAATAGTGAAGGGAAGAAAAAACTGGCATTTTTTCAGATCTTGAATAAGTTTTATTTTTAATGTATATAGAAATATTTTGATATTATACAGATGATTGTCTGAAGGAAGAGGTAATTATCAATTTCTGTGGCAATTGTATTAGTGGCAACTATGGAATTTTGCATCAAAATTGGGTTCTACCCCAACAGTGAAGCTGGCTAGGTGGTATCACCTGCATAATCTTATTCTTCATATAGTAGCAGCAGAGAAATCAATTATGGATTCTCCCCCCCACCTTGTCTCTGTTAGTCATATTTGAAGTTTTGACACTGTGCATTCCGTTTATTTGCTGCTGGCCTAATAATCCCCTGCATGCTGGGAAAACCTTTGTTCTCTGACAGAAGTAATAAAGCCGTCTGCACGATTCCCTCTTGTGAGACATGGAGTGCTCCCATTTTATTTAATCTGGTGATGTGCAGCCTTTTCAAAGTAAGTACTTCTCCGGGACTGAATGGGAAATGACATCCCATGACTGGCCTGTGTGACCCCAAAAAAAAAAAAAANAAAAGGAAAAAAAATTTAAAACTCGCCTGTCAAGGTAAAAAACAATGACTCTTAATTTCCCCTCTCCTCAAGAAAGCTGCATGAGAAACCTGGGTCAAATGGGCTTTAGCTCTCATTTCTGCTGGAGCATGTGTCTTCCTGTGGAAGTACTGCAGCTTTTCCCACTCTCCATTCACTCATTCCCACTGAATGGCAGCATACAGAAAATGAAGAGATCTAAATGCCAGCAGGAGGCTGGCCGCTTTCTTCTAGGCATGTCCTGAGCCCAGTCACCCAGAACAACTTGTGATCCCTGGACAAAGACACTCACAGCAGGTGGCCATATCAAGAAATTTTCCTCCTGGAATTAGATATTATTCCAGGAATCACTACTGAGTCAAACATAATGCCCCATCCTGCTGGGTCAAGTAGGATTTCATTTCAATTTCTTTACACAACGATGCGTTTCATCTTGTCTGCATACAATGACAGTGCTCAGGCATGAAATAAATTGAAGTGCTTGAAAGGCAGAATTATCCCTTGAACCTGCAGCATTCCCGACCCCCAAAACATACATTGTCAAGTGAGTTCCAGATAAGCAGGATCTTCACCGAGTGTTTGTGCTGCTTGGCTTCCTTTAATCATACTCCCTTTTGTAAAAGGGATTTTCGAGGGGAAAGATAAATCATTGCTGAGGAAAAAGGTCATTTTCAAAAGGCTTTAAGAGCTTCATTTCATGTGGCTTTTCAAGGTGAAACAGGTAATTCAGTGCAGTGAAAACCTTTTGTATTCAACTTAATTCACAGTTCACACTACCAAGAAAACAGTAACGAAATAAGCTTGAATAAAATTCTTCATTAAAACTGTTCTCATAGGTGTGTGAGCCACATTTTGTTGTTTGCTAATACATTGGCCTGAATATTGAAAAATAAATTTATGACTAATATTGAGCTGTCTATTCTGGCTTTAAATCATCTGTGCCTCCAATATTGGACCATTTTCTTCCTGTACTACAAAAGGCATCAATCATTTCTTCTGGGAATCACTTTTGTAACATATCTACTGAATATACTGATACTGAGACATCCAGGCACATCATTGGCATCCTGCTCACAAACAGAGGAAGACTCATATTTTTAGGATAGGGTAGCAAATATTTTGCAATGTTTCACAGATAATGAGCCTGCCCTAGATATAGGGACTTTTTCTGTACTTTCAGACTACCAGTGTAGTCCTTACAGATCTCTGGTCACAGGTCAGATATCTCTTTCTTTAAGATAACTGTACTTTGCATTTAAACCTCAAGATATGAGCTCAGTGTAAGAATCACCAGATTAGTATATATAATTTCGGTTAGTAGACTAAGTCATGATCCTTTCAACTATAATGAATACACTTCTCTGCTCTATCTCATTTTTCTTACTGAGCTTAGCATCCTCTAAAGCATGGCTATACACATTTCACTGGGAACAGCTATGCAAATTATGCATTAATGTTAATTGAATCATTTATAACCATAAATAATAACCCTGCCTGAGAAAGTCCTCTTTCATAATGAGGACAAAATATTTTTAAAACATGCATCTGTACAAAGAATAAAATATGCGGAAATGGATCTTGTTTTACTTTCTTGTTTTTCCCACACATAAAATAATGTTGATTAAAATATCTTCATCTCTGAAACTGAGCAAGTACCTGCCCCAAACTATTCTAGAGACTAAACATAGTCATATTTTAGTAGAAACAGGTAGAATTTTCTGCTATAAATGAAATTTCTTCTGTGATATTACTTCATTCTTTGTTATCTCTCTTTCGGTGAAATACCAACCCTAAGGACATGCAACCAATATCACAGACAGAATACCCCTAATACTATTCCATGAAGAAATCATGCTCCCAAACTCATCTTCTAGTCCCTACCACATCTATTTGTTAAACACAAGATATTACTCCTGCCTGCAAATCCTTCTTCTTTGTGACATGTAGTGTGTTTAATAATTTAATAATTATACTGATAACGACAACAACAACAACAACAACAACAACAACAACAACAAAGCATTTATATTCTGCATAATTATTTTATGTTATCCTAGTTGCTGCAAGAAGCCATATCAACCTTGGAAAGAATTCTTCTTCAGTATGTTCATTAGCATGGATAAACTGTGCCTGGAACATAGGAAATAGACAGGGTAGAAAATAGTAAATATGGGAGAGGGAAGATGTGGGTTCAAAAAAATCATTATTAAGAGTAAAGCAACTTATGAAGTGATTGATATCCTTCTGGCTACTCCAATGTGACACTATTCTGAATTTTCTCTGATCTATCCATTCTTCCAGAAAAAAACCTAGATGTGGTCCTCAAGGTAATTTAATCACAAGGTAATTTAATCACAAGGGCAATAACCATTTTCATATAAAACCCTTCCTTTCAAGGCCATTGGTGGAACATTAACCTAGAAATCATGGTATATATTCCATGCCAATGAAAAATTTGGACCCAGTTTTACTAATTCTAAAGTAAATCAGGGTCTCTCAGTGTATTCCAGCATCTTCAGAAACAAGTTACAGAGGAAATCCTAATTAATTTCCTTGAGTAGATAATTAGCTTATTAATGTGATCTGAATAAGAAATATTCTGTTGTGAATTTAATTTTTCCAAGTGTAATAGATCAGAGAAAATCTTTACATTAAAGTTTGTGGCGAAATAAATATATCAGTCTTGTAAGGAAAAATGTATATTTCTCACAGTTATTATTTGTTCAAGATCAAAATTCACATTCCTTTGTGCCATACACTGATTTGTTGGTCTTAATCTTACATTTCTGATTTTGTCTTATCACATGGGCATTAGGTTGTTTTGTTTGTCTTTTTTTTTTCTAAGAGTTTTTCAGCTGCTTTCCCCTATTTTTTTTTCTTCAAAACTTGATAATACTGAAAGTAACACCAAAAGCAGAAAGCAGTTTTCCATCTTTCAGAAAGAGTGTTTTTGTTTAGTAGGGAAGGGAAGTTTACATTTTTTAAGAAACAAACAAAAAAAATCCACCAACAAAATAATTCTAAAGTAAGTTGAGAGAACTTATGACTATCAGCAAATATCAGTGTATCTAAAGTGATTTTTTTTCATTGCCAACTGAAATGGCTTCATGTAAAGAAAGACACAGTATACTTTTTCAATAATCTTGTCCATTGGCTATGGAACTGAGTAAAGAAAAGTTCAGAGAGCAGATAAAATATTATGGTGCTTAGATATCTTATATCTTCTGTCTATATCTTAGATATGAGCCTTGCCAACACAGACATTTCTGTGAAATCAGTGCTGGAAAGCTAATGACCCTATGCTTTCAGAAGACAGGAAAGAAATTGAGTGGACAATTTGTTTTCATTCTTAAAGAATTGCAAGCAGTCACAAAAATGACGAGAAAGTTAATTTTCTTGCTTATAAGAAACATAGGCATAGTTTTTGTCTAATTTTCTTAAGATTTCAAATAATTCCACTGAGAAGAAAAAGAGATACATCAAAACAAAATACCTTCCATGGTGGTGTAGTGAATTCCCATAAATGTTTAGTCCAAAACATAATATTTCTTCTTCTTCTGATTATTAATGCAATGCTTATTCTGAATTACAGCCACAGTACACAAAACCCTCATTTATTTCATGATTGTGGTCTACCTTATAATTTTTTCACTTCATGAAAGAATGCTTCCAGTCAGCATTGTTTGCTAACATACATATCAATTTTTTAAATTGACAAGAAAATGTTATTTTCATATATGTACATTTGTACGAAGTCATCAAGAGAAATACAGGGAAAAATCACTTAAATCACAACCAATCCACACACATTATGTTATGGAAAAGGTATTCTTATTCTGACCAAATTGATTTTTTTTCCAAGATTAGTTAATTGAAATAAACAAAAATACCTATCAGTCATTTCACAAGTTAATTTTCTTGGCTTGCTGCATTTACATCAATAACTACGTATTTCAATGGGGGAATTTACAAGACCATTTATCATGTTTACATAAGTGATAAGTACAAACACACACACAGATCACAGTCATTTTCTTTAGATGTGTTACCTGAAGACTAACTGGTAATTTTGTTGCTGACTCTGTTTGGTGTTGAAATGGTTCTAGAAATACCAGATGAACAGATATTATAGCTCATGATACGCCTAGTCTTTCTTTAAATCAGAATACTGTGTAAAAATAGTATCATGCTTAAAAGAGCTGAGTCTGGTTTATGAACTGTTTTGTGTGAACACATAAAATACATAAACATGGCTTTGTATTACGTAGTCCTTATTTTCACATTCACTTCCAGAAGTGAATTGGCAAGTTGGACAAATGTGCATTTTCTTGAATGTATATGTGGGAGTGTTCCCTCATACCTATTCTTCATAGACATTTTAGCTTTTCCTGTTGGGAAGTTCTATTAATCTCCCAGGGAAACCTCTTCCATGGGGAATGAGGTATCCAGCCTCATCAGGAACTTATAAACCTGAATCTTTTTTTCCCACTTGTGCAAGCACCAAGCCTGACACCACAGCACATCAGGACAGGGAGCACAAAATGAAGCTGGAATTATACTGCTCCCACACAGCAGCCCTTGGTGGAGGGACGTCAACCAGCTAAAATGAGCAAGGGCAACCACTTTATCTTCCTGGAATTCTCTAATTAGTGCTTTACATTGCTTGCACTTTGTTCAGTGTCAACTCAGCATTAGCATGTACATCCATGAACTCCCTCAACTGAAACTCTCTGCTAAACAAGCTGAATTTCTTGCAGTACAGAGCTAATAGTCAAATTTTTACATTATAGTTTTTTTTTAGTGTGATGGATTTATTAAAAAAAATCCTGTCCCTGTTTACAATGCTGCAATCACTTCATTTTAGAGTTAAGAGTGCAACAAACAAGAATGACTTTACCTGTTTTATATATAGGCTTTGACTTGTATTTAGAGTTTTTCAGTTTGTACAAACGAAGAGGGTAAAACTCATCAAATCACTACAGAATTTGCTTTTCCTTTACACTCAGTTCTTCTGTAGAGCCTTATGCTTTGGAATCATAAGAATATTGTTCAAGTGCTTATTTATTCAGTGTCCATAAAATGAAAATTTAAGATATCCCTGCAGGTGAATTGCTGTAGATAGTGACATTATTGTATTATCTTGAGAAAATCTTTTCATTTTCCCTCCTTTTTCTATGCCTATATATGTGTCTGTGGAAAAGGGAAGAAGGGTTCTGTGTGAAATTGTGCATTCTCACTCCCTGCTGACAGTGAAGATTCCCTTTCTTTTCCTTTAAAAGGAAACTGTGTTTTATTTAGCCATTAATTCAAGACCATATTTTACTATTTCTATTTTTATAGTTTATTTTTATACAGCAGATTTGACTCTGCCAGCCACTGTACACATACAAATGAAAAGACAGACCATGTCTTAAAGAATTCATGTCCTTAAGATAATAAAAGCCTTAGCAGATAAAAGGGAAAAAAAAAGGGCAAGATTAATGATTAATGATTGATACAATAAACAGTCATTTCTACATGTCAGTTCCAGAACCATGCTTTTAATGCTTACACAAGGACCAGCAATGACTTCCAGTATTTAGATATGGAAAAGTCTCTCTCTTACCTGGAGAAGAAGGGAAGACAGCAATGAATAAAAGATGTAAAAGTAGGTTCCAGGAATTGATGGTCAAAGAAGACCTTTTACGGGAATGTCTAGAAAAACTACCAATAAATTCCACCCAGTCATCAAAATAACAAATTGAATTGAGTAGTACATCTCATAACAGAAAATAATTTTCTTTATTAAAAAAACATTAAACACCATTCAAAATCCAGTCACAAACAAACATTCTGTTTCATTTGAAGTTGTTTTATATAAGGTTAATAATTTGTATTTAAGGACAAAAAATATTTAAGGACAAAAATAATATTATAATATTATTTCTTCCAACTATAGGAAGTGTTTCTGAAAAACATTATGATTTTTCACCTTTCTAAGTTTCATTCCTAAACATGTTTCAAAAGTGTCATTCAGCTAAGGAATGCAGAAGCTACATAATAGCTAAAAGAGTCAGTGGTGCAACATACTAAACTTAGCAATACAGTCTTTCTCAATTTTAGAAATTAAGGTAAGAAGTTCTTCCAAAAACATTCAAATATACATTTAAAGCTGGTTTATTAATTTTGGTTTTGTTACTGATATGGCAGTATTACTTACAATCTGCCAGACATCGACCACCAACTACTTCTGAATTCTGAGCGCAGTATTCAGAACTACAGTTCTGAAAAACTACAGTTTTTCTAGTCCTGTAAGAACAGGTTATTAGATATTTTGAATTAATTGTAACAAGAATTTTTAATTATAATACCCTCTTCAAATTGATCTGTAGGGATAGTTTTCACACATACAAAGGGATGATGACAGTAAAAAGCCATTAGATGTTTGTTTTGATTTGAGGTTTTTAAGGTGAGTCACAATTTTCAAAAATGTCTTACTATTGCAGAGCATCAACCCCAATATAATTTCATGTTCTACAGCTCTTTTGTGAAAACTGTGTATTCCTGTAAATGCCTGAGGGAGTCATGCTGGGTCTTTAAGACAGACTTATGCCAAAATTACTTTTCAATTTTTTCAGATGGGCATGATGTGAAATAAGAAGTACTTACTAAGCATGCATCAAAACTAACAGTCCTGATGGTGGATTTGCTCTTCTAGAAAGATGGAAGATCGGGAGAATGGAGCAAAATCAGTAGGAATCAGCTTGATCATGTTTCAGTTCTAACAGTAAAATTCATGGTGATACCCTGTACAACCATTTGGCATATAAGACATGTTTTTAAAACACAGAGCTGTGTTGTTGGATTTAAAACAGAAGTAATGCTATTGCCAATGAAGTAAACAAGAAAGCACAGCCAGTGGCCACATAGTGCAGTTCTGAGTCTCTGCAAAATAAATGCTAAGGAAACTGAAGAGTGGTTTTCTGTTTGTTTAAGCCTACACCTGCAAATACAGCAAGACTCATTAGTTGAAGAGGAGACAAGGTGGTGAAATTAAACTTTGCATGGTCACCAACATTCTAATCAACAAAATCAAGTGTGATTATTGCTACTTATATGCAAGATGCAAAATGTTTGCCGTCAGGCAAGAGATGTGTTTGGTCAGCAAATTAAATGGGCTGACATAGGTTTTTCTGGTTCGCCTATATAGATAAATGAAGAAAGATCTGTTTTTGCTAACTTTCAGAATAAGTTTCTTACAAGTAGATAAAATATATCCCTGTAAAATGGATTAGCTGCTGAGATGTCTTACAGGCATGGGGATGTTAATAGTGAGCAAGAGGTAGCATAACCATTAAATATCAAGCATGACTGTATAGCAGCAATAATTGCAGGAAAAAAACCTCATCATGAAAAAAAAATCAAAGATCGGTCTCAGATACCTGAAATTTGCTCAGAAGATAATTATTTTGCAGTGGGCAAAACACACAATGATGCTTTAGCTGAGTAATAAAGCATGTATTGAAAGGAAAAAATAGCAAAGCAATTCGAAGACTTCAAAATAGATTGGATTATGAGAAGAATCCTGTCTCCATGTCTTCCATTTGAAGAAGTCAATTGGAAAAAATCCTTTGCACAGGGATATACAGTTCTACATTTGGGAGGTTGATGTACGCAATCATATTGTCAATAATGACAAAAAATCTCTTTCCTTTGCAGTCAGCAATCTCCACAGAAGCTCCACAGAAGGGATATACTTTGCTTTCTTACAAAAGTATATCGCATGCACTGCTGGCGTCCAATGTATGTCCTCGAAATTATACCAGTCAGGGAAGAAAAAGTAGAAATGCCAATTAAACCAAACAAGCAGGGTCACTGAAGGTTATTAACAATTTAGTCAAACATCTTTTAGATACAGTTTAGTAATATTTGCCCTGTGTTCTGAACTAAATGGTTTAGTCCTAGTGCATTTCTGTTTGTTTGTGCATATAGAATTTAAAAACTCTAAAACTAAGAATAAACAGTGGTTGCTGTAAACCAGAAGTACTTGTTGGGGTGCAGTTACTATCTAATGTCAAAAGAATACAAGGATTTCTGTTATGCTTTCTTAAACTTTCAAAGGAAAAGGTTCTACTTTGTGACCTAAATGATGTCAAGACAGAAATAACAACATATCCAAAAATATAGTTATGGATATAGAGAATAGTAGTGAATTAGTGGCAAGAAAAAAACTCATAATGGTGTACCCTTAAATCCATTTTTTTCCACAGAACTATGACACATTCTATTTTATTTTTTCATATTTCAAAAATTGTAACATTGAATGTAGTGTTTTGATTTTGTGACAAGACACATTATACCCATATAGTGTTATTTCAAATATAATTGATCAGTTTAAGAAATGTGATTTCTTTTTTACGTTTGAAGTTTGTTGCCTGATTGTTTCATTAAATATTACCCAGCTCTTGTAGGAAGAATACAGATTTCCCACTCCACTTAAAAATTCATGATTTCATAGGACTATATCTTTCTTTTTATAGGACTATGTCTATTTGTGTCCTCTTTTCCAAGGCAGTCATTATGTACAACACTTCCATAGCTGTAAGCATCTTTTTATCTTTTGTGTATTTTTCCTAGATCTTCCAGAGGTGGATGAATCATTTCAAAGCACAAAGCTTCTTAGAAAGGAGTTTAACAACCTGAATGATTTCTTCTATTAAATATATACCCATTCCCCTTTTTAACCAGTTGCACATGTAAAAGTGGGAAGGTGAATTGTTAATATAAATAGGTAAGATACACATGAGGAGATGAAGACTTTGAGAGCATGGACAGGTCACATATGGATGATATTCTCCTTTTGCATAACACATGTTCATGGCAATTCAAGGAGTCCAAATCACCCTGATGCTCTCACTACCACACCTCAGATCAGGCTGGAATCACATGGCTGATGCTCACATGGGTTAGAGCCAAAATGCAGACTTAGATGCATAAGTAAAAACTTTAAAAAATGTATATCATGACTTTCATTTGATTTACTGTCAAATATCTCAGAGCTTTCACTAGATCTCTGATTCAGTAAAGTCTTAACTATACATCCAAAACTGAGAATGGAGGGAAACATTAACTTTGATGGCTAAGGGTCTGAAAAGGAAGAAAGGCTTATGGGGAGGGATCTTTCACTGGACTAACTAGTAATTGAACTAGAAATGGATTTTGCACCTGAAAGTCTGTCTTTCTTTCCATACTGTGCCACTAAGTTTATCAAAAGGCATTACTCCCTGCAAATCTTGCTTAATTTATGACTTCAAGATGCCAGTAATTCTGGTGGAGACAGTAGATATATTTCAAATGCATACAGTCATGTAGTGAATTGTCATCTGAATTATACCTGACTCAAAACCAGAAAGCCAACAGTAGCCCTGTAAAGTGGACATCACCTCTCTTCTTTGATACTTATTTAAAAATGCAACATCTGCATGTAAGGGCATAATTTCCATATTGTGGCTGCAGCCAAAGCAGGTTTATAAAGCCAATAGCCGGCAGGCATGCTTTATGTAGCTTCAAATTGTCAGGCAAAAGCAGTCTCCTTTTTCATGGTCCAACCTCTCCTAAAGACAGAAGACACCTTGTGAATCAGAAATGTGTTAGCTTTGTGGTGATGGAGCTTGCCTCAGACACGCTTCCTTGAAGCAGGCTTGAGTCGAGCTGATGTTACTGGCTTCTCACACTTACAAGTGCCAAGGGGAAAAATAATTTTAAAATTGTACATTTAAAAGTAACATGCACCATTAAGCTGAGTCTACTGTTGTGGAGATGTGTGAATTGACTGATATATTGACACAGTGCTTAGCGCAGCAGTGCAGACCTGCACGTGGCTTGGGAGTCAAATAGGGAGGGGGAGGAGAGCTATTTGTTTTCTAGTGTCAAACCATTCTACTGTCTCTGAAAGGAAACTCGTTTTGGGATAATGGAAGAACAGGCATAGAAACTCAAACAATGGTTGCTGGATCTTAAAAGACACCCACATGTAATTTATTTCCTTCCTTTTTCTAATAGGCTGTTATGCATTAAAGTGTCCATAGTGTTATTAAAGTGGTGTATTCAGTGTATGATAAAAGAAAATGAAGCATCTTCAAGCTGACAGGCACTTGTACTGAGAACAGCCAGTGTTTCTTTCCTTGATCCCAAAGATGCTGTCTTATGGCTCCAATTTCTTCTTCATTTTAAGAAAAGCATCTCTTCATTGTCTATGTTTATAAGAACCTCATCGTGTCTATATTCTCATTAGGTTTATTTTGTCATTAAGACTACAGAATTAAAGGTATGTCACGTTTGCATTGGAGAGTTCAGGATGAGTTTTTCAACTCATCTTGTTTTATTTGGCATCATGTTATCCACACTCCTTTACCAACCCTTCCTGTGGAACCCTTTCATAGCTTTTTAGTGCTGTTGATCAGATGTGGGGACTGTGTAAAAATGAGCCTATTTTTTCTTAGCTATTGTGGCTGTTATTGAGGCAGCCAAAGCCTAAACTAGGTTAAAATTGCTACATGATATGGGTAATGAAATGCAACAATCTTTCCTACTTACTCTGAAGTGAATCATCTGATGCCATATTGCAGTATTTGCATTTAATGTAAATATATTGGAGCCACTTTTTCTACCCCTGGACTGTACAGAGGAATACTGTTTGAAAACCCAAACACCAGAGAAATATAACAGGGAAAGCAGTTTGTTCTGTAAATATTATATTACCATGCCAAATGATAATTAAACTGAAATTATCAACTCCTTAACATAATAAAAAGAACATTGAGTATTCTCTGGAGCAAAGAGGTATTTTTGGCATCTGGCTACAACTTCTCTACAAACCCACTATTTAAAATAAGTACCAGTGCAGGAGTGCTTGCCAAAAACATTGTGTTAGAATAATGTTGGAAATTCATTGTTGTTGCTATTGGTGTTAATAATATTAGCAGCATTATTTTTTTAAAAAGGTTTCTTTGCAAGATATCAGAGATAAAATCAAGAAGAATAAATTGGACTATAGAGGTGACTCCCTAAGGCTTGATTGTTAGCATTCAATTGTACTTTATATTGAGAAATTTTTACTGTCAACGTTTTTAGGGAATTTGGAATTGTCTTATAAAAATGGAAAAGTTTCTAAAGAAATAATATGAGCTACTGACTGTCTGTTGAACACAGATTGTCCCATTCTTCTTTCCCTCCTCTCTCTTTGATTTCTTATTTTTTCCTTTTACAATAGCTGACCAAATAATATGGTGTCCATGAAGAGATTGTCAACAATTACTGGAAATAAGAAAGTCCTTTCTCTTCATTGAGTATTGCAACTAATCTTTACAGAAGGATGCAGTGAATCATACATTAAATGGCTCAATTGGTTAGACGAAAACTGGGCAGTAACTAAAAAGAAGAAAAGCAACTTAGGAAATTAGACTGGTGCCAATAAATAACAGAAGTATTTAAACAGGAGCTACCACTTTGACTTGGCATTAAAAATATAATATAACATGAAATGGACGGCAACTTTCAGTTTTGTTCCAGAAATGAACTGGATACTGTCTTCATTTTGGGCCAGCTGATCCAAATGTAAACCAACCTTTTTGAAAAACTAAATACATAAAAGAGTATTTAATTCATAACTGAAATCTATACCAAGGTTTAGATGTCTTCCCTTTAATGGAAAAATGATTGCAAAAAGATATTGTGAAGTACTATTTGACACTGAGGTCATGCTACTCACATACATTACAGAAAAGAAAGGACTCTTTATGCTTATTTAGTAGAAAAAAGTTGCAGTTACTTCTTGAACTGATTAAGGTATTGCTTTAAAAAATGCACTTTTGCCTTTCAAAATGGTTTCATTAAGGCAAGAGTGGCATAATACCACGCCTCTCTAATTCAAATTTGTTGCCACTGAGGCAATAAAAAGCAAGTGCTTTTTTTTTTTTCCCCTTTTTTTTTCGGTGTGTTAAGCAGATTTACTCTTTTAACAGTGAAGCTTCAGTGCATGATTATGGCATCAAAGTGTGACAGACAGTGATTATGTACTGCAGGGGGAAAAGACGGATAAATACAGACATTTAATTCCTTTAGCTTAAGGAGACATGGCTAGCAGGAAAAATAAGTATTCCATCTCTATTTCACATAGGCAAAATGGGGTACAGATTCAACCAACTTGCCTTATCTAAAAGATTTACTTTTAAAAATCTTAATTATAAGTTTGTTTCCTTTCTTTAAATATAATTCCAATAAGTATTTTCTATTTTTTTTTCCCTTTCCTTGGAGGCTTAATGCAGGAAGCTTGTTGGTCTCCATTCCAAAGAGCTCATCCATAACTGTGCCTAGGCATGACCTTCCCCATCGCCACAGAAAAGGTATAGGACTATGAAGTCAATTTTAAAAGGAATATATTGGATATAGACCCCAAGGAATCTAAGTAATTTATCAATGATTCAAGAGCTTTAGGCTTCCTCTGAATTTGGGAAATACTTTTTGTATGTAATTCTCGAAAAGAAATACACAAAACTTGATGCAAGAAACACAAGATTTGATATAGCTACCACTGAAGTCCCAGGAAAGATTTTTTGTTAGATCAGGATTTTGTTGCAGATATAAGAACTCCATCATTGTGATACTTAACCTATATTAACAAAATGTTTGGGTTTGATCTTAAGTTGCAGGAAATAAGCAGAAAAACTAATTGCTGTCAGCCCTTAAAAGGAGAAACAGATAATACCACAGATTACATTCAAAACAATTTTTGTCTTTAGTTCGGAAAAAATTATCCCATTAAAGGTAGGAAAGGGTAAAGATGGAGCCAGTGAGGGGGTTGTAGATTTAGTTACTAAGTGGGTGGGAATGACATCCGAATAATCCTCTTGATCTCAAGCCAGTATATATCAATTAAGTGCCAGACTTCAAGCACATGTCCTTTAATGAAATTTTTTTTAAAGGGATAAAAAGCAAAACAGTAAGTCCATTAGATTATTTGATTTTTAATGTTGCTCTTTCTTTAAAATCCTGCCCTTTAAAAAATATTACCCCTGGCTTTTTCTTTCACACATAGTAAAACAAATGCAATGACTGATGAGGGCCTTTTTTTTCTGACCCTGCTACTCAATGCATTTTTATGAAAAGGGTTCATAAACAACTTTTTTTGTGAGAAGAAGATGAGTGGATGACATCAGGACAGGAAAAAAGGGGTATAAGGTAAGAGTTAAAGCTGAAATTGCTGAAATTGTCTCTTGTGTGCTGAGATTTGCATTGCTGTGTTGGAAAGCAAAAAGAGGGGAAGTTTCCAGTAATACGTCGATGTCGAGAAGCTGGGAGAAAATCCTGCCTCCACAGAAATCAATGGCATACAGCTATTGATTGCCATGAAACCTAGTTTTCATCTAAGGTTTTGCCAGCTAGCAATGACATGTCCAGCTCAAATACTAGACACTGAATCCTTCTTCAAAATATATTCTGATTTTAGTTTAAAACTCCTTGTTGATGAAAGCCTTCTCTTCAGCTGCCAGAAAACCCCTCGATTAAGTTTTTAACTTATCAGCCTGCAAAAGGTGTCTGTTCATGCAGTAGGTTTTCAATTTTTCATCTCCTCTTCCTTCTCTTCAACCTTTTCTTACTTCCTCTTCTGGCTGAAATCTTGAGGTCTGGTCCTGCATTGACATAAATACGAAAAAAGAAAAACAATTCCAAATGAACTGCTTCCAAACTGTAATACTCTATTATACAGTACAGTGTATCCTGAAACTTGACTGTCATTCCATGCCGCTGGAAATCCTTTGACCACTGGACACTGGATTTTTTCTAGCAGTTGTATAAATATCTGTGTTGTTCACTTTGCAGTGGTTCCGGGTGAGCATCGACTTGGGTGAGTTAACAGTCCTGCAAAACCATCAGAGTCTAATCTAACACTCCTTGAGAAACATTTCAGCGCTGCCTGCAAAACACACCAGAATGATTTTATTGTTAAACAAAGAGCACAGAAACCACTAACACATAGTCTGCTTTTTTACCTTATCCAGAACAGAGAGCCTCCAAAGGTCCAACTCAGAAGCACACTCTAAATCCCTGTATTTCCTGTAATCTTCACTGGGGTGATTGCACGGATTTCCTACACAAATCACAATATCATGTGGGAATCTGAACAAAGAATTTGAATCTCTATGTAGAGATGCCTGGAAGGCATTTATAGAAAAGTGTCGTAACATGCATCTGATATCTTCCCAAACACACTTTTGCCACCATTATATATTTAGGAGGGATTTTTTAGCTAATGATTTTAGACATGTAAACATGTCAGTATCTTTTTCTAAAAGATAAAGACAGGAATAATAAATCAAAAAGCATTCAGGTGATAAGAAAGGAGACGCTATGAGTTATGAATGACATCAATGAGCGCTGAATAATATGCATGCATGAGAAAGACACATAAGAAAGAAGTCTCTCTGATTAATTTTAATGTAGCTCTTTATATTAAAAAATAAGTTTTTCAGGGTAGAGAAAGTCAGCACTGTTGCTTGTATAATGTGTTAAACCTGTAACATTTTTCATTCTTGCATAGCTACCCATTTTATTTTTTTATAGTCTAGCTTCTAAAAATGTTAAGAAATTTGGCAGACCTCATGGAATTCTGATTTTAAGAACACAAAACAGGAAGCTATTTTGAATGCGCCTGCTTGATCCATCTTTGTGCTGGCAGTACAATGCCTGTAAAATCCACCTGCTGGAAGTCGGGTGGTTTATGCAAAGGGATGTCATGGTAATTTAGAAACTGCTGAATACAGAGTGAAGCCTTTTCCTGCCCCCAAACCTGCCACACCAGTTTTTCTAGCTCATTACATGCCAAAACTTTTGATTGATGTGCTCACTTCAGTCATGGGTAATTTTAACTCCTATATTAAGTAGCTGCTGCTTCCACTCCATTATATTACCTCGTATGGGGCAAATCAGAGCTCAAGCTTGGCCTGTATTGGCTTGACCTAAAAGGCAGAGTAAGCCTTTGTTCAGTTTTGTGTAGGCAGCAAGCCAATATTTCAAAACAACTTACACAATCACTCCGCCTTTTCTTAATTGTCAAGTTCCCTTGAAATGGAGCTTTTAAGGACTACTACACAGCATTTTTTTGGGAGCCCTGAAGAGATAAGAAAGTTGTTGGAGACTTTTTGGACATGGATACAATTTTTGTCATTAAATTTAAGCAGACTATTAAGCACAACACAAAACAACCTGTGACTGCCTTGCACTGTTGTCAGTGGGATGGAGCTCCTATTTTGCACAGCCTTGTTGCATAATTCCCTAGATAGGTTTGGGACTGAAAAGAGGTTGAACAGAAACATTGGGTGTTTTCTCAGAAAAGAGCCTCCACCTACAGTCCTATAGAAGTCAGGTTGCATGTAAAGAGGGAAATGGCAACCTAAAATAAGGTTAATCTCTCCTATGGTTCTTTAAAATGAAACTTATTTAAATTGACTGTTTAGGTTCCCTATCTTGCAAAGAGGAAAATATCAGTCCTTCAAGTTCATCTCATCATTAAATTAGTGTATAAAATGGGAGACATTTAAGTGGCTGCAAAGGGAAAGGACTGATATATGAAATGTTTCTTAAATCTGATCTCTACCCTCAGGTTTAGAGCTATATATCATCCAGTCACCTAAAGATTTGACAACGATGCAGAATATAAGATTTTAGACTGCAAACCGATTCTCCTTTGTTTAATTCTGTTTCAGATACCACTACTGGGAGGAAAGCTGTTAGTTTGAGATGTGGCTTGGCTTTAACAATGAGATAGCTGAGAGGAAATAGTCCCCCTAAATAGTTTTTGGACTTCAATTTCTGTGTTAGATATGCAATTTAAAGATCCATGTAAAGTTATTTGGTGGAACATTAAGCATTCAAGCTCCTACCACTGTTTCATTGATTAAGTTCAAATGCACATTTCAAATATAACTGAGTAGGTATTGTTGCTTGCTGACAAAGTACATTTATTCAACTGGGCTGATTATAAGTAATAAATACGCAAATTATAAATGTGCATAGTCATGCCTGGATCCATTTTATGCTTATTTGTACAGCACAGACCTAGACACTTAACACCTTCAAAATGATCTTCTGGATGGATTATTTAGGCATTGTACAAACACCTAATATTTAAACCACAGAATAACAGAAAGAATAGGATTCATTTAACTAAACAGACACAAACTTCACAAATATTGATATAGGAATCCTTGAGCTAATTATGAAGATATACCCATCTTTGAGCTAATTTTTTAATCCTCAGAAATAAACAAGTTCTTTCTGAGAGTACTGAATCTCATTCTACGATAGTCAACTAATACACCCCAAGATAATTATTTTCTAGAATAACTGATTGTCTCTGGAAGAAAGGGAAACCATTGTGTACAGCTTGGATATTTTTCCATACTGCTGATGGCAAGAGTTAGATATGATGAATCCCTTCCAAAGATCCTTAAAAACATAGTGCTGGAACTGGTAGCCTAAGGGTTTAGGTTTTTTACTTCAGTGTCATAGAAATTTGGAATCTGCCTGCTGAAGTAGTTACTTCCCAGGGCTCATTCTACTCCTTTCCTAAAGTTTATTGTCTTTGTGGTGGGCCAGTTGACTTAAATTATTATATTAAACTGGCTTTGATTTCAGTTCACAGAACTACATATAATAATGATTTAAAAGAGGTCACAGAGGTTCTCCTTGAAGAAAAGGGAAAATTAAGAAGTAATTAAAGGACTTCTTTTTGTCTTGTTATATGTGTGAGGAACTGTGGAATTCATGTCAGCAACGTGCAGAAGTCAGACTGTGACATATTAAAACATGGAGACGACTTTAACACGTATGCCTACTACTCACTAAACATGAGGGTTGACACAGTCTTCAAGACCGTATATTTTAGTACAGAACAGGAAGAAAACCTTCAGACATCCACAAGATTTAAATAAATACTCAAGGAACACATTCTCTTCTTTTCTTATTTTTCAGGGCTCCATGACATAGCATCAAGTTTTACCAAGGTAACTACAATTTTAAAGAGCGTGAAGCACATCCCACCTACTTTTGCAGCTGTGATATGAAAAAATAAGTAAAAGAAACATCTTCATTGCACTGTATTCCCCTCCTGACACTTTTAAAAGTATTTAACTCTTGTGTTGACATGAGCCATTTCCACTTGGCATGATTTTTTCACCCATGTCAAATAGGTGAATATTTACTGGTAGACTACAATAATTTAAAATCCAAAAGAAAAAAAAGAAAAATATGAAAGTGATGCTTTTATTTTGGTATTCCGGAAGGTAGGACTAGACATATAATTTCATTAAAATAAGGCTAAATGTTTTTGCATATCTATGTATATAAGTTATAAAATTTTAATATGCTGTGCAAAATAAAACACAGGAAAATTCACCCCAGAAAATGCAAAAGGAAACTTTAAAAGTCCTTACACTGACTTTTAACTCCAGAAAAGTCACAGTGTAGAAGTATCCATTGCTTTCATATACGAATTTAAGTTTGAAGACAATTTTCCTTTGACTTAGAGGTATTGAATCAGGTCTTGAAATACCACTACCAGTAAAATAGTAGCAAGAGATATTATTTTAAACTCATTTATTTAAAGGAGGTTTCTTTTT
>VZRL01002857.1:792613-928039 GCA_013397895.1 Origma solitaria
TTTTTCCAAGAGCTTTCAACTCTCAAATCATCAATGTGCCCGTTGAGGATTTTTTCTGTCTCCTCTTCCACATCTTAACTTTTACATGTTCCATTTTGTTGCCTGATTAAATAATTTTGGAAATTCTGTTTAAAGTGCTTTTCTTCATAGAGATTCAAAGCTTGGTGTAAATCCATCATACCTGTAAAAAGAAGAAGAAGCTAATACAGTTATGCATACACTCTGGAGGAGTACATCTAAACTTCAGGAACAGTCTGTGATTTTTGACAATCATGAATATGGCCTTCGCTGCAATTTAGCTCCAAAGTGTCATCATATTTTTTTTATTTTTTTTTTAAGTACTGTACATTGGGATTAACTAACTCCTTTTATTTCACTATTCCACAGGGTTCTTATTCTGTTCTCTTATTCTGGGTTTAAATCAGGTTTGGTTCAATTTAATACACGGAAACATCTATACTGGAAACACTTTACGATTATAGAAATACCAATACAGTAAACCAGCAAAGTGCTCCTAATGGAGTCATTATCAAACAGAACTTTTGTATCAATGTAATAAATTCACTCTCTTGAAGGAAATCAAGCTAAAGAACTTTTTTTTTCTTTTTTTTCCTGGTAAAACAGAACCTGTACTAGGGGTTTATATTAGCTCAGATGTGTAACTTTAAGTTCACTTTCCACAGCTTCGAACTGTAGTAAAGTCTTTAAGGTAGACATAGTCTAAGTTAATTGGGAAACAGCTTGGAGGAAATGGCTTAAATTAAACTTCAATAAACCAATGTGACATTGCAGTGGATTAAAAAGTGGTGCAAATTTTGTGAAAATTTCTTGTTTGTGTATGCAATGTTTGTGCAGTCGGCTGTCTCCTTACTAATTCTCGCAGTTCTATCTTGAAATGTATTTTATTCAAGCTGAGATATCAGCTTTCCTTCAAGTATAGCCTTCACATATAAGCAAATGTGTGTCAAGCAATTTAGGAATATGCCTGAAAGAAATATGATTTTCCCTCCTGAATCAATCAATCCTCTCTTCTTCCTATACTACCTATATAATTCTTATAAATGATACTTTCACAATTCTGCTGGGAGGTTTAGTAAGTGAAATGTTAATGCATTTCTCGTATGAGAGAAAATACATGTAGATTCCCAGTGCTCTGTAATCATAATGCTTCAAGATCATATTCATATCCTTGAAATGCTGGCTGTATATTACAATGTATATTTCTTTTAAAAGATTAAAAACAAACAAAAAAAGGAAAGGATCAGGTAGAATCAATGCAATTGTGTGAGAACCAATGTAATTAATTCACTACAATTGGAACCTTGCAAGGGATTTACAAACAAAGGGGTGGGATTGCAATTAACATGTCCCCTGTCCCTGAGCAAGCCTCCCCTTTGATCTTTTCAGATGACAGAAGATGTGTCTTAGGAATTAGAATGTAATGCAGGCATCAGCAGTGATTGATGGAGGGGTATCAGGGCTGAGTGAGAGGAAACTCTTCAGGCAAGCACGGATGTGCCACTGCATTTATTGCGCTGCACCTCCTCCCAGTTCTCTCCTGAAAGGAACCTTTTCACCTAGGTTTAGCTTGTCATTAGCAAGGGCGCTACAGAGGGGTGTTTTGTTTTTTAGTTATGGCGTCTGGAAGCTGTGTTCTGTCAGGTGCTCCTTTCTTTTGACCTACTTTAGATTGCATGTTTGCCTTTAATAAGAGCACAGTGCCCTTTTCACAGGTTGATAGTAACGAATATAGAAACACTCTGGGATAAAAAAAAAAAGTAGATATAAAATATTGAGTATTTAAGTTCCTTCCTCTAACTTGAAGCAAAACAGAGTAGAAATATTTTCTTTAGTTACATAAATAAAATATCGCAAGTATTGGAAAATTTTAACTAGGTTTTGCACAGGCTCATTTAGCTTGTTTCCTGTTTATGATTATTAGTACTAGTCCATAGGATATCTGATAAAAAGAAAGAATTATTGCTAAAGACTCAGTCAAAAGAAATGTCTTCAGCAGTCAGTTTTTTCTCTCAAGCATGCAAAATGAAACAGCTCAAGTGTCTTCAGAAGAATTGCAGGTGCTTGCATCTGCTGCACATCAGCAGACTCTTGGAAAAGTGCCCCAAAATAATTCACTAATAATTTAAATTGCATTTAAAAAAACAATAAAGGTAATGTGTTCATGGCAGTGGCTGCTGCTGTGGGACTGACCACCTGATAGTCCTTTGCCTTCCAAAATTATAGTCAGATTAATGACGTTGTACCACAATGGACTCATGTCCTGAACAAAAAGAGGCCTTTTTGTGTAAGTTGCATGTATGATTCTTCTGCTATGCAGCCTATGTGTGAAGCTGTCTTATGCAGAAAAGCTCGGTCCAATGGAATGGGATATGGAATAGGAGAATTCTGGAAGGAAGATGAGATGTTTGCTTTGCATATCAAATTCTTATTTTGGAGTTTTATGTCATAAGAAACTTACCTAGGATATTTGTGTAGGCTAGTTTAGTCATTCCTGCAATAGGTGAGTCAACAGGAAACATAAGCAAATGACTAATTTTCATTGTATCTGTAACTCAATTCTAATTAAAATAATTTTATGCTTTATTAGATATTATTCTTCATAGAATATTATAAAAACATGCTCTGCCTTAATTTAAGTGATTTGTCATTTGGGATGTAAGAGAAGAATGAATTTATTTTTCTTAGTTTGAGAAAGGAAGGAAAATAAACCCTTCTGCTTTGCATAAAGTTGTCTAAGCAATTTATGTAAGACTTGTAAAACTTCTACAAACCTAAAATAGCATTTCTTGAGCAACTGTGGTGGATCTGGAAATGTAGGAAAAAACAGGAATCTATCAAACCAGTTAGAGCTTTTGAGTGGCACGTGTCTGTACTGCAAAGCGAGAATTCCCATGTAACCAAAGTGACTTTGTGGCATTAGTTCTTTCCGGGATTTAGCCTTCACTAACTAGTTTTTTATTAAACTCTACCAAACTTCAAGGCAGTATCTCTCTGGTGGCATATTACAAGAGCATACAGCAGCCTTTGGTAGACTAAATATAATTAGTGTTATCTGATTGCTAAGAGAATTAGAGGAAAAGCATCATAAAAAAAAGAAAAGAGAAAAAGTGCCCCTGTATTTTAAGAGCTATATTCAGAGCTTCATGTGTGAGTATTCATAAAAGTTTTAATAAGTAATCACTGAGGATAGCAGATATATAACACACTAGTTAATTAAGCCGTCATGGAAAGAATGCTGCAGTAAGCAGTCATTAGTGGCTCTCTCAACAGATTCACCTCTCCTTTTCTCTCAATTGATTCTACTAGATTTTTTATTACAACTGAGAAAGACAGGAAAAATAATCTGTGAAACCTAGACCAGGAATGACAGTTGCCTCTGAGTGTAGCATAACTCAGTACTTATTTAATTTGTTATAAAAAAATAAATGGTTTAGCTGGCAAGAAGTCAACAACACAAAAATTCTGATTTTTCTGTAACCTTTCAGTGATTTTTTCAGCCTTTCTCTCTTTCTGTCTATTTAAAATTGTTGAAAGGCAAAAACATTTCTCATGGAAAACTATTGCAGCTGATCCAAACATTTTCTGTTGTGGAATAAATACCCGTGTTCCTCTCCCTGCATGTGTGCTATGTGATCATGGTTTGTAGATGAATGAGATTATTCATGGAAATTATAACAGTACAATCTGACTTCATTTGATGCCACATAAGATTTAGATGTCAAAACAAGGTCTTAAGGAAAATGAAGATACAGGGGGTGGCCAGTAGAGTGTACATAAGCTTGACAAGGAATAAGTTCAATCTTGACTGATATAGACGGATAAATTTGCTCTTCTGTGAGCATTTTGAAAGCTCCTAAATTAGGTCCCGCTCAAGGTTTAATTTTTTAAGGTTGAATGGGGAAGCTATAAACTGTAGACCTTTAGAAAGGAAGAAACTTGTAAGATACATTCTTTTGTCTTCCAAACCCGACTGCGCAGTACTGTTCTCTCTCATCATCTGAGAACTGAGCAGTCTGATTAAGATTTCAGGCCTGAGAGGGACTTATCATAGATGGAGAATTTCAGTATTGAAATAAATTATCATAAATGCCATTTGTTCTTAGAGAACAAATCCCCATTTTACTGACCACAGGGGAAATTAAAAAAACAAACAAAAACCACAAACAAATCAAACAGAAACAAAGAGTGTTTCCTTACTCATGTCTTCAAGCCACTTTTATCCAGCATGTGTTTTTCCAGTCTGCATGTATTTTTTCATTATTGATTTCTTAAGCTTCTCACTTTCAATGGCAAACACTGATGATCTTTGTGCTCTCTCTCTTTCCCTCCCCCTCTCTTCTTCTCCTCACCCCGGACCCCACCTGCTTCTTTTATTTTAAATGTTCTCTTTGTGTCTATATGGAGGGACTGGTATTTCTATTCTCCCAGCTGTCCAGACCTGGTGAGCTATGGTTGGGCAGTATCATTTATTTCTCATCCCTGATCTCAAATATCCTTCCAAGAAGAATCTGGAAACACAGGAGGGTGGTGTAGACCTGGGTCTTCTAACGTGGTCACATGTGGTAGTAGTGGCAAGACTGAGGTCTCGATGTAATGAACTCTGCCTGTGCTGCCTGGACACAGCTTTGTTTTCTAGACTAGCAGACTCCTGGATTAATGACGATGAAATATTTGGCTTCTGACGTTACAATTATTTTTTCTCAAATCCTGTTTTACCACAAGCAAGTTCCACTTAGTTCTTCCTGATTTCAGTGCATTAATACACAGGTTTTTTATTATTTCTGTTGCAGATAGAATGCCACTTATAAAAGATAAATAAAATACCTATATCCTGAAATTAACCAGGCCTAAGGACTGGAGTGTTTGTGTAAATTATTGTACAAGTCTTTATGGTTTTTTCCCTTGGGTGAGTCGTTCTCCATTCTTTGTCCAGAATGCACAATGGATGGCATGGCTGGGTCAACTCCTGTCAAGTAATTTGGACAACACTGCCCTCATTCAGGTGATAAAAATTTAGCTTGATAGCTAATACCATCTGAATCTTTTTACTTAGTCCTTCAGAGGCAACCATAGTGTTAACAGTTGAACCTTAGTACGTGCAAACCACCCATAGTGAAAAGAAAGACTTCAGAGCTTTTGGAGAGAACCATTGTATTAGTATCAAGTAGAGACTTTGTTAGCTTTTGTCTTGGGTGGAGGCCATCATTGTTTCAAGAACTGTTTAAATTTCCTATTGATTTCTTCATGAAAAGGCAGCCAACAACCTCGTCAGTTATATATTCTTGAGTGCCATCTACTGGCACCTTCTCTAATACAAGCATGTCTGCACATTTGCATGTTTACATATTTATATATGCACATATGCAAACAGATCTATATGCATATATACATGTCTATAGGTCTATAGGTCAGGATTGCAATAACCAATTTACAATGTGCATTCACCCCTTTAAGGGCTCTCACCTATTGTTACTGTGCTTAGGAGTTAAAGCTAAGTTAAATTAGCAGAATTAATGAAGCCAGTATTCCTGTGAGACTATATCCCATATTCCTAACGAATTCCATGCCCCCTCCCATATGCACAGAACTCGCAGATCTGAGCTTCCTGGCATCATCCTATGCTCTCTGAATTGACTGAGATATTATTGTTCTTTCCTCAGAGGAAACAATAAATTCTGTTCTTTACTCTTTCTCTGGAGTTCGCAGAAGTTTTAGAACTCACATATCTTTGAGCTACCTTTTCCTTCTTCTCAGACCTCACTGGAACTGATCACCGAGGACATAAAAGTTACCAGGTAGACCAGTACAAATGCAGAGGCTGTAATCCCATCTCTCGTTTCATTTTAATTGCATTCATTTTCATGTAGCTCATTTTAATTAATTGGTTGCCCTAATAATCATGAAACATGGATTGACAGTTAAATAAATATATTATTTCTTCTTGAAGGAGATTTAAAGACTTTTTGGTTTTATTTGGAGCTTGGAGGTGAATCTTCAGGCACTGAGAAATACACTGATATCACTGGCATTCATGTAGAAATGAACAGGTGAAAATGAGTACAGATTTTGCTTACTTTAGTTCAGACGTGTCCCTTGTTACTTTGTCATTGCAAGTGGCGTTCTCAGAGGATAAGCACACAGTGTTAAGTTCAGGCCAGCAACCAATCTCTTTACGAAACAATGTTAAAGAGATGGTAATTTTCTCAAATCTATATTCAGGATTAATGTTTATCATTTATTTCTCTCCCATGGAAAAGTCTTTATCTTGTTTCTACCAGATAATGACAAATAAATATGAGAAAAAGGCATCCAACTCCACAGATCAGGCAAGACTGCCGCAGCTACATATCTGTGCTCTGTCCAGATGACAAAGTCTAGCTATATACATTTACCAGACGTATCTGCTAATTGCAAATTATCAAGCCAACAACCGAGTAACAATCGTTTATGCATTTTCAGGGGTCTCTGTCCTATTCCATGCTTCTATCAAAAATGCCCTGAGAGAAAAACATTAATCTTTTCATCTTTCAGAAGTAGATTTTAATGATGAGTCCAGAACTCAGGTAGTTACCAAATATCTGTTGAAATAATATTAAAAAAGAAAAAATGTTTGCTGTTTATAACCATTTACTAACTGGAAAGCAACAAAATGCTTCCTTCCTTTTTATTAAAACAAATGAAAAAAAGCTTGCCACATGAAAACATAAGAAAGCAACCATTTGCAACTTAATTATGATCCTTTTGAAAAATGAGCTTAACCTCACAAATGTGAGCAGTTCTAGGAAAGTTCTATGTAAAAAATAAACAATAAGGCTAGAGTTCTCATCTAATTTTAAGCTCACATAAAACAAGGAAATGCAATAAACAATGGAAAGAAAAATAAAAATATATCAGCTTATGCAAATTTTCCCCCTTTCCCTTTCACTTACTGTTTTATTTCCCTATTAAGCCTCTATCTATTTCAAATTTTATGAAATCTCTGCTTTTCTACTTTTGAATTGATTGAGTGCTTTAACTTTTGGCTACTTCTAATATTGTGCTTAGGAGTTTTATTTTCCTACAAGACATCTGTCTCATCTTCTGAAATATGTTACATTCCACATGTCCTTTTAATTTTAAGTTAGATCAAAATAGAATAGAAATATAAACTAAAACCACTATGTGTTTTCCTGTTAACCACTTTCTCTCCTTAATTTTTTCCCCTATAGATCAGGTGGTCTCTTTGCCCTATTTAAATAGTCACAAACTGTAAGCAAGCAGTTAGAAACAGGTACAAGTAGCTCTCTGTAAAGCTGTATTCTTGTAGCATATATCCACTCCACTAACCCTCCAAAACAGCTAGTATTAATGATACTAGAGGTCAATGGAAACACAACTATTGATTTCGATGAGCTTTGGATTAAGATCAAAAGAAACTGGAAGTTTTAATGTGTCAGTTCTCCTGGGGGTTGGAATAAGATTCTCACCCACTGCTGAATCATAAATAAGGAACAATATAATGATTTATTGTTTAACTCTATCCTGACTTGAAAAGATAACTGTTTTTGTTGGAAGTAGGTTTTGGGGCATAATACATAAAAAATCCCAGTGGTACAAAGCTAATTCAAAGCATTATGATTTTAAAAATATGAAAACTGTGAAGAATTGCTCACTCAGTAAATAAATGCTCATTAATTTATCTCACAGTATATTTTAACAATTTACCTTTCACTCTATAGTTGACTAGAGAGAGCAAAGGTGATTTCTGCTTGTTATAACAGGAGATTGCCAACCCATATAGTTAAATGAATCATTTTTTCCATTACAGTCCACTGTATCATCTTATAGTTTTCTGAAATTTACAGTTTTTCAGATTGACATTTTATAGGTTTGTTGTCCTGGAATATGATATTTATCAGTGCTGTCATTGTTCTTATTACTAGCTATTATTTTCTGTGTGAAGACAGTTTATGCAAGGTTTTTGACAAGTTTTGAAAGAAAACCAAGATAAGGGAGAGGAACATAATGTTTTATTTAATGCAAATATTCATATTTTTAAGATAATTCAAAAGATTTAATGCTTCAAATAATGACAATAAAATGTAAATTTTCCACTGCATTGTATTTATTGCAAGTGTATTTGAATGTTCCCAAAAAAAAATTGGGGAAAAAATCTGAGAATAAGTAACAGAATATTAGACCATGCTATTTGACAAATAATATCTGAACCTGTAATTAAAGACTGAAATAATGAATATTTGCAGAGACAAAGTTGAAGTTGTATGTTCTACAGAGAGACTGAATACTTAGCACAGCTATTTAGGAAACAACACTATACAAAAAGAATTTGACCTGCAATGGAACTAATCCAAGGAAAAAATGAAAGGGAGTGTGTTACAATTTTGACAATAAATGTTCAAGTTACTAGTAGAATGTATTTTCCAGTTAATAATAAGGTACCATTAAGAATATGTGATGTAACACTTAATATTGCAACCTCATTCATATTTTTAGATCAGTTCTATAAAATAGAATAAAATTTTGGGGGATAGTTTCTATTTCTGGTCATACTCAAAACCTTCTCACTAGCATGTTATCAGTGGGTGCTTTTTAAAATATTCCCAAATAATTTTTTTTTACCTTCCTTTCTTTCTTCTTCCCTTTTTTCCTTCTTTTTTTCCCCCTCAGTTCAATTTGCACTTTGTCTTTGAAGTTTACTCTCTGCCTTTAATTACCTTTGATGGACTGGTAAGACTCTTTCCATGGAACAGTTCATAGACTTAGGTTAATATATCATAAATGAGAAATCTTCTGCTTGAAGTACCATTTTAAAGCACCATTTAAAACTGGAAGGACACATCACATTGACATACACTCAATAATAACATTTCACAGCTTTTAACTAAGCTGGTAGGCATGCTTTTTCTCCCCCTTTTTATTTTTTTTTCTCCTCTCAGAGACAGCTGCCTATTCCTGTTCATGGACAGTTTCTGCCAGTACTCTGACGTCTTTATTTAGGGAATTATAAAGAATTGCTTGGAGTCTTCTGCAGTTTCAAAAAACTTGCCATTGAAGGGGAGGAGGATAAAACTTATTCAGAAGACAGATGACAGCTTTTCATCTGGGGATCATACAGAAGGATGCTTCCTTCTACAAAAATAGATCCTGCAATGTTGTTTGCTTCTCACATTTTCAATGACCAATCATTCTTAAAAAGAAAGAATACCCTTAGAACTGTGAAGTCAGCTGAATCCTACATTTCTCATTCAGCCAAACCGGTATTTTTTACAATTATTACTATTTTACTCAGTAAGGCATGCAGAATTGGCTCCTAAAAGAAACAGATTGTTCTCACAGTCACCCCTCCCATCCTTCAAGAAACAATACCAGCCTGAGTCAAATCAGCTTGCACTAATTTTGTTTCATAAAGAGACCATTTGAATTGTATTTGTTGACAGTATCTTTTTTTGTCCGTATCAGAAAACCAACAGAATAGAGGAACATTGTGATCATTATTAAATAAACTGTCATCCTATTTAACTGAATGGAGTGATTTAAATGTCACTATAATGAGCTGTTTGGAGTTTATTTTTTAGATTATAATCTGTTAATTAACGATTAATGTGTGCTTTTAAGACATAGCCCACTGCAGGAGGTACTGGTGAGGCATTTTGCCTCAGCAGGAGTGCTAGGCAGTAGTTAGCACAGAATAAGCAACTGGGACAGATCCTCAGCTGGTTAGGATTTAACTTTGTATTTTCTTGAGTACAAAAGAAACTAGACTTTCATATGGAAATAGGTCACGGAAGTGTCTTTCAGCAAGTGGGGAAAGGGTAGGGTTGTAACTTGTGAGGGTACCCGGCAATTGTATTCCCTGGAGGAGGAAAAGAAGTGATAATGCTGGAGTTTCATTAGCAGTATGGACAAGCGGGGATGAACCATTGAGCTGACCTGCTGCTACCAATTATACCAAGGACTGAAGGATCCCTGATTGTCTTGTATGCCAGAACAAGTGTTTCAAATATAAATAAAGAACAAAACAAGCAAAATTTGTACATACAGGTTGGCAGTAGGGGAGTTACAAAGATTATCATTCTTATTACTTCCAGGTCTTATGAAGGGTTGATGGCCTGGCTGAAGTAGTTCTGTCACTGAAACTTTCAGCTTCAACTGAACTAGTTTGTTATGCAGGAATGTGAAATAAATACACTCATATTTATTTACTTAATATAAAATTATTTTTTTAATCTAGTTGTTACTGACCATGCACTTGTGTGGATGCCATTGGTCCCAGTAACACCAAAAGCTTTTCAATCCTCTACAGATAGAAACAGGAAATTTTAATTTGAAAATATATGTACACACCCCACCCCCCTCCCCGTACTCACAAAAGATGGTACTGCAGTTTTAATAATTTTATTCAAATTCTATAAGCCAGAATATGATCAAGAAATGTTGTCAGATTTGGTTTTTTATATTTAGTGATTAAAACCAGTGGCCACAGGTTTGTCAGTTAATGTCAGATCTTTGAGGTTAGACAAATGGCATTTTGTTTTATCTCACCCAGCTTGCACGTCAAACCTGTTGGCACTGCTTGCTTGTCCTGAAGAGTTAGAGGATAACAAATACATCTGTTTTGTAAATGAAGAGCTGGCAAGTGCTAGAACTAAAATGAAATTACCCCAATTACAAATATTGTAACTGTATGTAGAGGGATTGTTTCACACTACAGATAAATGTCTTTGATATCCTTTTAACACTGGTGTGTTGATCAGCTGATTTTTCTTGCCCTTTTTTTTCCTTTTTATACCAGTCTTTAGAGAAATTATCAAGCTCAACTTAATAAGTGGTGTACTTGCTCCACAAAATTTCAATGTGTATTTTCAACTGTACCTGGCGCTTATAGAGCGATTTCCTCTGTGCTGTGCTGAAGTTTCCAGCCACCTGAATCCTTCCTACACCCTGCCTACCTGTACACAGATTTGTGTGCAGTCATGGACACAGAATGGATAATTTGCATTTTTACCCTGTATTTTTTATGCCTCTTGGTGTATATACAAAGTTTTTTCTTCACTGAATTTGTTTCCTAAAATATTAAGTCGCTGTTTAAATCCCTCACCATATTCTATGCTTTTTTCTGTTTCTTTGTCTAAAATATGTTTTTGAAACACAGTTGTGAACAAATTGGTATAAACAAAATGAAGGTGTGATGAAGAAGTTCAGCGCAGAGAAACAGAGAACATGTTAAAAGGGGAAAAAAACTTATCTGGGCTTAAAGGAAAAATAATGAAGAAAGAGGGGCAGGACAAAACAAGAGGAAAATATCTTTTTGAGGTTGTTTGGTAGAATCACAGCTTTAACTGAAACAGAGTCATTATCTATGCTAGCTGACACAGGACAGCTTGTGTTCATGCAACCAGAATCTCTAGTTAATTAATGAGAGCTGCTGGCCCACGGTAGCTGCTGACCTGTCTCCAGGAAGCCTGGAGGAGAGAGTGCTGCTTGGCTTCAGCCAAAACTGCTCAGGAACTGGGGCTGATAATGTGAGACCACAAGTGAATGAGTATTTCTGAGAGGATAAGAATGTGTTATTTGAGTTTATTTCAGGTACAGCTCTGCACCCTCTCTAACAACCCCCTCTCTCACCCTGTGCAGTTTTGAGGTTGGAATTGGATCACCTCAGGTGCTTTCTGGTTGAGATCAAATGTGTCTTCAAAACATTGCACAGACACCATCCTTGGTGTCTTCGCTAGTAAATGGAACATAAACACAGTGTCAAACTAAGCCCGTGGGATATCTTATGTATTCTCTATTCCCTCATGTGAAATTTGACTTATTTCTTGAGAGGGAAAAACAATATGTACTGTACCAGAAATAGCAATTACAATCATTTATTCTACAAAAAATTATAATATATTTTTTATTATTATATGAAATTATTGGTTTTTTTCTTTGTCTTACCAGAAAGTCTGGTGCTACACTGAACACCTGATTATTTCCAACACTTTGCTTATCACAATGCAGTTTTCCAATAAACAAAATAACAATTTATCCTCCATTCACTGCAAAGGGTAAATTCAGACATAACAGTGGTCTGGGGATTTAGAAATTGTGCTAAATTCATATGGTAATGAACATCTGTGATGTTTTGATGACTCACTTGCTCAAAGGATACAATCCCCAGGTTTCATTATTGTCTTTGAAAACTTGCAGGAAGTCCCACACGGAACACTGATGACAGCACAGGATGGTTGTAAGCAGACTCCCAGTAAGGCAGAGGGCAATGCTAGGCTATATCCCAGTGTGATACAATGGTTAATGTCTAAACATAGAAAATGTCTCAATATTTCATTGTATTAATGACATCCTAAAACATTAATGAAAATATAACTTAATGAATCACCCTGAGTGCTGTTGTAAGTTTTTGCCTGTGTGTTTGTTTTTCTCCATTTGCTGAAGTGGCACAAATCAAGCCACCTGCTAAGAAACTCTCCTCTGAATTGTTTAATTCCTTTCTTTTGCCTCTCCTCCCACTCCTCCCTTGACAGAAGAGACTTTTTTCAAGTGTGTTCTGAGAATTTCAGAGTATGTTTTCCTAATCAACTGTGTTAAGACACTCAGCCAATTACACTGGACAATTTTGTTTTTCAAAATAGGAATACCTCCTCAAGTTATTTTGTCACTGGGCTTGCACCAATGCAGTTTAATAAGCTCAAAGAGAGAAAAACACCGAAACACAGCTTTGAAATGGAAGTCACACAAGATTTGCTTTGCAGAGAGCTGTGGAAAATCCACGAACGAGTAAGATAATGCAGAAAATAAAAATGGAGGATACTGCTCAGAGCAGAAAAGAAAGGACTAGGAAAGACACTGAGACATGAAAAGTACATTGCAAGTGAAAGCAGCAAAACAGTTGTTGTCTGAAGCATTATCTCTGCCAAAAATATCTATATCCCTGTCAGGAAGGGAAAACAACCCAAGCCATGCAAATGCAATACACACTTCCATGGAAGCCTGTAGCCACAGGAGTGAGAATGCAGACTGCCCACATGGGAAACAGGGAGCTGGACAGCAGCATCCATGGACTACTGCCTTGTTTAACCATCTTGGCCTTCTGTGTGGGACGACCACCATTAATCCTACTGAGCAGTCTGTACCAGGATTTTTTGCATAAAGCTCCTTTTTTTTGAGGGTCAACTATCTCTCTTAAGCCTTCTTAATAGGAAATTAAAAAAATATTTAATTCCTGAGAGGAACATGAGTTCATCACACGCTGCTTTGAATTCATATTTTTTTCCCTCTTTAACTATTTTACCAAGATGATTGTTTGCAAGCATCTTTGCAGTGACTCACAGATTAATGTACTTACTGTAGAATTATAATACATGGAAGTACTCTATTGAACAGGTGAGATGCTTGATTTTTGTAAACCTAATGATACTTTACCTCATGACCTTCATAAAGGGACATTTGGGTTATAGTGGAAAAGAAGATTTAGAGACACTGCATTTTTGCACACATTTTTTCATGACTGCTGAATTTATCATTCATATAAATTTTTATTTTGTGCCTTGTTATCCTGCTCTTCCTGGAGACTGTAGTTTCTGAAGACATAGTCTTAACCAAAACTAAATTAATTTATAAATTATTTTAAAACAAGAGTATTTGCAATTTTTATAGTTAACAGTTACAGAGATCCTTACCTTAAGGCTTCAGGGTCTATGCTTTCTCTGCTATCAAAGATCAGGAAGAGACCTATCTACAAATGCAGATTTCTTTTCTACATTCTCTTGCTCTGTGTTCTTAGATCTTCTTTCTGTTCTTTGAACTGGCTACAATAGGAGGCAGTCTACAAATCACATTTGGTCTATCCCAACAATTTCTTTTTCCCTAAGAATTCCAACAAATCTGTTTTAACTGTCAGGATATTTAGCCAAGCTATAAATCTCCTTTTCTATCACTTAGCTCTCTTAAATCCTGGGGAGTTTGAATTGTTCCAAATTTTGTTGAAGGGATTATTCTTTTAATTGCAATTATACAATGGGTATTTCATGATCTGTATTCACTGTACAATCATAGAAAAATTTTAATCCTAAATAAGATGTTGAATAATAATTAAAACTACTGAGGACTTGATTAAGAGTGTTCAGGGATTAGAAATGAGAATTAAAGGTGGCTGTTGGGTCCAGGGGTAAATTCAAGGACTTTAGACATCTTTACAAGTAAAAAAAACAGAACAGCTCCACACATACCAAACAAAACCAAATGAAACATGTTTTTTAAAGTGATTAAGAAATTTATTGGACTAAACATTTCTTCTGGGAAACCATCTAAAAAAGCCACATAGAAACAATAGAATGCACATTCTGAGCTCCACAGAGAGGTCATTGTGTATCATGGGAGACATAAACTCTGATTAGCTTCAGAGGGAGTGTTAAATGCCTGAACTGTTAAAAAAGTGTGTATGTGGGTGGGGAGAAGTGGTGTAACATAAAATTTTGAGGAGGAAGAGAAAATCGGGAAGCAAAGGCTGAATTTTATTTCCTGTCACAAATGTGACCTGTTTATAGATTGAAAAAGTACCCAATCTTTTTTATATTTTCCCCTAAAAAAAGTTGCCTTATAAAATGTGCTTTAAGAATATCTCATTCATATAAATCAAAGGGAGGGCACGTTGCATGATATCACAAATACATTTGAAATGTGTGAAAGTGTAGTATTTTGTCTTTATAACCAAAGACTAAAAATTAATCCTCTTAAACACACTAAGAACCTCTTGTTTTGGCTAAGCATAATACATGCATATTTATATTTTAAAAATTGTATGTAAGTGCATATGCATTTACATGTATGTACATATATATTTTACCTTTTACTGCAACTTTTTGCAATTCTTCATCACAATATTAAGCCTTAGGGTGGTTACATTATCCTTCATTTCCAGTAAATGAATAGATGTCACTGAACGTGCAGAAGAAATCACAAAGGTGTGAACCTTGAGGAATGTTTTCCAAAAATATCAGCACCACCTGTTTTTTTAAAATAAAGTTTTATGCAGAGATTCTCTCCTGGTACCAGTTAATGTAACTTCATAGATGCTAAAATTATTTCTACCAGACAAGGCTAGTAAAAATTCTTTAACTCTCACCTTCTAATTACGCATGTGGTCATGTCCATAGAAATGTTCATTTCCTAACAAAATCACAAAATATTCTGAATTGGAAGGAATCCATTAAGGATCATCGGTCCAGTTCTTAAGGGAATGACCCATACGGGGATCAAACCCACAGCACTGGGGTTATTGGCACCATGCTCCAGCTGATGCCTTCAGGTATTTCTAGTTTTTACTCTTCATGTATCTGTACTTGCTGTAGTTCTGTGCTTCTTACTAAGTGCTAGAAGTCCTCTGTTCCCAGCACCTTTAGCCAAAACAAGGCTCTCTGAATACAGATTCAAGGACATGTTTGCTGCATTAGAGCCCGAATATATGTAAACTGCGAGATGGGGGAGCAGGCCTAGAGTAGTTAACATCATCATCTAGGAGTGCGATTAGAGAATTAGGAGCCAATATGCTAATGGGACAGAACATATAAAAGGTGAAGAGCTCGTGACCCGGGCATCCATTTTGGGTGTCATCCCCGACGGGGCTTTGCTTGCCTGAATGTACCTTCAAGGCCTTGCAGGCCTTGAATAAATTGTCTGCTTTTATACTCCTAATTTGTCTTGGCCTCTGTTTCAGGTAGCCTCTCTTTTAGGCAACAGTTTTGGCACCCCAGATGGGACTAGAAAGTCTCCGCAAACCCCTCTGAACCCAGTGCAACACCTGGCCATCACTCGTCAACATCTACCGGAGCGGTGGCAGCCTAGAAGGTATTGTTGCCTAAAAGACAGGCTATAGTCCATTGACTTTCTATGATTTCAGCTTCTGTGCCAGAAAACTGATGATTTTCCTGATCACAATTTGGGGCGAACTGTGACAGACTAGTTTCCTTTTGTGGCATCACTATTAAGATGCTCTTTTCTGCCCCTTTTACTATTTCATTAGCAAGATGATTCTCTAATTTGGGGGTTGTCTTCCCATCCTGATGAGCCTTACAATGCATAAAGGCTGCTTCTCTAGACTCCCAAATACTTTGTATCAGCACATGTACCTGTTCAGTTATGTGTTCAATTCCATTACTTTGAACAGTTACCAGTCCTCTCTCTTTTCAGATGGCTTTATTCAGTTCTAGATTTTTCACTGATGGAATCTCTGATGATTTTCACTGATGAAAATCTCAGGGTCAGAACCAGTCCAAGAAGTGGTTCCTCTGAAAAAAGGAATCCTCTGACATGTCTGAGATAGTTGGACCCTTAAAGGCTTCTAGCTGGAAAATGTGGCAGGCAAGGTTTCTCTGTGATTTCCTGTGTATAAATTTACCTGGCAGTCACAGTAAATAGGACTTGACTACTTTGAAATTGAACTCTGCTCTTTCACGTTTTCTACATTTTCGTATAAGCTATTCGGTATTTCCTCATCAGTGTATATTAAAAGCCTCCTGGATATGAAGTTGAAACTTTACATCAGTAAATGATGAAAATAACTCAGAAAATCAATTAATTTGCCTCTAGCAAGGTATCAATTTTACATATGAATAGAAAAAGTCTTTCTGAGCACTGCCATTTTCCTAATACCTTTCTTTTTTTCTTTTTTTTTTTTCTTTTTTTTTTTCCTTAATTTTTATTCCGGACTGGAAAAACATTGAAAAGGTTAACATTTTTTATTAGAAAACAATCAATTCTGATTTGATCAAAAAGTGTTGCTCAGGTAGAAATAATATGAATGTGGTTTAGGCATAATGTATTTTTTGAACTACATATTGAAATATGATTTATTTTCAAAGAATCAGTTCTAAATGAAAACTTGAAATAGTCAATATAAAATGCAGAAATGGAATATTTTCACATTATTAATAAGTTTCAGGGTTTTTTAAAGTGTCATCAGAAGATAATTCTTCCATTTTGATGATAGAGGGCTTGTTCATGCCTTTAAAAATCCTCATAAACCCAATATGATAATAAGAAGCATATTTCAGAAAAAGCTTTTTTAATTACAGTACAACTTTCATTAAACTGTCCAACTGGTTGTGATTTGATGTAACTGTATGAAGTATGGATCAAGCTTTCAAAGTCATGAGAGCTTAATCTCTGCCTTGAGCATCTCTGATAGGGTACTTTATGTAGACATGTGGCTAGCACTGATTGATAATTGCCTTTGCATATACTTGTGAGAAGGAAGCAGCTTGTCAGGCAACAAGAAATGATTTTTTTCAGTGATTTCCCAAACCAGCGTTGTAGATTCATGACAGAGGGAAGAGTTGCAGTACATAGAGTCATGGCCCAAGTATCTACACTCAAAGCACAAAGACAAAATCTCTTTGCTTGTTGGAGCCAACTGTAAAAGGAAAACAGTGCACTGTGAAGCAGAATGGTGACAGACGAGAGGATACCAGAGATTACTAAGAACCACTAATTATGCCTCGTACATTCAAAGTGGGAATGACAGTATCATTGTGAGTGACAGCAGATACTAAAATTCCCTGGGGAAGGACACAGTCTTAAGTGATGTCCCACAGACAGATTCAGACACAATATGAGCCCCATGGTTTGAAATTAAAATTCAGGAGAATTTTATAATTCTTACTGAAAAGCTGAAGTTATCTGAGGCTGAAAAAAGGATGCATCAGACACTGTAGAAGCACCTTTAGGCAACATTCCAGGCCTGTATCTTCTCTAAAGCGTTAACTTTTATGAATGATTCATTATTTGTCATTATTCCATCTCGTGTTACATGTGTTTTTAAATACTAACCTTGTAGCCATTTGCCCCTCTGAATTTCATCAGCTCAGACAATTATATCTTGTGTTCTTCAACATACTGAGAACTAGGTGTTTACCACATGAGATTTTCTAACCATTCATGATAGTTTTATAAAGCAATTACCACAGACTTATTATTCGTGTAAATGCATTACAGTATTTTTCCTGATAACTTAATTCTGGTTGCATGCATGTGCTCTTCTTCATCTCCCGTGGAATCAGCCATTATGCATATGCAGTGACAGGTACATGCAGATGGGAAATTACAAGCATTTTGTAATTTGCTTCTGTGTATTACTTCCTAATGCGTACATTTTTGAATTTGCAAAGTCTCTGGATGAATGAGGAACTTGCATGTTTTCTGTGAATTTCACTCTGTATTTTTTGTGGCATACACTATAAAAAGTGTGTTTTGAATATGCCTAATGAAAGTTGTATACCTGGTCTCAAGATACTAAAGAAATAAAGAGACTTTGTCTACAGGCAAAGATAATAAATAAAGAAGAAAAAAACCTCTGTGTATTAAAAGGCAGGTATGACTGGACTTTCAGCTTGCATACAATAAAAATTCCAAAGCTCACAGGCTTTTAATTCACAATTCCATTTCACATTAAAATTTATCTGAATTATTTGAGGCTCTGAAGCTTTCTAAAGTGTTATAATAGGGATTTGCATGAAACATCCTGTCTGTACTCCTTCTCACGAGATCATAATAAGAAGAACATAAAAAAATTTAGGTATTTTGCAGAAACATAGAATTAGGGGCTTTTCTGTTTTTTAACAGATTTTTTTGCTCCATCATAGAAAGAATATATCCAATATAAGTTTTATTTCAATAATTTTTTTAATGAAAAACTGATTTTCCAAGTTTGATTTCAAATGAAATCCAGATTTATAGGTCTAGAGCGTGATCCAAAGGCAAGCAGATCTACAGTAGCTCTTGTGCAGTCAAAATATTTTAGGTAATGAGAAAAAAAGGGGAAATTTATGTAAGTTTTTTAACAGTTTGTTTAAATATTTTATTTTTATTTTATTATAATGAATAAAATTCACATATTATTTCTGAATTTTAAACCAGCTTATTAAAATACTTAAAACAGTTCCCGGAGTCTTCCATCTATACAATTTACTTACTTGCTAGTACATATTTAATTTTATATTATTTATTGCTTTGCTTATGGGTGGAGAAATTTAAATTAAGGACTATTTTTTATTTTTCAAAATTAACATGACAATTGCAAAAGGATAAACTGCTCCATATGCAGGAATATATCATACACATCGGGGCACCTTTCTTCAAGTTCAAAGGGAGATTAATGCACTTGTTGTGATGTAAATTACACTTCTAGCACTGACACGAAAGAATTGCTATAAAAAATGTACTGTAAATATATATAACTTTGTCACCAGATAATAGTTATGTGTCATTAATTTAAAATGTATATGTACCTCTGTAAAGTGCTCCAACAGGATATAAACATTTTTTCTCTATGTGTCTCTTTTGTTACCTCATGAAAAAATCCACTGTTTCTCAATTATATGGTGACTGAAATGTAACTCAGAAGTTCATATCTGTGAATTTAGAATGCTGGGAAAAAAAAAGTGGTGGGTAAAAAAGCAAAAGTTATTTTTTAATCTACTTTTTATTTTGCAATGTATTAATTTTTAGATATGTGAATTTTAGTTATCTGTTTGAGCACGTTTAATTTGTTTTCATGGCCCGTACAGATAAAACATATTTGATACTCAAGGATTTTTGAAACATTTTAGAAAATAACCAAAACCACAGGGTTCTTTATACATTTTACATTTTATTTGTGTTGATAAATTGGCAGTATATCCTCAGTTGACATTTTTTCTTCTACTGTAAGCAGAATTAACACTTTAAGCTGGGTAGCCTATGACCCAAGGAATATGAGATCATGCAGATTGAAGCTTGATAACAGACTGAATGGACTAAGCAATCTGAAAGTTATTCTGGAATGCAACTCATATCTAGACTATTTAGACTGAAATTTTTTGTATCTGCTGTTCAGTGTAAAGGAAAAGCCTGAAACATGGAAAGAAAAGACACCCAAGTCTATTGGAAAGCCTAAAGTAGCAATAAGTGGAAAACCTTGTGTCTGGCTAAGAAGCACTGCTGAAGTTTGGAGAAAATTCCTACAAATTTCAAGGAAAATAGCCTGTTAGACTTTCAAATTACTGAAAGATACAATGAACAGGACTTCAGCGTGAAAAAAAAACCCAAAAAAAAACCAGGCATTACAGATTCAGAAAAGCAGCAGATAGAGTAAGGAGAAGGGAGGAAAAAGGGGATCTAGCAGGGTGTGGGCAGAGGCACACAGAGGCAGAGTATAGGACATCAGAGGTAGAGAAATTATTCTTAACATTATTGAATAGTGTTTTGGGACTGCAGGCTTGTGACTGGGTCACTGGCCAAACTCTGGCCTGAGGTTAATCAGCAGAAAAATAAATCTTCCTGGTGTGTATGGATCTTTTAGCAGGAGCAGAACAAGAGGTTTCTTCTGGAATCCACCACAGCATCCATCATATGCTACTCTTGTTATGGTGCTGCACATGTACAGATTGCACAAGGAGTTTTAGGAATGAATACCTCCACAACCAGCCATGCCTACCCTCTCAGAGCTGTATTTACAGAACTACTGACCTGAAAAGTAGGTCCCTGACAACCAACACGTTCAGAGGAAATTCAACTTTGCCAAATTGACTCAGCCTATATGTGTTATGTTAAATGTAACACAATACTGAAAAAGAGCCAAAATGGGTCAGGAAATGTCTGCTTTAGATAGTGGCAGTATAAACATTTATGCTGAAATTAACAGAGAGCTATTGCACTGTGCAAAGTTTTATTAGATGTAATCTCCCATTAAAGTTAGTTCCTTTGCAGTTCAGGAGTAAAGAATTATTTTATAAGCACTGTGGATCAATATAAAATAGAAGTTTCTTTTCCAGACAGTCTAGTTCTTATGAAACAAGCATGTATCCTAATGAACAAGAAGAAATCCAAGATACTAATTCTAATATTTAAAAGTGATCAATGACTTTGCATCATCAGATAATAATAGGCTGGCTCAAAAAAGCCCTAGTATTTTAAATATTGCCATGCTGAACACCGTGTCAAGGAGAGACATGGGAGAATCGCCCTTGTCCTACCTTGGGGGTGGCAATGCCCTCAGTTGCAGCCATGCTGCAACCATCCCAGGGCCAGGAGAAGGATAGCCTGATCCTAGTTTTAGAGTTTAAGGCACTCATTTACACTCAGGAAAGATACATCTCCCCTCGTGGGATCCTGCCTGTTTTCTTTCGTCTTTTATTCAATACATGCACTTTCTGAAATCAGAACCACATCTGCACGTGGGTGACTGAGCTGAGCCCTTGGAAATCCCCAGGGTGGGCAAGAAGATTCCTCAGATAACTGGGTGGCTTCAACTGGCTGCTGAAAACCAGAGGGAGTGTGTTGGTTTAAGGGGAACAAAGGAGAGCTTTCAGTGCTCTGTCTTCATTCAGGTGAGCAGAATCTCACTCAGTGCCTCAGAAGGAGTAAATCCCATTCACTAGGATAACTTCATATAACCTTAATTCTAGTTTTTAATGAAAGGCATGTCTTTTCCCATTTACATAGATTTCCTTTAACCCGTTTTCCAGACAATTTACCAAATTGCCAAGCTGTAACAAAAATCTTTAAAAATTGTGTTCAGGATTTCAGTTATAAACATCTAGATACCGTAACTGTGAGTCAGATTTGAGATGGGTTCTGAGCTAAACATTTTTCTTATTTTGAAATAAACTCCTAAGTGCATTCCAGTCTTTGTATTACATATTTGTATTATGAGCCCCACTCAGCCTGTCACTCAGTCCCCCATCAGTGGGATTGGGGAGACAATCAGAAGGGCAAAAGCCAGAGAATTCCTGGGTTGAGGTAAAGATAGTTTAATAGAGAAAACAAAAGCCTAGCACACAAACAGAGCAAAGCAAGGAATTAATTCGCTGAGTCTCATGGGCAGGCAGGTGTGTTCAGCCATCCCCAGGACAGCAGGGCCCCAGCACAGGTAACAGTGACTTGGGAAGACAAATGCCATCACTCCAAATATCCCCTTCTTCCTCCTTCTTCCCCTCATTTTATGTACTGATCTTGATGTCATATGCTGTGGAATATCCCTTTGGTCAGTTGGGGTCAAAAGCATCTCTATATTATCAACCTTGTGTTCAGTACAAATCCAAAACACAATGTCATACTAGACACTGTGAAGGACATTAACCCCATTCTGAATCAGCACATATTATTTCCACCTTGTCCTTTTTACTGACTTGAAGCTCTGATATAGAATAAAACTATAGGATTTCTCCTACAGTTTTTTAAGTACTGTTTTTGTCTCTTCCAAAACTATTGTAGTGCAACAATTATTAATTATATTTTGATAACATTTTGTTTGATAGTATTTTGTTTTAACATTATAAGGATGGGATTGTAATCTCTCATAAAGAGTTATAAACTTCTATAAACATTTTTTCTGTATGATAGAGCATATTAGTCAACTGAGAGACTAGGAGCAAAAATTATCTTTTAATTATTTTTTAATATATCTTGTCAGAGAACAGACTTTATTTTTTCAGTAGAGCATATCTTATACCTCAGTTCATACCTGTTGCATATTCTGTTTTGTGGCTATGCTAATATAATAAAAGTACCCAAAGACAATATTTGCATTTTTAAGGTAACAGTACAAAGGAACTTGAATTTAGCAGTACTATTGCTTTAATTTTTTATGATTATATAAATTTTTAATTTTTTTATCAATAAGCCAAGTTAATAGTCTCAAAATGGCATTCTTTTCAAACCATATAGATTCTTCAGAAAATGTAGTCCCACATAGCTCTTTAAAATCCATGGATGCAGTTTAGATATAACCAAGCCTTGGAACCTTACAGAGGTTCAGCAGGAGGCACTAAGATGCAGAACACAACCTTCTAGGAAAATGTATTACATCCTGGGACTAAGTGAATCAGAGAGTAGGACTGCAAACGGACCATGACTGCTTTCTGTTGTCTGTAAGCAGCTAAAGTAACATGGCCACAGTTGTGAGAGTTCAAACCGTAGACTTTGTTAATCATTCATACTAAAAGGACTTTCTTACTTGTAATGCTCTGGGAACTTTCTTTTCAAGATTTGCCAGAGTACAGCTAATGACCTTGAAACGAATTCCCAGCTAGCAGAAATCAATAAAGGCAGTTATTGGTCATGATTTATACCAGCTGAGTTTCTGTATTCTTATCTTTCTAACAGTTTTTTTTTTTCCCCTAGATAAGCTTTTTGATATCACTCAAAGATCTAATGAGATTCAGCTTTTAATTTTCTTTACATTTTCTGTTCCCATTCCAGAATTTAATCAGATGGACAGGTTGTTGTCATTGCCATTATTGTTATGATAATTCTTGCAGTTCAGTCTTAAGGAAAACATGCTATGTTCATTTGAGCCTAAACTTTACCTCCCATACTCACTTAGTTGGCTTGTTGTCACATGTTTCCTCTGATCAATAGCATGTATGTATTTATTGAATTGCACTGGGTATTCTACCAAACTCAACATGCCCTTGTAATGCATATTCCATAAACTACTAAAGAAGAAGAGACAGAAAAGTTTGTGGAAATAACAGGGAAGTGTTTCCTCATTCTGTTTATCTGGACAGCAAGAAATAATTGTACTGGAGTTTGAGTTTCAAACTTTCATTTCAAAATATTTTGACATCAATGCATTGATGGTTTGGGCAATTTGTTTGGGAGGTATGTTGCTATCTTGAATTTTGACAGCATTGTGTGTGTTAATGTAACTGATTAATGTGCTTGACATGAGACATTTTTTCCCTAGAATACTCACAGATATTTGTCAGAATATATTTTCTCAAAAGAAGTCAAACTGCTAAGTTCATTTTGCCTTCTAACACAAGCCATCTAGGCTGCAAGGAAAAGAGCTAAAGCTCTGTGTGGAAACAGCAGCAGGAGATATACAACACAATTTTAGACTCTGGTCATTACTGAACACCACTATGAGTAGTAGCGACTCGCAGATTATATTGTCTCAGTGCCAAAATACTGCTGTTTCATGAAGCCTTGTAAATGAAAAATAACAATCTAACCCTCTTCCTGCTATGTGATTTTATGTCTGATTCTCAAATCAAAGTGAAGCAAAAATTAAAGAAAATGTACAGTGTATTTAGAGAGGGCCGAGGTTTTATTCTCTTGAAATAGCTTGAGAACTTCAGTTAGCATGTCAGCCATGTCACATGGCAAATTTTATCTTCATGAAAGCGATGCAACTTACATGTTCCTAGTAGAAATTAGGCATTTCCATTAGTTTCATCCTCGTGTACTCTCATGGTGTACACCTGTGGACAGAAATAGCTCTTCATGCTTCATGTCATTCGGTACTTGAGTGACAGTAAACACCAAGCCATTGCGGTCACAAGTGCTTTGTCTGATCAGGGATAGATAACAATACAACACAAAACAGGTAACTGTTTTGTGATTTTCAGTTCAGAGAAGCTTGTCTAGCTCAGCTGTCTTGCTGGAGGGAGAATTATCTCTTGGTTCAAGGTAGAAGACCCTTGGGGAGGAAAGTTCCTGTGGTTCAGAAATCAGTAAAGGAACTTACTAGCACTGTTCTAGAAGTACTGCTTTCACGAAAGGGTAATGCAGTGCTATCACCTTCCTGTCATAAGTGTTCCATAGCCTGGTTTGGGTGCAGCGTGGTGAAACTGAGACTGTACTCCCACAGAATCCAGTATGGCTCACATAGACACAGACTGAGTCTCTTTTATCTGCTATTGGCTAAGCCTGAACTCCTATCTGACAGCTCATGTTTTCCTCTCTTCAGTTCAGCTCATTAAAATATCCAGCTGGTTTTTCTTAGGAATAAGGCAAGTATCCCCAACAGTGAAGCTACTTTCTCCAAGCAGACGTACCTCTTATTTCCAGTGAACTAGAAACAATTTAGGTGTCTGCACACCACGGTAAAGGAAATATTATCTCTCATCTGGCCACTACCTGTAAAAATAAACTCATTTTAAGTTATCTGATAATTTTTGCTCAATATTTTATCTCAGAATCACTTTCATTATTATGGAACACACTGGACCATCACCAAGAAAATAAAGATATGGTGGAGCATCTTAAAGTGGAACTCTTTGTAGATATTAAAAAAAATTGCATCCTCTGGGTTTAAACTGGCTAAATGTTATTTTAGCTTCCAGTGTCTTCTTGCAGGAAAAAAAAAAGCAAATCAAATAAAAATTAAAATAAAACCAATCAAAAAGCAAATAGATTGTTGAAAAGGTGGAAGTTTTGCTTCAGCATATTAGCATCTGAATTTCTATTGTACAACCTGGGCATCATAACTAGATTGCTATGGCTAATCATATAACTATAGCAAATTTCAACAATGTTCAATAAATTAACTTTTCTTCAAATGCAAGTGAGCTAAGCTTTGTTGTTTATCTTCACAGTGGATGAACGGGCACTGATGCACTGTGTTCCCTCTGAAAAAAAGGTTTCGCTTGAAGCAATAGGGGTCCTACCTTATCTCACATAGACAAATGGACAGGAACTGCCCAAACATTCTTTGTTAATGAAATTAGGTATTATTCTGGTATGCATACTTAGCACCACTATACTACTTACCACTAAAAAGGTAAATTAAGCAATTAAAATAATGCAGGGCCACATTCTGTCTTCAATTTCTGTCTGTGGACATGGGATTGCAAAAACAGAAATCCCACATTTAGAAGAAACATACAGAAGGCAGGATCCAGGTAATTTTAAAACATCTTTCCATATTCAACATGCTTAATTTCTGGCAAAACTTTTTCTTTTGTATTAGTTTCCCTTTCTCCTACATTCAATACACAGTCAAATTTATAATCACATCACTGAATCCTAATATATTTTGCACCCTTTCCATACCAATCATTGCCTCTTTGTTTCTCACTGATTAAAAATATATATGTATATATATATATATATAAATTTCTAATATTATTTTAATTTCTTGTCTATGAGCTTACATTAATTACAGGTTTTCAGAGAGCTACACCCTCATTCTTAAACTGGAAATTTGCTTTTGCTCTAGTGCCATGAGACAAGAGGTAGCAGCTAATGTTTATATTTTTGATTAATCAGATACTGAAGGGATTAGGTTTTAAGATTGTTTAGTACAGGAAAATCCATACTTATTTCATTAAAACAGATTTTAAGACCTTGTTTATTGGCTATATTCATGGTCAGGCTTCTGGGATTTGTTCAATCTGAAATGTCTATATTATATGTGAACATAAACCAATCTGTTAAGAAGAATATCTAATGTCGGTCACACAAAGGCAAAAAATTGCAGTAACTTAGAGGTCAGTAATTGAAAGAGACCATCTACACAAACTATTGTAAATTCAGAAAACTGCCTAAAAATTAAATATATTCAGTAAATAAAGAAGTTTGGAGTAGTACCCAATTTTGGCTACCATTTTCTTTGTTTAATGGATTTTCTATTATGCATTCATTTTGTAATTTTCATGAACAAAAAATGTCATTGGCTTGGCCATAACTTCTACATGTGTATTCAAACAGAGCAATGTGTCTTACTGCTCTTTGAAGTTTAATGTACTGGCCAGTACAAGAAAATACTTGTTTCTTTGAAAGAGAACATGTCAGAGCTGTTCACATATGTGGAGAAGTGGGTCTTCATGTGATTGAGCATCTTCATTTCACTTTCACAGTATTTTCAACACTGCACAAGATAATGACTTTTTGAGAAAGAGACACATTAAAAAAGTTAAGCACCGCATTAATAAACTGCATTAATAAATTTCATAAAGAAAATATTTATTTGCTGAATTTAAGCCCTTGCCATGTATTCAAACCATCTGCAAAGAAAATATTGTAGTTTTGGATTTGTTCAAACTTTTGTGTAATTTGATATCGTATTTTGACACTTCAAGTAAGATGGTGTGCACAACACCTTTTTGCAGCTTCCTGACAAAAAAGTCATGATTACTTCCGAAGCTCAAAAGTCATGCATACAAATATTGTTTTGGATTCTTAAAAAAAAAAAAATCTTGACATTTTTACCCAGAAATATTTTACTGTTTTTCTAACTTGACTTTCAATATCTATTGTGTGTGTGGATATACATAATTCTACTTATTAATAATATACTCTTCATTCTGTGTTTCTCCTTTGATCAATTGATTAAAGGAAAAGAATTTTTGTGATGCTCTTTCCTGGATTTTTTTCTGCTTGAAGACACAGTATTATTCAATCTTACATAATAGTATTTCCTATTCTAGTAAGTAATTTCTCGTCCACTTTTTTGTTGTTTTTCTTCCTATCACCAGTGATTGTATGTAGTAGCAATTCTATGCACTTTGCAGCTTTCTATTCTTCATTTCACTTGTGAATAATAATTTTTCTCTTCTAGAATGACAATATTTTGTATATCATAAGCATTTCCACCAGGACTCTATATCTGAAGTTCCTCCTTCTTCAGTCTTATTCTATATAAATGGCCTGTCTTTGAAAGTATGCAATATTCCTGCCCAAGTACATGTGTCCAGAGTGAGGCTTTGCCACATTGTCGGTGGTGCTGTTTTCGACAATAATTTCCCAGTACCCAGTGCTTGCTGTTCTTGCTCATTCCCTTCTATTTCCCATCCACAAGGACTTCATAAAATGGATTCAAATAAGTAGGTGATTGTATGCAAGACACATTTTCTTTCTACAACTTTTCTTACAATTGTGTTTTTATTTCTATTAATTATTGTCAAGAAGAGTCTTGGCACAAATAAAGTCATGTCTCATGGCTTGTCAGTATGCACTCAAAGTCTTTTAGCTCAACGTACTTTAAAAAAAAAGTGCTTTGATCTGATTCCTTACCTGTAATATGTAAACCCCTGTTATGTTGCTGGAGGTGTTGTTAAGAGAAAAAGTTTTATTCCTTAAATCGATATAGTTCTAAGTTTTTTAGAAATGTATTTCCTGTGATAGTAGTAAAAATAAAATTGTTTCTATAGCTTAAAATTCATCATGACATATAAAGTGGAATGAAAAAACTTTCCTTACACAAATAAAAACATCTTCGTGGATAACTAAAATTAGTATAAAAATGTCCATTTCAATTAACACACAACGTTATTTAAAAATATTTTCTATATTGAAAAGGTGTAAACTATAAATAAGAAATTAAATTTGTTCAGATATAAAAATATTACATGTTAATCAACGGTTTGTGGGGCAGATAGACTATAGAGCTGCATCTTTAGAAGATTTTATGACACAAGTATTTTCCTTTTTCCTGTAAGAGTAGCTGTGGAGGCTATAAAGGACAGATCATCACAGATCAAAATTATGCTACCAATATTGAAATCTGAGAAAGTAAATAAACTTGGAAATTTAAACATTGCACTGTAGCTAGCTTATATGATTCAGATAAACTATGAGATTATAAAGACGGAAACTACTCTGTATAGCGTATATATTCTAAAGGTGTCTGTTCTGTGTTCTTTGTCCTTTTTGCCATGACCTTTCTTCCAGCATCAGATGTTGTTACACTGTCTAGATGATATTCAATATATTTTCTCATTCCAGTACCATTCTGCTTAATTCTAATAGAAATGTTGCTAAAGCAATTTAATTTTGCTTGGTTTTTGAGGTGCCCCACTATTGGCAATTCAAGTGGTAGTTAGTGTGATTTCGTGAATCCTTTTTTCAGTTCCATGTAACTGTACTTTTCAGTAATAAAATAAGCATTTAACATGTAAAAATGTAGTGAAGCATTTAAAAAAAGAATATAAAATAGAAAACAGTGTCCATAAAATGCCCATTGTTAGGAATATTAGCAAATACTTGTTGTGCTTTTTTTCTTCCTAGTTTCCTGGTCTAGTTTAATTTGTAGGACAATGCACAAAGTTTAAGAAAAAAATCCTTTTCACATCCTAAAATCTTTGCAGTCATTTCCTGTCTTTTAAGATAAATTTGAACTCTTGTTATACCAAGTGCTTTAAGTGATAAGTTTTGATGTTCTACACTTTTTGGTGTCTTGCATTTCTGGAACGTCATACATTGCATTGTCCTCTACAAAGGGCACCTGTCCCTGCTGTGCAGCTCTGTTAACATTGGTCTTGCAGTATGACTGAAGCCCTTCCCTCAAACACTCCATCTGACTGATGCAGGAAGATGCACCTCGGAGCTGGATCAAGTCTGCTACAGGGCACAGCTACCACTCTTTGAACAGGTTCAGTCTCCAAATGGAGAGAAGGCAAACATGAAATGGGAGTCAGCAGAGCTTTTGCATCAGTCCTTTGCCTTTATTCGCTCACCACAGTACACTTCAAGTACTACAGCAATTTACCTCCTTCTGCCTTTTCCGCACTTTCTTCAACTCTCACCCACCACAGCAAAGAAAGCAATCAGGAATGTTCTCTCTCTGAGTCATCCTTAGAGAATCTGGCCATTTCTTCCACTCCTGTCACGCTGAGCTCAGACTAGCTCTTGGAGAGTGTCACCGAAGTTGAATAGTTCCAAGCAAAATAATCAAACCAGGAAAAATTCCAGCAACCTTCCTCCACAACAAACATGCAAACAAACCTTGTATTTGTTTCTCCTTTGGAAGTGTGCAGATTTAGAGGGTGACAAAATGGGCACAGTTTGCCTCCTAACAGATTATGAATGTCATGTGTGACATTGCTTGAAAAGATGGAAAATGTTTATACAAACTGTCAGAGATAGCTAAGCTAATTTGTGGTATGTGACATGCATGTTTTTGAACCCAAAATTTTGTCATACACCTACTGTTTGGCTGTAGAATGTATGAGAAGACAGATCTTGTTGACACATCGCAGCTGCATTTCAACTCATTGTGAAATACTTTGACTTCAACAAAATTCACACCATGTGCCAAAGAAGAAGAAAAAGGAATATTACAGTTTCCATCTCTCTTTTAATGTCTTTCAGTGAAGGTGAGCTACTCTGATTTTGCAGGTGTTGCAAATGGGGTAAGTAAAGCAGTAAAGAATCTCAGCTTTTCTTTTTTTTTTTTTTTTTTTTTCCTTCTTCTTTTTCTTTTTTCTCTTTGTTTATTTGTTTGTTGATTTGGTTTTGCTTTTTGGGGTTTTTTTGAGTGCCGACTTACTAGTCTCTACTGTTTCTCTGGAATGAAAGATGGAAGTCCACCACAGCTAGAGGCTGCCTAGAGATGTACTGGTAAGAGATGTGGGAAGAATTGGCAGGTGGAAGGGATGGTGAGGGATATACACAATGTAATGATTAACCTTGAATCCTTGTATGGCTTTGATTTGCGTTAGCTAATGGATAAGTTGTAATAAAAGTCTGGATGCTCCATCCCTGGCTGCAAACATGTCTTAGGAATCAAAATACTTGGTACAGATTTGCATGGCTTTCAACAAGATTGGAATGCAATATGCATTTATGATACTCGTCCAAAGTCTCCCTCAACCATCAAATTTCCAAACCAGTGAATCTTACTCCTTCTCTATTAGATAATATGTTCTTCTGTGGACATAAGATAAGTGGTGAAGGGAAGAACTATAAATGCATAAGTTGAAAATAGTCTTGTTCAGCTCAAATAGCAAATGAAGTCCTGACCATATATCAGCCATGAGTGAGATGATGCTCTGCATGTTATTGGCATTCATGATTTTTCAGTTCTCTACATCATCATTCCCATGAAGGCCGTCCATAACTGGCACCAAATGTTATCTAGTAAATCACTTTTGTCCTGCAAACTCCGTATGCTTTTCTTTTATGATACCATTTCGGTCAGACACGCCCATTGTTATATGTTTTTCTGCTTCTCATTTTGCTTCCATGAAACTCATTATTAAGTAAACAATCAGTGAATAGAGTCAGAAGTTAAGGTATAATTTCCATTAATTTTAAATTAGTTATATAGAATTTTTTTTAAAACAATAATATTTTTCCTATTATTTTTAAATGTTGATAACTTGTGTATACATATTATTCTTAAAGCATTGTGTTCTGTGCTGTTTTTTAATAGAAGTTCATGTTTTTCTCTGATTTCCTTATAAAGCTGAATTATTTTCTGAATAAGGTTAAAGGAAACTGATCATGATTTTATTCTATATTATACAGATATCTGATGGAAATTACATAGTGTTTTCTATGAATGAGCTCTTATTAAGACCTCCCAGCTTGAATTTTCCAACAACTTGAAGTGGTGCTTTCACAGTGGCTGTGATTGTCTGCATTCCAAGTGTACTGGTTCGTCCTGTTTAAATTGATTGTACTAAGGTTTGTGAGTCTATCCTGATTAAATATCTGGCATCATAAGGTCTGCTAATATGAACAGTTCACAAAATTGCTTCTTAGGAATCATTCAGAGTAACTATTGAAATACATAGACAGTGATGCTTAAGTGTCAAGTCTCTTCTAGAATGAAGAATCAATCAGAACATAAAAACGTTGAGGAAAATTCTGACTACATTTACTGGTTTTGAAGTAATTAGATTCCTGTTTTATCAATATATATCTCCTCATCTATTCTCAATGTACTCTGGATATTTTTGCTCCAGAAATTTTCAGATGAGGTTGAACATCCATCTACTGGCATAGTTCTGTAATGTCCAGCTGTCCTTGACTGGACATATGCCTGGCAAATAAACTATCTCATTCACAAATTCCTAGAAATATGGAGTGGTCACCAGATGACCTTTCCAGAAGGAGCTATAAAAGAGTCCCCTGTCATTAGCAACTCCCTAAAAAACTCACCATATTTTGGAGCTTTGCATCCTTGTGTTCATTGCAGACAGATGGACCTAATATAACCTGCAAGTGAGAAATATACCTAAGGTGGGAAGACAGTAAGTGTCACAATCCTTGAATATTTCTGATGATGAGATGGAAGATAAATGGACCCCGAAGTCCTGCCTTACTATGAACAGGGATTGAGGGGGAGGATCTAAATGTGGAAGCAATGTCACCATAGTGGATTGACCAGTTTGGATGTCAGGTGCCCACCAAAGCCACTCTATCACTCCCCACCTGCACTGAACAGGGGAGAGGAAATGCAACTGCTGTTTAGAATGTTTCAGTCTTGCTGGGTAACCAGACCTGTTACAAGCTGCTGTGGTCTTGTTTCAGTTGATCACTCTCACCTTGCTCAGAGTTACCTTTTTCCACTCTCTATTGAACAGCTTTATTCAATCCACTATAGCTAAGGGAAATCAAATATTTTTGCTTTCCTCTGCATGATCACATACCTTAGATGGTATATGAATCCCTTATTGGATCTAGCCCTCATTTTCTGATGGGATTCTTGTTTGTAAGGAATATGTCTTATATATATAATATATCAAAATTCCGACTATTGTGTCTGTAATCACCTTTGAGATTGAAATTTTGGAATACTATTGTGAATTTTAATTTAAATATTCATTAACACTCATAAATGGAACTAATGAATGAGTATCTAGCAATTTGTGTCTTTTGAAATTGCATTGAGGATGTCTCTGAAGCCAAAAGGCCATAATTTTATACAGTTTCCAAATATATACCAGATACTGTACAATTTCCTGATGTCTGAGAATCCCTTTTCAGTAATTGCTTTCTGGAGAGCTCTGTATTTGCTTTCTAACTGACATCTAAATTAATTTTCATTAAACATTAACTAGTCCTTTCTCTAGGCTTATAGTCTCAAAATATTTTAATGTATTGCTTGAGGTTTTTGCAAGAAAAAACATCATAAATTAGACAAAGAAACAAAGATTTAAAAGTTATTACAAGAACAGGTACAAGGAATTAAGAATGTTAATTAAGAAATTAACATTTCTTAATGCATATGCTGAAGCAGTCCCTGACCTGATACTTCATTCACTGGACCTCATAAAAATGTCTTCTGAAAGAAGTTCAAAATTTAAAACGGCATTTGTCTTTGGGAAAAAACAAAAGCATATGTCAAGCAAACAAGCAAGGCATATTGATACAGAATGGTTCCAAAGAGCAGTACCCGACTTAGAAATAGCCATTGATTTTAACTGTGCCAAAGGAAGAGTAGAATCCATGAGCTCTCATGGGTTACGATGAGACGTGAAGGATGTCGGAAGGGGATCAAGAATGTAAGATCTATTCTTTATGAAATGAAAACAAACTGGGATGTTGGGGGCTACCACGCCACAACATTTACCAACATTTTGTCTCCATTCTTCCTATTGCACTGCTGCAAATGGATCTGAAAAGAAGTTTAAAGTTCAAACTTTGCAGTGTCTGGAAAGATCAAGAGGCATTGAAAACTCAACTCCTGCTGTTGGTCTCAGCATGTGGCGAGAAGTTGTTGGAATCATCAGGTTGTTTGATACCCTTGGTGTTATACATATTTGTGTATACTGGGGTGTGGAAAAGTGAGGAAGAAAAACATGTCTGGGGAGTGGGAAAAGGAGATCTGATAGAGTTGGTGCAATAAAGAAGAGAGTTTGTGATGAGCAAACCAAAAAGTTGAGGATTTTGATAGTCTGCCCTATTCTGTCTGTTTCTTTAAGAGTAAGGATGAAAAGTGTGCTGATTTATCTCTTGCTGGTCTCGTTCTCTGGGGCAGGAACATTACAAGTCACTGTTTCAAACACAGGCTGTCACTTTAGATGATAGAACAAAGGGAAGTGACTGAAAGTAAAGAAAACTTGAATTCACACAGGTATAAAAGGACCTTTTTCTGTAAGCAGGCCATTCTAAACATCACTCTGAATGGTTTGTGAGGCAAAAATAATGGGCTTGTTTGAGAAGCAATTGAGGTACTTTCTGACAAAAATTGTATATTAGGAGATTAGTCTCCAAGGGGTGGATAACCTTTTCAGATTCTAAGTATTTCTTCTGTTCTCATGTGTGAGCTTACAATCTGTTAGTCTCAAAATATATCTACAAACCCACAGGCCCACCTTCCTGACAGCTGCTCAAACAACAGAGCGGGGGAGCAGAGAAAAAGCTCTGCCCCGTCACCCGCCCAGCAATTCTGAAAAGCTTGGTAAGTTACTCATACAGTCCAGAAATGCCAGTCAGAGCGGAGGGGGACAGAGGCAGGGGGGGAGAGAAGGCTCTTAAAGTGCAACATTTGCAGCACACGCGTTAAAACTAAAGGGGCCAATTAGTATAATAGGTTTGAAATAATTTCAGCACACTCCTAAAGACAAAAGAAAAATTGTCCTTCAGAAATGGGGCTTTATTGTTCAGACAAGCATAGAGATGAACAATGAATTCTATCAGTTTTGGAGGCAACATTCCTTCTTCTTCATACCGGACCATACATTATTAATGAGCACTATTTTCGAGTGTGAAAGAACTGTTTGAAAAGCATTAACATAGTCTATTGGATGTGATTGACACTGTCATCCCTTTCATTTTGCTGTTGGCAAGAGGCATCCCTGTAGATTTATGTGCATCTGGACATTACTAATATTCTCCTTGTTATGCACTCTGGGCAGCTGTGATATGGAAATTTTTAGCACAGTTTTTAGAGAAGGAGTTTACTGTTGCTATCTGCACAAAAAAGGAATAATTATCATTCTCTGAGATTTTATCAGCCAAAAATATTTAATGTCTGGTTCCTTAATAACCCTAATCTGTTTTCAATATGTGCACTTTTTAAAGGAATTTCATCAAGATTATGTGGATTCTCCAGATATTTCCAGTGACTCTTTTCTAGACAGAGAGCTTAGTTTTTGAGACTCATGTCCACTCATCCTGATTCTATTTTAACCTCCACTTTTTCGAAGTGGTTACACTTCTAATTACAATGGTGCATCAAGGACTGCAGCTAGTGTCTGTCTGCTGTTTAGAACCACCAAACCTTTTCTGATTTGTCTGTGTAATAGCTTTTAATCACACAATTAAGACCAGTGAAATTGGGAACCACTGAAAGAATACATCTAAATAATTAATAAAAGAAAATTATTAGAGATTATGGAGTTCTTTTCAAGGTAATGATATTTTTATTTGTTTTATACATAGATTTAGAATTATTTTAGTTTCTCAGGCCATATAAGAATGTATGTCATCACTTTATATGCATGAACATTGTAATGTACAGCCAAGAGAAAAAACCTACATAAAAGGATGAAGATTGATGCTAAATATGAATGGCTATGTAGACATTGCATCAAAAGAGTTGTGAATATCAAGGTTCAGTTTCTAATCTAAATATTTTTAGTGTCATCTTTGACGTATCTAAGTACAAGTATACAAAACACGTAGATGCACAAAATCAAATACTTTATTCAGGGGAATTAATTAAGGGATTAATTAGGCTATAATTTTGGAACTTTTTTTAAGAGAACACTTTTCCTGAACAGCCATCTCATGAGGGCTCTGAATCCGAACAGATTTTAATGCCAAGGATCTGCCTGAAAATTGGGTATGACATAAGGTAACACCACTGGACTAGAGGATTATTACTCAAGGCTATGATATTTTAAAATGTGTTTTCATGTCTTTGCATATTGCATCATACACAATGGATGTAATAAGGAAGGCATGAGTTTTTAACTCAATGCAGAATTATCTTCTCCTCCAGTCAGCTTCAAAAAGGAAATATTTACCAAATATCTCAGCTCATCACTGTTTCCTTTATTTAGACATTTATGCAACTACCAGTTTTCATTCAGCTATTAGAGGCTGATGATCAGTTGCTTTCTGCTCAGATTCATCCAGTCTGCACTTTGAATGAAATATCCATCACCTTCCTCAGAGGTCAGGCCCAGCTTCTCCATGGAAGGTCCATTGTTGGCCATCCCAGGCTGTGGGAGTTCAGCAGTAAGGTCCCTCCCGCTTGGCTGCACAAGGAACAGCCACTGCTCCACTAGACAGCCTAATTACACCAATCAATCATGTAAAATGACTTGCATGGCTAGAAGTGGAAAGGTTATAACTCATAACTTGCTAACTGAAGAGATAGTGAAAGAAAATGTGGGGTCAACATACAATTTAAAAAGATATGCAATCCAACAAAATATTCTCAAACTGTTCATCTGAATTAATATTGTTACTTTGGACAAAAATCTAAGTGGCATATATAAGATAAAACCTTATAAATTGGTAATTAGTCACCAGACTTGATACCTAGCTTGTTTTGATGTGCTTTGAATTTCAGCAATTTTGGATTCTTGGCAATGTAGATTTTGTTAAGTACTGCTTTCTTCATACTGAGATATCTTTGTGCTATCCTGCAGAGCTTAAGATAGCTACTCAGAATAGTCAGCATAAGTTCTTTAATCAGAATTTTGAGGTTCTTACATAGCTTCTTGATTTTTTTCCCCAATATTTTTTTTGGTAGTATCTTAATATTTTACTTAGGAATCCCACGTGTGGGCCACAGGAGATTTGTTTTGTGATTACTCTAAGAGTGACAGACGTGTAAAGGAATATTCCTTTACCTTTTGTTGAGAAATTTCTTGCCAATTCTCCTACTTACTGTGTAAAATTTACTTCACCCACTTGGCAGAAGAATGTGCTTATGTGTAGGGGCCTCAGGAGAGTCATCTGCATGGCCCACTCTCTTGCCTCGAGTCCTTCCTAGAAACCATTCCTTGCACAGGTTCAGGACCCAGATCCATTCCTTGGTATTTCTGAAGACATTATAATTAAATAGGAGGATATATTGTATGACTGCCAAAGGTCTTTGCTGAATGACTTATCTAAGAGTGTCATAATACCATCTTCTCAAATGACTGTACAAGCAAAATTATTTTGATATTGCGCAAGTGCTACAAAACTAACTTTGTAACCTTGATACATTCTGTACAAATAGAAAGCATATAGAGATTAATATCTTCTGTTCATTTTCTTAGGAATAGACACCCTTTTTTACAAGTGTTTTGAAGCTTACAATGTAAAATAATAGAATTTTATCCAAGTATTTGGTACTGTTCAAAATCTATCCTGCTTCCAGTTTGAAGAGGAGGTGTTTTAAAACAAAGCAAACCCAACAATTTCATGGTGTTTTATACCTATGTGAAAAGTTAAAGTAGAAAAAATGCTTTGATTTCAAGGTTAGACTAAAATTCTTAAGGAATCTGGAGAATTTGAGTAATGAAACTTTTCAGTGTTTATATATATTCACCAAAGAGATCAAAGCAGTCACATTTCTCAGTGTGAAGAAACTGCTCCTTCATACCTTGTGATGCAGTATTTTTGCACCTATTCTATCACACTGGTGATCCATAAGAGTGGATGATCACACGATTTACTTTCTTTGTCACTCCCACATTGCAGCTTTGTCTTTTCCTCATGGAAAGGGTAAACCACAAATAAGTTCACAGGGGGCTGCTGCAGATGCAGTTTATTGTTTTTTTCCTTACTGTGTTGGTATAAACACAAGGGTTTTGTCTTAGATTTAGATTTTTTAGCTGAATCCGTTTTAGGAAATAACTGGAAATTCATGATAGACAGTTTAAATACTTCTCCTCTGCTGAGTCAAAACAGGTAGAGCAATAAAGTGTGTATTGGGAGCACAGGCTGTTGTCTTATTGTTTTGCCTTCTCCTTGTGCAAAGTGACTGAGTGATATGCATTCGTGTCTAAATAAAAGAAATTAATATGAGAGCTTATATTTGGTTACATTCTGGTTAAACCAGACTGGAGTATTTACACATCTACACACAGAGGTAAAGAAAGATACTGAAAAGTGTTGTGGATTGTAACAATTAGTTGTGTTCTTCTGCCACAATTTGGGTTACACAACAACTTGCTGTCAAAACATGCCATGGCTCAGAATTAAGTGCAATACCAGGTGAAGAGCTGATTAAGGAGTGCATGAACAATTGTTCAAGACAAAACAATTTCACTGTCAAAAAGTATTTAATGGAAAGATCCTATAAAATCTGACACTACAGGAATTACAGAAATTATTCAAAACAAGAAAACTTCCATAAAGAAAACTATTTTTGCTACCAAGCTCCAAGTCTTCTACCTTTTTTTTACCCCCACAGGAGTGTTATATAAAGAGAACCTTTAAATCTCATCATAACTAGCTATGCATTCTGCATTTCATTTTCTACTTTTGAGACACTTCTGGCAAATCTCAAACAGATCAAGATGAAGACCCCCAAAACAGAGCAGCTCAGGAAAGGATCAGAAGTTTTTTCCTCAAGGGAGATGCATTTCTCCCTTTGCTGACTTGTCCCTGTGCCACTACCACTGTAATGATAACTTCCACCATGTCCATCCATAACAGATTCTCCAGATTCTTTCTTCATCAAAAATGAGAAGGAAAAAAGAACCAGAAAAAAGCTAAAAGAACATAGTTCATGAAGAAGCTAATGAATGGAAATAGTAGCTTTGAAATTTTAGACTGGATTTGGTATAGTTTAACTGTTAAGTTTAAGGAATAAAGGTGAAGAAAGCTATATTCACGTATGAATATTTAAAACCCATTAAACCCTTCTCTAAGAAATTGGAAATTTTTTGTTTGATGCCTTTACAATTATTAGACAGATGATGTTGTGACAACATGTTTTTGACCAGTGAATATGATTAGATATCAGCTAGAGATGTCCTATATCATTTGACCAACAATGTTTCTGTGTTAACCACATTATTTCCCAAGGCTAGATGTAAAAACATAAGGTTAATAAATTCACTCTTGTTAAGTGCTGTGCATAAAAGCAGAGTAATGCTTTTTAATGCAGTTAAGTCAACCTTAAAATAACACATTTTTTATATTGTTTTCAAATTGAAATTGTTTATTTACATTACCTTGGTAATTCTTTATTAATTCTTTAATATTTAATTTGCTTTATACATTTTCCTATTTTACGTGGAAAATCATTCTTGCTGAACAGTCTGAAGCAAATTTTAGGACTTTCATCATAAGGTTTCAGTCTGCTTCTCCTGAGAACTTCCCGTGAAGCAGTAAATACTGCACACCAGCAAAATACTCCTATAATTCTCATCTTTTTTTGCTGTTTAGTTAGGTTTGTGGAGAGTTATTTTTTTATGTCGGTAATCGATATGCCATGGCTGATGATTTTGATTGAAGTAAAAAGAGGAAAAGAATATTTCCCACAGGAATCTCCAGGGAGAGTAATGTTCAAATGTATATCAAGAATATAGAGTGATTGCAGTTATATGCCTCAGGAAATTCAAGAATAGAGGATATTGCAGTAGGTATTCCAATCACTGCAAAAGAGTTTTAAGTTAAAAAAAAAAGTTAAAATACTAAGCTTACATAATGCAGCATACTTTGGAGTTGTTGGGTCCCTTCCCACTCCCACACACTTCTGTTTTGTAATTTATTTTCTCATTGCTCAGCTACACAAAGGAAAAACAGAACTCAAACCACAATTCTGCTACGTGTGGTTTAAGCAGACTTGCAGATTTAAAAAATAAAAAAAAACCAACAAAAAATTACTGTGTGAATTCCCAGGGATTTTCTCATGTCTTCACTTGATGACCTTTTGTATAAGACATCAAAGGTTGTGTCTATAGCACAGCAACCTTGGTTATTAGTAGTAGGCCACAAGAGTCATGAGGTCTGTCTGGTTCAGAAGGGTACAGAGAACATTTCACCATTTAACATGCTCACATTCCCAGATAAAAAACATCCACAAGATATTTAGAAAGCATAAGTCTTGTAATAGAACAGTATGAACTTCCCAGGAGAATGGGCAAATCCATAGGCAGTACCTTTCTGCTATGGAAAGGGATTACTTTAATCTTTGAGGAAATGTCACATACTCCTTCTTAGGATGCAGGTCACTAATTCTTTCCCTCAGTTCAAATCCATTCTTCCTATTTACAAAAAGTAGATCCTTACTCCAAACCCAGTGACCTGGATGTGAACAAAACAGATCATCTCAAATTGTATTGTATTCTATTTCTTCCTTTGTCAGTCCCCAGTGATTCTGAAATAGTTTTTCCTCTTCCCTAGATTCCTCCCCAAGTTTTCCAGAAGACAAGGGAGAGAAGTAAATTCATTGTCTCTCTGGAAGGTTCCCAGCACAAGCTATAATCTAATTAGCATTTACACAATACAAATATGCAGCATTAATATGGTGGAAATATTGTGGCGCATTCTTTTCAAACTGCCATGGCAATACAGGATACATGGGACTCCTGCTGAAAGAAGGACCTCTCCATCAATGTGCCTCCAGTCATCTGAGGACATTCATTAGCAGACAGTCAAAAAATCACTATACAAACCTGATTAAGCATTGCATTCCATTAAGGGAACCACTCAGCTCTTTATCATAGACAGTACACAATATATCCCCTGCTCTCTTTTTTTCTTTTTTCACTGGTTTCATAATAAATAGACCACAAGCATGCATTATATTTATACTTAAAAATAACCAAAGAGTTCAAAAAATCTCCCATTTTGTGGGTTGCCTTTGAAATATCTGTTGAGGGAAATATGAAAATTTGTGCTCATATCAGTAAAAGAGATCCCAGATTCATTATTTGCCTGCTCTACTTTGAAACAAAGAATTTAATAATTTGATTAATTCCACAGGGAGAAAAACAAAATAAAACAACTGCATTTCTAAGGGGGGAAAAAAGTAGAACTATAGCAGAAAATAGTTTAGTGTGATTTTAAACTTTTTTCCAATATATCCACAAATCTGCCTGTTCAATAACACAAACCTGAGGTTATCCCTTGATCTACTAAAATTGATTGGGGTTTTACTACTTGTTTTAAAGGGAACATGGTGAGGACTAATTTATTGTCTTCAGTAAGCTAGAACTTAATGAAGACAGAGTGGAAAAAGGGTGAATGAATATCAAGAATTGATGAAACTGAACTTTCTCCAGGGTTTTACGAAAAGCTTTTATTCTTCTTATTATCTTGGGTTTACCCAAGCATTATTTTTTTCTTTTCATTCATCTACTTTTATCCTATTTCTTTTCTTTTATTCCATATCTTTTCACCATTATTGCAATTTATGACATAATTCTTTTCAACTCTCTGGGCTACCAAAACGTAAAAGTTTCTGTGATTATGGCCCTCAACTTTTAATCAGATAGTAATTCTGATTATAAATATACTTCACAAGTATAAATTCTTTCCACCTAAACAGGACCAAAGTTCCTCAAATATTAATTAACATTCATCAGAGTCAAGAATTTGCTGATGTTGTTACGATATTTTCAATTAGTTGTCACTAAGGCCAGCGAGAATAGAATTCATTATGAAATGAAGACAGTGGGACTGAATGTCTGGACATAGACATCTGCAAATGTGTATATTATCAGGTGGTTCATTATGTTCAGTGGAGATTCAGTCAATGTAATTAATTCAGATTGGAGAGCAACAAATCTCATCTAAGTATAAGCAACTAAGGTGGGATTTGTTTGCTTAAATATTGCTGTCTTGTGCCATTTCAAATGAGTACGCAGGGTGTGTGCATAAGGCTGACACATGATCATGCTGCAGCTGATCTCTGCCTCTCTGGAGCAGCAGCTGGAAGAAGATGCAGGACAGGGAACTTTTTATAGCATCTGAATTTTTTTTTTTAAATTTAACTGACTTCCCAAGCTTTATTACTTTTATGGCTTAATTCTTCATTGACTATGGTATAACTTCTGATATGTAGCATACGTGACAGATAACTTCTCACACCCTTGTGGGGAATGGTAATTTTTGATACTGTCCTGACTATTCAGTCATGTGTTAGTAAGCTAAATAAGTAATTTGGGATGAAAGATAAAGATGTTCATTTTATTATTGATGCTTCAATTTAGAAAAATAAATCACTCAATGCTCAGGAAGCTCTGTAACCATGCTGCTGATTCAATGATTTGGACCAAAACAACTCACTAATTTTGGTATAACTTTTACGAAATTTTGGTAGTTAGGCAGCCAAGTGCCTTTGACCATATGAGTCCATGTCCTTAATGACTGCATTAATTGCTTTACACCACAAATTTTCTAAGCATGTGCAGTGAGAGGAGAGTCTTCCTGTGGAGTGTTCTGAGAGAATCAGGTTACCCTGAACAGAAGCTCCTAGAGCACATGAGGAAGTCAGATGAAATCAACATGAGCAGCAGATTTTAACTCATTTGTCTCAACATTTGAAGACTGATATAGCTACTAAGATATGAGTTGTATGTTAACAAAAGGTCTTTTTATAATTTTTCAGTAGATAGATTTATAATTAAACTGATTTTAGCTATTTTATCTTAACCTTGTCCCAGTTGTTCTGTTTTCCTTTTGAGACATTTCATCTTGTAATTTTTTCCTTTCAATTACGCTTAAGTGTATTTTATGTTCTCTCTTGCTCTTTTCCTCCAAGATTTTTGTTTTATGCTGTTTATAATCCTTCTGGTATCATTCCAAAGTAATTTTATGGCTTCAGTGTAATTTCTCAAGATCCATATTGGTGAATAAACTGGAGGAAGGTTTGTTTGCAAGTCTTCTCCTCCTCTGTATTTTTAAATATTTTGAACTTTCTACTGTCTTACATTAGTCCTTCAGCAAGAGCCTCTTAATCTCTAGGAGAGCCTTCAAAAGCAGTCTTACATGGTTTAGGCAAAAAAAAATGCTTGACCTGTTCCATAATGGGAGCATGCTATTTGCGGATAAGGAAGTATGAGTTATAAATTTCCTGTCAGGAGCTCATGATGCATTTAAGAGTGATATATACATATATTCTAGCAAAAAAGTGCTTCCTTTGTACAGTGGAGAAGGAAAATAAACAATTAAACAAACATTCTGCTTCTTATTAATGGCACATATGGAGGGGCTGCTACAGAACTCTACGAAAGGGTAATTCAACATCCTCTGGTGATTGTCCCACTGTAAAAACATACAATGTGTATTAATTGGTTCATACAGCTTTGAAATGAGTCATTAATAAGAAAATTTGTAGGCAGAAATCAGATTTGTTTTGAAAGTAAGAATGACTATGATGAGGGATATTCCTTGGGGAGAAATTCCTGGAAGATACGTGTCATTGTTAATAGCAATACTTCAGCTTACATGTATACTAAAATATCAAACCATACAAATGGGTTTTATAGCTCTTTTAAAAACATGTATTTCTCACTCCTTCCATCTGTTTATCCAAATGGGTCACCTGAAAGGCAAACACCACTTTCCCAAGAAAGGTGGTACAGAACATTTCATTTATTGCTTCCTTGATTCCTGTAAAAAATAATTCAGCAGCAGGTAGAAAAGCAACATCCAGATTTCTTCATGTTGCTGTAGAAAAGCTTTATTTTTGAGTAAGATGTTCAGGCATATTATGAAAAGTGTTACTAATTCCAGTTCTATTCACATCTGGCTCCTCGAGACTGGCGTGGTCCCTCAGGACGAGCAGTATGCCTTTGCTGCCTGAGGGAACCAGGCATTGAGGAATCTCAGGCTGCATTTACAGAAAAGTGTGCCAAGACCTAGGCTGTAGCAAGGTCAGTTAGGAAAGGGTTCTGTTTAACCGCAGTGCTCCACAATCGTTCCAAGGACAAAGCTGCACTTAGAACAGGAGTATAGAAGTGAGTTAACACACTTAGTCCTTTGGTCTGGAGAATATGGAAGTGGAGAATGTGAAATGGAATTCAAGCAAATACTGTGTGTTGTAACAGAGAATATTGATATATTTTCTCTTAAGCTACCACAGCATTCCAAGCTATACATTTGGTGACTGCTTTACAAAAAAAGGTAAATTGAAGAGACCAATTAATATTTTTTTAATTACTTTTACTGGTCAGGATAACAGAGAAGTTTTAGCATAATGCTCTCAAAAAGGTTTTTGTTTTGATTTTTTATATAAGGGTATATTCTAAATAGGAAATAGGTTTAAAATATGTTAAGAGTAGGAATAGGTTCATTTCTTTCGTTATTTTATTCCTGGAATGGACAGATAAAGATATGTAAGTGATGATTTTATAAGATAAGCCGGTCTTTCAGAACATGATGCAGATTCATAAGTGGCATCACTTTGAGTTCGGTTACCATTTTGTTGAACAGTAAATATTGATTCTTCAGGACACTGATACAAAAAGTTTAGATTAATTGAAAACAGATTGCTTCAGTATCTCTACATTTGAGTCAAAGGACTAGGACAAGTCATCATTATTTTTCCCCTTCTCTTGTTGGAATGTTCATTTATATAGTTAATAAAAAGAATTTGCTTTTACTCTTTTAAAGAAGGGAAATGGATTTTTCTTTTTAATTTTATAAAACTCTGCCATAACTGAATCTGTACCTATATCCAAAAGACATTAAATATTAGTTCTTCTGCTGCAAAATATTATGGCGGGAATCTAAAGGATCTTATCCTTATCAACTCTTGCATCTTCAGATATGACTTAGAAGTTGAGCCAGGAAAAGTTACATGTAGGATTATGAACCATCAAAGCCTGAGACTGTATCGCAGTTCTTAGAAATAAATGTTAAACTTTAAAGTTGTCACTGCTCCATAAAACAAAATAAAACAAGCACAGAAAAAATAATAAATTAAACAGAGAATACATAATAAACAACCTGTAGCTGAAGAGCATGAGGAATTTTTTTCTGCCTAGGTGGTTCTAAGTAAGGTAGTATTGACAGATATAATGAGCACAGGTTTCTTAAAAGGACATATGCATAACTATGAGTTTCGAAGATAAGGAATGAGGTTTTCAGGAAGCTTGTACCATCTCCAGACTTCTTATATAGAGCTTAATCCAAAATCCACTAAGCCAGCCAAGATAGATACTCACATTTTTGACACTGTGGAAACTGGAAGATCTGGAAACCTAAATGCCACCTCGTATTTCCTACTGAAAAAACATGGCTCAATTGCATTGCAAGCTCTGTCTCAAGTGAAAATTGCTCAGCATTAGATTTTGTGTTCTGCCAAAACAGGCCATAGGTGTCTGTGGCCTCCTATGGGCATTCAGGAGACTAGAATGCCCCCAGCAAGTACTGTGGTGAAGGTCAAACATTCTCTGCAGACAGTGTTGCGAGAATCCTGAATGTCTCTCTGACATTCAGGGGTTTAGCTTCAGCCGTGAATGTCACGAAAGAAATGACATGCAACATTCTGGCTGGAACATGCCTCGTGCATCAATTCATCTTAAAACACTTCTGGGAATTAGGCAGAGTTTGACATAATTTGTACAGAATCATTTATGACTTCCTCAGAACACTTTTATGAAAGAAATATTATCACAAACCATTGCCTTAATAAAGAATTAGGTTGATTTTAATCATTTACTTTCCTTAGTTAAAAGAAATACATAAAGTCTTTGCAGTAGCACATAAATTGTGATGGCTTCTGAATTCCTAAATATCATTCACCACACCGCAAAGCTAAAAGCAGGGATGCAAAATCCAAATAGATGTAGTCACATGGGGAGTGCATGTAATTCGTTGTCTACAATCCATGTCTATGCCTATGCTAATAAAGAAAATGCACCACAAACTGTTCTTTGGTCCTGCTGCCATCTGCCTTGGCACATCTTATTTCTATACAGACAAATTCTCTTTTGTCCCAAACTGTAGTAACTGCATCCAGATTGCTTGGGAGGAGGTGTTTCTGGCCCATGATAGCATCAAACTGTGCCTGGGCATAGTCTCTGAGAGTGCTGGTTGATTAGTCCAAAATTATTTCAAGGGCCATGCTAAGAATTTAACAATATGAATGACCACATGTCCATGTATGTGCAAGTCTGTGCATTGGCCCTGTTTGTTTTGCCAGAACATATATATTCCATATTGTTTGGTATCTGCGGTGGTGTTATACGTATTTGTGTCACCACTAATGGAAACAGAAAACCCGACAGCACTGAAATCAGGAATAGTGAATGGAATGCACTTATGGTGAAACCGGAGCTGTGCAAAATTTGCCACATTAGTGGAGGGCAAATTTTCTCCTTCATTAACCCTCATGTTAAATAGCCAGAAGACCCTCCTTATGCGTGTGAAATTCCTTTTAATATGTTAGCTATTCAATACTGTCTAGCACCCCATCTTTTAACCTTAGCAGCCTGACATCACATTTATCCTGCATGGGGATGAATAAAAAAATAATTTGATGTATTGAAGCAATCTATAATGTGCTTGTTCCACTATTGGCAAGAAAAGGAAAAAGGTACACAAAACAAGTGTATATGAAATATGTTTCTTTCTGAAACCACTTCAAAATGATCAGCCTCCAACAAGCTCTGAGGTCATTGAGCATTATATACGATGCTACACAATGGATAACACTTCAGGTTGTTAGTGCACAGTTGACAGCCAGACCTAACTGTGACATACAATACAAGTACTCCAGTCCTATAGAACAAAAATGCTCTCACCCGATTGCATATGAAGCACACAGATGTATGAACTTATGTTGGATAGAGGGTGTATTTAGAGGGACAAAACCTCCTTTGATAAAGTTTTCAGAAGGAGATACATGTGCAAAATACATGTATGTCTATTATTCAACAAATCCTTTGTTGCTCTAGAGTATTTACATGGTAAGGTTCACTGTACAATATGTATGTAATGCTTATTGGGTAAAGTTGAAATCTTTAATATTCAGAGAGAATGCATAACTGTCCAAAGCATAGAGAACTTCGGTCCTATTAATATTGGCACTAATAAAATTAAATTACAAAAATAAATATATGCTAGGACAATACTATATAGAATTATTTTACACTTCGTCCTTTAATTTATTTTAATTCTTTAGTGCTGTAAAGAAAAGAATAAAGCTTTTTCTGAAGTGTCCAAAAACTCATACAAGGGAAATTTGTAAGATACTTACAAGTGAAACTCTGGGAAAATTATTACTACTTCCTAATCGACTTTGCAAGCATCCTTTATTTGGATGGTTGGGGTTTTTTATAGTATAAAAAATACAAAAAAAAACCAAACAAACAAAAAAAAAACAACCCAAAACCACAAAAAAACCCCCCACAAACCAAATACAAAACCACTGCAAATAATATATTTTGAAATGTATTGAACAGTAAATCTAAATGTTCCCTGTTTAGACAACTATGTTGTTTCTGTTACATGTAAACTCAGTTAATGCTACTTGTGTATATCTACTCTCTCAGAGAGGACCAAATTTACAGTTTCTGTTTCAGCCTTAATGTGAGCACAGTGTGTGATAGTCAGACTGCCCAAGACACAAGGATCCTTTCCAAATATTCCAATTTGCTCTGCAAAATAATCAGTCTTAACATTTCAGCCAGTATATAAATAGTTGGCAGGATCTCCTCAGATGTTGATATGCTGGAAATCTGAGACAGCTCTCAGAATGGCACAGGCTGTTGGCATATCCTTTCTTATTGTTTCTATAGTGTTTTACTCTACAGAACAACATCTGTTTTGCTCGTAGCTCAGCCAAGGTGAGAAAATCTACATCTTTGCCTCAATTGCTATTTCACCTTAAATGAAAACAGAACCCCAGTGGGATGACCATAGCTGCCTGAAGGTTTTGCTGACAGGATCACATCTAAAAATGACAGTGGCTTATGGCCCAATGCTTCGTGTTGCTCCATGAACATATCAGAATGGACCAAACTGCCTTTATTAGTAACACACTGGAGAATATTATTTCACAATATTTCAGACATAAATGAATTTGACATACAGGTTTATCCCATAATATTGTGTTTAACTCATAACTAAAAGTTTTACCATCTTTCTATAAAGCTGACTCAGTTTTAAACAAGATGTATCTAACTGTCATCCACATTCTTAAAACAAAAACTTTTTTTTTAAACTGTTACTATATATACCTAGTCACTATCATACTCTATTGGAGCTAAGCAAGCAGGTGAAATCCATTGTTTGCACCCTTGTTTTTCTGTCTTTCTTTGGGAGACAAAACAAACTTAAGGACTATAAAAACTGTTTATTTAGACTAAGACATCTGTTAAAATTCAGTCGAACTTGCCATTTTATTTAAAATATCTATTACAATATTTTTCTTTATGGAAGTAATTAAATGCTGAGTACGTTATGCAATATGGATTTAGAGCAGCTTTTAATTAAAAAAAAAATTGACCTCCTGTGATTTGAAGATGTCCATCTCTGTCATTCATATGTATACCAAAGGTGTCATTTGTATGTCTAAATACTCCATCATCATTGCATGTAACAGTCGAAGTTTTGTATTTACCAGTTCACTTTCAGCTGCATAAGTTTCTTCCACTCCTTCTTCTCCACTGACTGCTCTCCTTGGCAAAAAAAAAACAAAACAAACCTGATTTCCAAGGCAGAAACCAACAGCACTGTGGTCTTCTAGCAGCCAGTGTGCAATATAATGGCTATCTGAGCATCTCCTCAGATGGGCCATTCCAGCAGGTGTTGATGTTGATCCTGCTTCATTCAACAACTCCTTGTTTCCTTGGAAGAAGCTTACATCTGCTTGGGCAAATTCTGTCATCACTGCCATTTCATTTGCAAATGCCATCTGTCCTGGAACTCCCTCAGGAAACAATCTTTCTTATCTAACTCACAAAAGACATCCACATCATTTGCTTTTTTCTAGCAATACTTTCTTGAAGTGCTATATGTCATGAAAAAAGAGTCACCTCAATGCCACAAATTAAGAGATATCATTATAACCAACTTGACCATTTCCTGTGACTCTGCACATCATCTCTTCCACTGATACAAGTGTAGGGTAGAGTCAAAAAGCCACAGAGCTTTCATAGAAAATTTCTCCATTCCTCTGCCCCTGGAAAGACTCTTTCTGAATCCTGAGCCAGATTCAAGCAGAGGGTGGTAGATTTCCCTGTCTGTGTTTTTAGCAACATAGATAAAACCTTTAGAAATAAGTTTTTCAGTGTGCCTAGACAATAAAATTGCCTTATAGTTGGCATGTAGAAGCACAGCTGAAGGTTTATTGTTTCCTCATCCCCATCTTTGGTCCAAAAAAAGAGAAGAGCTTTGTCAAAAGCTGATAAAATCTCATGTCCAGTTAACTTAAAGGAAAATCTCCTCTGTCATCTTCAAGAAAGTGTCACAAACTGTGACAATCATGTCCACAGATGATATCAGAACTAGGCTGTCTTCTAGGCCTATATCTCAAAGACAGAATAAACAGGTATCATATAAGGAAATTGTAAATATATTTTTGGCAGCACTGTGCTGATCATTGCAGTTCCTTGCTGCTTTGTAGGTATTTCCATAGCACTCAAGCAGAAACAGGAAAAGTGCATTCGGACTCACTTAAACACTGTGTCAGACAAGATTAAGATTGATTTCATTTAGCCTGGGATTCTGTAGCTAATGTCCTCCACAGAGTCAGAAATGAGATGACAACCAGTGTACAACTAAACAAAAACAACTGAAATAATGTCTTCATTTCCACTGTGTGAGACTAATCTGTGACAGTACTTGCAAATGCAAGAAATTCTTTTCCAGTGTCTGTTTAAAACTAGTGCTGAACATCTGGGGCGTACAGGAACTGCTTTTCCTTTTCAAATGCTGCCTAATACTAGTGTCCACCAGAGTACAGGAGGCCTACATGTCAGTCTTACGGATGAAGATAAAATCTAGAACAATTTTCTGGTCTTCTGCTGTGCATAAATAACATGGATTGATCCACATTTTTGCTTTTAAACAGTCAAGATTCTCTGTCTGTGTGGTGGGGATGGGAAATGACTGAAGGTACAGCGACTAACTTTTTCAAAGGGAAAGAGGACAAATTTTGAAAGCCTTGAATGCAAATGAAGTTATTTGATTTAGCAGTAAGGAAAGATTGCAGATTACTTTGTAATGTGCTGAGAGCAGATTTATAAATTTATGGTTTTGTAATTTCTGTTTGTGTAGTAGCACCTTTGTAAATAAAATACCAAATTTCAACTCTAAAATTATACATCCAGAACGAATTAGCAGAACATACTAAAAATATATTTATGTATTCTGTACCACAAATATACTAGACAAAATAATAGGACATTGGCTTGAATCCAGTAGCTATGCCAGTGATCCCAGGGACTTGCTTGCAATGAATAAAGTTACACAAATGTGTGTGTTGTAGATTCAGACTTGATTACTGGAATAGAAATCTACACTTAATTTGGTTCTATGCTAAAATGACTAATCGTCATCATCTACTTACATATGCAGAATTTTTTAAAAAGGGTGCAGTATTTGCAGGATTTAGTTTAAAATTTCAGCTTTTGAATAGATACATATAAAATGTTCCCCATTCTCTACATAAGAAGACAAACCAGTTCGATTATAGGTGAGAATCTGACTATTATCTCTGCACATCACAGAGAAAGACAGAATACACCAATGACTCATACTCAGATGTCAAAAGTTATGGAGAATTTTCAGGAGAAGAGGGAAATTCAAAAGGCAGATAATTGCCCTTTATGTCTTTGTATTGACCATCATGTTCATACTGGCGTGAGGAAGTTGTACTTTTTTAACAGCAGGAATCAAAACCTAAGATGTTTTTACATACTTTTCCTTAAGTTATTCACGACATGTATTAATTAAATAATTAATTAATTAATTTTAAAACACACACATTTTAAAACCATAATTGTGACACCGTTTTACAAAACTTAGCCCAGTGTACAAAATTTATCTGTGTAACTTAACATTGTATGATTAGCTCAGAAGACTCCAGCTCTGCAGACTTTCAGATAGAGGTGAGACAAAAATGAAAATTAGAGCACGCAGTAAATAAACAATCAATAAAACAACGAGTAAGGATTTCAGAAGACAACTGGACTTGAGAGTACTGTTATTTATTGTTACATTTTTCTTCATTGCTTTTAATGGAAAATGTGTATTTTCTTGACAGCACACACACTAGTCAAATAGAGCTCATAATTCTTTCTTTTTATGGTATTTAAAGTAAAGTTTTTGTCTAAATAAAAAAAGTTATATTTTTGTAAGCACAGTAGTAATACTTACTCAGCAGTTTTTCAAATCTTGTATAATCTCACTAACAGAGGAAATGCTTGATTCTAGTTCAATTAGCAATTTTCACATCTTTTCATAAGAAATTTTAAAAGTATTTTTTCGTATTTCCTTTGATTCTCAGCCTTGATCAATTTTCATTTGAAAAGATAAAGTCCCACGAGTCTCAAAACCAACACTAATTAGATATTCAAACACTCATTCAACCAAAAAGATTTACCAAGGAATGCTAATGATGAGAACATGTTTTTTTTTTTCTGAATACATCAATTGTTTTAATTGCAAACTGTAGAAAGCAAATATAATTCCACTGTTCGTATTTTGTTTGTTTCTTGTTTTTTTTTTCTTCTGTGTTAGTTTTGTCTTTTGTGAACATTGAATATATATGTTAAAAAAATTCTCCTGAAAATTAAGTTAAGATTAGAACTTTCACTATAATTAGAAATTAAGCATCATATTGAATAAACTACAGCCAAATATAATTTACAAATCTATAATCTGCTGAGAACAGCAAACCTTGCCTATTTTGAATTGTCACCACTTGGCTATGTCTAGCTTTGTTTTCTAACACATCCTTATGTTGTCACAGCTGTTAGTTAAGTTGGGAATCAAAGGCCAGTCTCTAGACTAGGTGGTCCTCTGGGCTATGAGGCATAAAGCATCATAATTTCTGAAATCAGTGAGGAAAAAGAAAACAGCCTTGTATTCAAACACTTTTGACATTCTGAGGTGGAGAGCAACTGCCTGCCTAGCGATAGGTCATCTCAGAGCATAGACTTTGGCACAAACTAGCCAGGGACTCGAAAATGTGCCTGTAAATCTGGAATGAAATGCAGGAAATGCATCACTGCCACACTCCTGTAAGCATTTGAATGAAAAAAGAAAAGCTTGTTGGTTGCTTTTATTTGTTTGCTTGTTTTTAAATATTTGTTAAGTTGTAAATGCAAAAACCTAGCACAAAATAAACAAAGATGCTCTTTTGTATGTTTAGTTTTCAAGGTTCTTAAGATTAATATATTTTGATAAGCAACACATTTCTAAACAATCTTTTTTTTTCACAGTTATGTAAATGTTTAGGCAATACTTATTTTTGTAAATTAATTTTTATTCTTTTCTGTCTATACATGAAAGACAAAGTAGACTTCATTGTCAAAAGGAATTGTAGTTGTGATCTTTAAGTGAAGCTAATTCCCTTACATAATCAAGTGAATATTTCCTTGGAATACACCCGAGAAATAATAAATGAGTTATTCAGAAAAAAATATTCTGAACACCAAAGAATGTGTGGCTGTCCACAGACGGCTTAGTAATTTTCCTCATTTTGTCTCTTCTGAAAGCTTTCTCTGTTCCTCATATGGGATAAAGTTACACTCCATGAGCTAAAGAAACCTCTACATATTTATACAGCATTTTTCTTCTTTTTATGTCATGGAAACGAATAGCCATGTCTGCTTTCTGTGGGAATACTTTAGAGATGCAGAACTGCAGGGAATCCCCTTCTGTCCTGAAGTTCCTCCCTGCAGAAAACAGGACTGGATTGCTGTGCTCCCAGAGGTCAAAGGCAGAGGACGAAGGATGCTGCTGATGGTGAAGCAGGCATGGAAAAGGGCATGGCCTGAAGCAGGGTGCAGCATCCCCAGGCGCCAGCTCTCAGCTGTGGGGCTGTAACTGAGACAGCTTCTCCCTGCGTATGATGCAGCCAGAGACATCAGCATTGCCCAGCACGCAGCCTGCAGTGCCCTTTGCAGCTTTAGCAAGGCTGCTGAGCTGGCGTGTCCTTGAAACCCATTAGAAAAATCAGGTCCAGCTTGCCACTGAGCTGGGGTAGCCTCACATGCAGCGCTCAGAGCCCACCTCTAGCTCTGCTGAAGCACCAGCTCAGTCGTGGCAGCTTGCATGTGTGTCTGTGTGCCCTGCCTGTGCAGACCGGCACCTTCCCACAGTGCTAGTCTCTGTCTATGTGCACACCTTTAGTACCATGACAAAATAGTGAATTATCATTAAAGTGAACTTTTTTCTATCCAACATTCCTGAGAGGAGATAACAATGAAGTAAGGGTGACATTTTGCTTGTCTTTTGAAATAATTACCCCTGCAAAACTTGTGATCAAGGAGATTTTACAGTACTGGTACTCCTCCTACTACTGCGTGGTTAGAAAGGAAATCAGATCATACTCCAAGAGGAAGAAGAAGGTCACCAATTTCACTGCTCCAGGGTTTTGCCTCTAGGTTTAAAACGCACAGTTAAACTGAACAGGTTTTATTATTTTGCTATGACTAATTTACTGCAATTTCTTTCATTGTGTGTTGAACATAAATGTTGACCATATTTTATGTGAATGCACTTTTACCGATAGCCTCAAATATTCATAACTTGCCTACCATGCATACCTCAATAATCTTGGAATTGAGAGCTCCTTGTTTTCATGTTAGTTCACAGGACTTACTTATCTCTCTCCTCATTTATGTTGCCCTAGATCTATAATTTTACCACAGGGAAAAATACTGTTAATATAAAATTTATCATGCACTATTTTAACATCACCTCATTTTAATCTTACTTTAATATATTTGGTGTAATTTCAAGCAGCAAAGATAAGGAGAACAGACTGTCTTCAAAGACAGATTTGTTGGAAGAAATATGTTTCTTATGTTCAGAATGGGAATATATTAAAATGTAATTTTGGATAGATGTTTATATTAATTCTATTTTTTAATAATATTTATACTATTTACATTTATAGTTATATTTCTATTGAGTATGGACCACCTTCACTTACGCTATTATCTCAGTCAATTGCAAGCTGATTGAAGCAATGAATCAAAGTAAACATAGGTATGCTGTACTGCAATTTGAAAATTGAAATCATCTTGTATAGAAAATTGCCTAAACTATTCCATTTTATTCCTTTATTTATTCAATATTTTAAAGAAAGATATTTGAAAATATAATGTCCTACTTTTTGCCTGTTGTTTTCAAGTGAATTGGTGATTTTTAAATATTTAATATACACTTCTATATTTATTGTATTTGTAAGAAAATTTGCACTTTTTAAAAATATGTATTCTTCCCCTAGATGCTTTCCTGTATTCTTGCACTTTCCTATCGTGTAGGAGGTCTTAAATGAGAACACAAGTAACTAACACAGTTTGGTGTCATTTTTTTCTTCCTTTTTCTAAAGTACACTATCTTCCTTGAGCAGAAGGAACAGAATGAATTTTGAATTCACTCTGTGTTCCTGAGAATGCTCTTGCATAGTACTTAAAATTTTGCCCTGAATGCATGAGGTGGAAGGCAACAGCAATTTTCTTTCAAGCAAAATGTTGTGATTTGCCCCTTACCAATCCATGAGGATCTCGAGCAATTTAATCTAAATAGACTCTGCTATTTTCACACATGAGTGGGTAACAATTGCCTCTGAGGTGCAAATGTGATGAACCATTGACCGTGTCATTCAAAAAGAAAAGGAGCCACAAAAGCCATAATATATGCAGCAAACATAAGGCTAAATTGTTATCTTCAGATAATAAATTATTGAACTTTTTTTAAGGTAAACTTTACATACACTATGATTTTTTCTGTAAACTGGATAGGTAAAAAGACATAGAGGTAATTATTGAAAACCAATTGCAGTGAAATGCAGAACAAAAGCTGTTCCTTTTTATGATGATAATTGAGCAGAGCACTAGGCTTAGTAGGATAAAATGATTTCAAGCCTCTTTACATTGTTTTGATTAAGAGATTGAAAATGTGATGTCTTAATAAAGAGAAATGTACAGTTCTAAAAACACGGCTCCTTTTCTGCATTATCTTAAATATAGGTATTTTTTTCTATATGTCTTTCACATAAACTGCAGTGCTAAGAGCCAAATCCCAAAATTACAGGGGATCATAATAATGGCCCCAGTATGGCTTTGTTAACGCTCAGCCCAGTGAGCCAGGTCATGTATCCTCTGCCAAACTGATCTTCCTGCAGTGGCATGCAGAACAATAGTTACACCTCTCACCCTTTTTTATTCTGGTCCCACTTCTGCTAAGGCTCATGCAGCATCTTTGGGGCTCAGAAATGTCAAACACATAATTAGTATTAAGGAGAAGAAAGTGACATTTTCTGTGATGGAATTCTGTATACAATCTTAAGCAAAGCATCTGGGACAAAAATAAGTGGAACCCCTGAATTAAGTGTTCGGTAAAGGTGGTCCTTCTGCTCCTTAAAGTAATGGAACATTTCAAGTCACTGACAAAAAATTATTTCCGGTGAATGATGGCCTAAGACTCCATCCACATTGTTTCCTTCTTCCCTTTTTCCATCTTAACTATAGTTATTTGCTCAGAAAGAGAACAGCAAATCTTATGGAGGTAACTTACTATGTTTAATCATCACGATTCAATGTGCGTAATTGCACAAACATGAAAAATTTCTACATTTATAATTATTTTGAAAGCTTTTCTGACAAGTGGATTTCCAACTGGTGATGTACAGACATAAAGGGAGATCAGGCTGGAAATACTTCTGAAGTTAGAAGCGATATACTGTTTTGTTTTGGTTCTTTTCTTTCTGTTTGGAATTGGTCACCTACAGCAATGATTTGGAAATCTGGCTACAGAGATCTTTCTTTCTATAGACTGTCCTTAGGGAATTTCTGAATCAGATCCCATTTCATCCCCTATAGACTGTCTTTAGGGGATTTCTGAAGCAGATCCCATTTCATCCCTGCTTAAAAGCTACTTGTATGTGAGATGTGGAGCACCAGTGTCATACAGGACAGTTCTGCACAGATGTCAGCTGTTGATAACAGCACACTTTCAGTAGTCAAAGTTAAAAAAAAGTGGGTTTCTTTTTTTTCCCCTGCAAGAGACCTGTCCTTCTCCTTCTTCAAACACTAGAAGCTCTTTTTTTCTCTTTTTTGTTTTCTTATCTAGTGCTTTTTTCATTAAGAAATAACATCACTTCTTGAATTTCAACATTTTTTCTTGTCAGAATGCAAAACAGGCAATTCCTTCTTCTCATCAAAGGCAAGGCATAACATGCAGGAGAAACATTGTGTTTCAAGTGAAAAAAGGAAGGACAGATGGCTAAACAGTATCCTTCATTCCTCCATGTGACTAGGGGCAAAGAACCTCAGACTTGATGTTATTCAGGAGTATTCAGAGAAAAGACATATTAATGAAAAATGTTGATTTGTTCAAAATAAACCTTACATAGAAATACATAGATTTTAGTTACTGTATTTTTCTTGGGAAATTTTCATTAGATTTCATTGAAGGTTTTGTTCAAAAATGGGAAAAAGAAAAAAGAACTCTCCAGTTGCTATTTGCCTTATGGTCAGGAAACTCACTTGAGATTAAAAATCCTGAATTCAAGCCTGTAGTGACCCATAATATGCAGACCTGTAAACCTCATTATTAAAATTTTAATGTCATGGTCTTACTATTAGTTATTCTGGCAATGAATTCACTTTTGAAAGGTCTCATTATAGTGCCACTTACGAAATGTTGTCAAATTATATATATATTCCAATAAATGGGAAAAATATATGTTTTCTTGTTTGCCTATTTTTTTTTTTTCATGACAGGCTATGTTTATTGGGTTTTGCTCCAATTCTGAGTCATGAGATTTTCGCAGCATGTCTGTCATTTCATACTGCAGTACCTGATCTTCCATTAAACAAACATAACCTATAACCTTTATAGTTGCAAAGATAACCTTCAAGCAATGAAGTGAATGTATTTGGTTTTATCAGCAATGTCTCATTTGGTCTGAAGCATGAAATGAATGCAAATTTATTTTCATTTATCACACTGTTGAATATTAATACTAATGCAATCCAACTTTTAGTGTCAAGAACTATTTCTATGCTGATCAAACCTTCAGGAGAAAAGAGGGGAGATCCTGGTGTATGTTCTGTGCCTCCTGTGAGTGCTCTTTGCTTCCACAGTCTTGGGGAGGTAAAGATTAGTAGGAAAAATGAAAGTTTTAGAGGCAATAACCCTTCATATCTGTCTTAATAATAACTGAAGATCTGGTCCACTGACATCTATCTAATATTGTGAAGGTTCACAAATGTCAGAATTCCACAGACATTAAAATTGTATACCCAAGGACAGAATTAGTACAATTCTGTTTCTTACCTTTACTGATGTGATGGAGATCTAGTGCAAATTCTTCCAGACACATTGTAATCTCAAAAAGAGGAACTTTAAATTAATTATACAAATATCTGAAAACTATTTCCTATCTGTCTTCCACGGATTTCTTGAGCAAACCAAGTTAGAGTCATGATTCCATTCTATTCTACCAAGAAAATGCAATGGGAACCGCAATATCTAGAAAAAAGGATCCATCAAGCCTAAAAGAAGGTAAATTTGTCATTCACCCTTCCCAAATGTACTTAACTGCTAAAAGCAATCAAAATAAAAAATTCGCCATGAGACAGGTGTTCCTAGTGATGTTAAAATAAAATAAATTAAAAATAATACAGATATAGCTCCATGCTTTTTGGTTTTGGTTTTGGGGTATTTCTGTTGTCTTTTGGTTTTTGGTTTTTTGCATACTACATTAGATTTTAGTTAGAGAAGATATTTTATGCATTTTATATCTGAGTATTTCAACACTTTGAAAAGACAACATTCATATTAAACCCTTCTAATAAATTTATGTCTGCTATGATTTACTGGCAGCTTATGATTGAAAAAAATCATTTTCTAGAGTAGAAAAAATCCTAACCAAACTCAACCAATTTTTCTTAAGAATTTAACAAGAATTTGTTCATTCCTCAGATAATAATAAATTGTACACCTCTTAAAGGTGGAAGGGGCTTGGGGGGTGGTTGTTTGTTATGGGTTTTTTTGCATGATGAAACCCAAGAGTAAGGAAACATTTCTTCAAGTAAAATTTTTATTTAATCTGAAGCTGTGCTAAAATAGATTGCAGTGGAAATTTTCCTCTTTTGCATTGTAGTATAAAGAATTTTGGAAATGACCACACTATATTTCTACTTCTGTGTGAAAGCTACTCATTACCATTAGCATGAAAGAAATGCAGGTATTTATTTTCATTTAACCTTTTCATTTTCCATTCCATTCTACTCCACTGCACATACCCACCTTCTCCTTCCTCCTCCCCTGCTTCCCACACACACAGACACACACACAAATCAGTGTTGAACTGATGATTTAAGGTCCAACTTATTTGCCTTATTTTTATTACTTTTTTTTTTAGCTGTACAACATACATAATTGAAATTAAGTCCTAGTGTAATAACATGAGGTGTTTCGGGGCAGGAGGAGGACAGGTTGGGAGGGTGGTGTTCAAAACTGCATTGGTTCTACAAACACCTTACAATATTTCTTACATTAAACTGCAAATTTTCCTGCAGGCTGGGATCTATTTCCTTACGCAGGGCAACTCATGCTTGTATTCTGATGTTGATCAACTTTCGTTCCCCTTATTCTATAAAAATCACTCTTTTCTCTGTTATGAAATTATCTTGCCTGCACTGTGGCATAAATGGAGTGATTTACCTGAGAATACACAGAAATCTGAAGCAGCAAAATTCTCACCTTCTGATTAAAGCAGTAGATCCTGAATTATCCCATCTTTTTCCTAAGTAGTTGCTGGCCAAATATTTTTGAACAGTTACACAGATTAATAAATAAAAAAGTCAAAAAAATGATAAATATATACAAATATAAATTATCTTTATTCACTGAATTTGGGATTACTCCATTTGTTTGAATGAAAATTTCACTCTTTAAGATCAGAGTTGCTCTACATATCTGAACAAAACATAAAGCAACTCTGCATAAAGCAATAATGTTCCTAGGTAAGGATATTTTCTGTTATTCAAGTATTAGCCTTGTTAGCAATGAATCCTTCAAATCTGCATTTTAATGATATTCTCAACTGAATAAGTTATTAGGGACCTATTCCTTCAATTCTGTACAACCATGCTAAGTTATTTCAAGGCAGAATCTGGCCTAGTGTTTCCTGTGACAGGAAATAAGGTTTCAGGCATCCAGAACTATGCCAGCTGATGTTTCCAACTCTGTTTTCAAGACTAGAAAGCCCAAGTTCCCTACTGAACTGAAAAAAAATGCAAGAAATTTGAGAAGATGGGCCATTCAAAAAAAAAAAAGAAAGGAATTGAAGTTTTCTATAAACTCTATTTTTAAGGAGTTAAAAAAAAAAGAGAAAACCAAAATAAAATAATTAAACTATCCCCCCAGTAGATGCATGTAAGTAAAACTCTAAAGAAATATTTTACTGAGATATTATGTCAATATATTCACAATTTGTGGGGTTTTCCAACCAACTTTCTTTCTTAGCCAAAAATGCCCAAGTCAGTAAAAAAATTCTGTAAAGGATTTCTCTCTTGCTTGATAAACTTGTGAACAAAGTAAATCTTATGAGTGACAATCACATTTTCTATAAACTTTGCTGAAACATTTGCATCTAATTTCTGATAAATATGCTGAATTATCTTTCACATTTTTATTAAAAAAGTAAAAATAAAAAATATCACAATAATAACTGCCATTGCTGCCCACCAACAGAAACAGAGCTATCATGCTCTAAGCATTCTCTCCTCTCCAAAATACTTAGCAAGCAGTCCTAAGATTTTAGCTTACAATTACTGAAAAAATACTGCCAGGACACAGAAAAAAACTCCAAAATAACAAAACACCAAAACCACCAGCATCACAGACCAACCCAGATGAAAAGAAACCAACAAAAAAAAAAAAAAAAAACCCAAAAAACCAAAAACCAACACCCCACTAAAGTCAAAACCAAACAAAACAAAAAATCTGAACCAACCAACCAACTAAAAATAATTTAAAAAAACAAACAAACAAAACCAAAACAAAACAAAAAACCTACCCAAAAAACCCAAACCAAATCCAAACCTTGTCTATCCACAACAAAAAATTAATCAAGAGCAGAGTGACTAAGGCCTGTCGGTGAGCTCTGTGAGCACATAGCACTTGTACCTTTCTTGATGGTTTCCAGGAATGCTTGTAGCCTCGATAATCAATTGGGAGATCAAACTTTTCCTGTGTAGGTTTAAAGTCCAACACTGCTTTGCTTGGGACACTGGCTGCTCCTGAGTCCTGACTGTGGAGGAGCAACTGATATGGGAAAGTCTTTGGGTGGTGAAGCTTTAGGAGAAAGATGTGAAAAATGGGGTGTACTTTCAAGGACTGTGGAAAGTCTAGCTGGGAAGTAATTGGGTACATGAGCTCTATTTTAAAATCATCTGAACCCTAACTGAGGTCAATTTTACCTGTTTAACGTGAAAAAGGATGTACTTGCCTCTACGTAGCCCAGCACATTTTCTTGTTAAGTGTCCCTGCTGTAGATAGCCTTTGTTACACTTCAGTGGGGAGCATTTATTTTTATGTTATTTTTATCATTGTGGGTGAAACAGTGATTTTAATTAACCCAAATGAGAGTTTAGTGGGTAACTACAGTGGGGCAGGAATTCTCCCCATAATTCTGTGTTAAGCTGTCCCTAAGCTAAATAACCTTCCACACCACACCTGCCATTCTGCATTGCCCTTGGACAAAAGCAGAAAGTCTTAATGTAAAGTAATTACAATTAACAATTCCAATAATTTGCCAGTAACACAAGATCCACCAATGTCAGATCTTCAAAATCCTCTCTTCTCAATACCGGAAACAGAACTGCACACACAGAAATCACAGACTGCATCTTAAGTAGGTGGATTTTTACTGAACATTTCTTTAGGTTCTTTTACTACTTTCCATGACTATATGAAAATTACTGACAGGCTGGTTTCTTGCAAAGCAATCTGTAAGCAAACTACTTGTAGCAATGACAGATTAAAGGACATTTCTTGTATGATTGCTGAGCAGCTTTCATCTGGAATATAATTTAAAAAGATGATGTTAGCAATAACCTTTATTTTAAAAATGTTTATTATAAATATAACTGTTGTGTTTTCATTTTTATTTTTTTCCCTCTTGGTAGTACCAATTAGCTCTGTCTTATCATGGCTAGGGTTAGTCAGAGCTTTAGCATAGAAGTTATTCTTTTTCATTTTGGGGGTAAAGACTGTACAAAATAATGGGTCTCCAGGTTTTGACTGGTTTCTCTTGAGCACTATCTAAATAATAATGATGATGATGATAATAATAATAATAATAATAGTTAATTGATATAAAAAATCACACCTCAGAAAAGACAATTGGTAAGCAAAAAGTTGCATTTGCCAGAAATTTGCATTTAAAAAATGGAATACACACCACCTCCCCCCCTACACATCCTCTGTCCCCACCCCCTTTTTAGATAATAATTTAAGAAGTTTATGGAGGATTTTACTTTATCAAACCAAACTTGCCTCCAGTCAGGGCTGGAACACCCTTCCTATGAAGATAGTCTGAGAGAGTTGGGGTTGTTCAGCTTGGAAAAGAGAAGGCTCCATGAAGCCTTAGAGCATCCTTCCAGTACTTACAGGGGGTCCTACGAGGAAGCTGGAGAAGGATTTTTTACAAGGCATGTAGTCATAGGAGAAGGGGGAATGATTTTAAACTGAAACAGGGTCGGTTTAGATTAAAAAAAATTCTTCACGGTGAAAATGGTGAGGCATGGTAACAGGGTGCCCAGAGAAGTCATATATGCTTCAATCCTGGAAATGTTTAAGGACAGACTGGATGAGGCTTTGAGCAAGCTGGCTCAGTGGCAGTGTCCCTGCCCATGGCAAGGGGATTGGAACTAGATGGCCTTGAAGATCTCTTCCAACCTAAAGCTATTCTACTGCTCTGTGTGAAAAAATAATTTAAGAACTCTGCAAACTTTTATAGTACTTTCATAGTGGAAGAGGAAACACCAAGTGAATTCTTACACTGCATCAGAGGTATGCTGATGTACACTGCAGGATCTGAATGCCCAGATGTCGGGACCTAGTGCTGTGGCTGTCTCTATACCCTAAACAAATGTGTGCATTGTCCCCTGCATAAAGACCTGAAGGTGGAATAAAAAATACGTTCATGTCTGTCCCTGCAGAGCACAGGGCTCTGTCTTGATGCCAGAGAGTGAAAGCACACCCTTACATTGCAACTTGGATGCAGTACAGGCATCGTCTAAGCAGGAAATGTAATATCTTTACAATGAACAAATACTTATTGTGAGATGTCTGTACAATGAAACTTTTTGTTTGAACTCACCAGTTTGTTTTACATTTTCTCTTGACAAACAGCTATTCAGGTGGGAGGAGAAAAAACCCTACAAATTGACTGACTCAGTTTTGCTTTTCTAAAACTACTGTTTCCCATGAGGTATATTTGCACTTGGACACCAAATATAGAGGACTAAACAACTTACTAATGCTCCTTGAGGAGACTTTGGAATGGAATGTTGTTTTGATGGATTCATCCAGTCTTCTTGAAACACCATAAGGATAACAACATTATATGTTAAAGTCAAAAATATTTCATCTTTTTTAAATCTTGAGAGGTGTTGAATAAAATGAAGGTGGAGTGGGTTTTTAGCCAGTAAAGTAAGTTTGATACGTTTTAAACACCCACCTAGCTACATCAGAAACCAGATTCTTAGTATCCAGAGCAGAACTGAATGTGGGAAAAAAAGAGAAAGTGACACATTTTTGGACCAGATTTAAGGTGTCTTAGTGGTATCCAGATCAGTTTTCCAATGCAGGAAGTTAAACTCTTGGACTTGCAGTCTTAGTGTTGATGATGGAAAGCAAATGAACTCTGGCAATACAGGTCAGTCTTAATCAACACAGCCATGTATTTGCTGCAACAGTGTTATCAACACATATAAAATATTGCTTCCATTATAGGTTTGCTGCACAAAATATTGCATGATAGGACTTTATTTAGCTCTCAAACTTTTGGTGCTTGTGTTAGGAAGCTGATCTGTCTCTATACCTTGACAGAACAAGTGAAAGAAAAAAGCTCCACTGGGGGGAAAGTTTACCTCATCTCTTAATTGTTCTCTGCAGGAATTAATTTGGTTTTAGGCAAAGGCAAGGAAATCAGCCTCATAACTTAGGCACCCCGATGCCTAAACAGCCCAAATGCCATCTTTCATCTCAAGCTTTTCCTATAAATGTATAATTTCTCATTAATATTATGCTGTTTTCTGTTAATGCTGTTTGACAGACATCTGTTCTAGAAAAAATTGCACAACGGAAATTTCAAGGTACTGTATAAAGATAATAAGTAGTTACATTTTATACAGGACTCAACTGTTCTTACTTCCTGATGGAAACTTGGTAGGTATTATCACTACAGAGAGTGATGATAATTAGACACAACTATTAAATATGTGCACCAATTAAACCAAATGAAGAACAAAAAAACTCCAAAACACTCCTTTCAAATCAACATTCTCTTTTTTTTTTTTTCCAATAAAACTCTGGGAATTGACTGCATTGTGCCACTCAAATTATAATGAAAGAAGAGACACTAGGAGAAATCAAATTATTTGGTTTTATCATGGCACCTTTGATCAAATGATCAGTAAAGAAGGGACTTCTCAAACTTAATTTAGGTACATTCCTTCTAATTCCCCTTTTTCAAATAATTTCTTTGCCTAGGAAGCAGCAGCGAAACACTGCCACCCACTGCTGCACTTCACACAGGTAAAGCCGTGAGGGTGAGTAGCTAAATGTTCCTGAGCAATCAAGTCTTTCCAGGTACAGCTGCGATGTCTTTATTAACTTCTGAAAGCTCCTCAGGGTCGGCTGGGCAGGCTTTGTTTACTTTGTTTTGAATCAGACGGAGTATGATCTTCACCTGCTGCAGTAAAATGACTTTGATCATCACAGGATCTTGGTGTGTCAGGTTTTGCTTCTCCACTTTTAGGTGTCACCATTAGCTCCACGGTGAAATCCAGCAGTGCTTTGCTGCAGAGAAACTCTTCCGCTCAGTTATCTCAAATAACAGGCAATCTCTCTGATGGGCACCCACCTTATCTAGCATATTTAGACAAGGAAAGCTTCTGCTGTAAAGCTATATAGTATGACACAACAAGCAACATTTCAGCGAAACTGAAATACTTACTTCCCCAAACTTTTCACTCCATCTTTCTGAATCACTGCATTTGCATATTTTACGTTTATTCGAAGGAAATAAATACTTTTGCATTTCTTTTATCAAAATGACATTGCTTTCACTTTGCTGAAGCAGAAATCATTAAAATTCTACTCATAGGAGCTCATGGATGTTATTTGCTTTTAGTTATTTATTATTTGGAAGAAAAACTAGAACCTCTTTAAACTCCAAACAATAATTTATTTTTTTTTTTAGTTGCCATGTTTGTGTGTGGTTTTAAATCCTGCATTCACTTCTGTTTAAAATTGCATTCGGATTTCGAGCTTACAGTCTCAAAAGCCATCTAGAAATCTTGCTGATTACATTTTTCCTCCAGTTTCCAAAACCCTTCAATCACCACTGGCATTCAAAGTACATGAGGCATAGAACATGAGGTGCTGCAGTGTCAAGATATGAGAAATTGCTGCAAGGTCTTCTCATTTTAGCCAACACCACCATGCCAGCTTCTAGACCTTTTGATATTTATAAATAATAAAGAGGAAAATTACTATTTTTGCTCTCAAATACTCAGCAAATTACCAAGCACTGCTTTCACTCATGTAAAATTAATTCACAGTCTTGGTACCTGGCATTACTTTGCTATAAGAAATTGCATTGTATCTCACATGCATTGAATATAGGACTTAAGGAAAAAAAATCAATAAAAGAAATTAAATACAGCCAGCCTCCCTCAAACAATAAAAATCAATGCTATGTTATCAGGTACCTAAGAAGCAGGTTTATTTTCAACATTAATCTGGATAGTAGTTTCATGGTAATTGATTTTTTTATACTTAAGCTGTCAAAAACTATAATAAGCAATTATTACTTGTTATTTTCCAAATTCCTAAAAGAATTGATTCTATGGTGATTGTGGGGTTTTTTTCTTTCCCTGTCTTTCTTTGGCACTGAGTTAGTTTTGTCACCAAAACAATTACTAATGTTCATTGTAGTGATGACAAAATTGAAAAATAAATATTCACTAGGCCTTAAATGGAACTGCTTTACAACTGTAGTAAATCTCTGTTTTTCAGAAAAAAAATAAGCAAACCATATTTTCATTATTTTGATTGGTAAACACTGTTGCAACTCTTGTCTACGGCTGCACTAAATGTGGCACTGATCATTAAATATGTTTTCATTACATGAAAAATGCCTTTTTCTTAAAAAAAAAAAAAGCTAAAAGCTCATCTATTTTGACCAAAAATTTGTCTTGCATGAAAACAGAACATGTCTACTGCCTGTGTTGTAGTACTATATGGGGGTGGGGGAGAGGTATTTTCATTAATTTTTTCTATGGGAATTCTAAAATTCTGGGAACCCTTAAAAGAAGCTGATATGTGAATTTAAGATTATTTTTCTTTTTAAATATATTCAAGGATGAAGAATGGAAGACAGGACAATCCCATAAACAACCTCATTGCATTCAGTCTAGAAATATAAAATAAGGTGCAAATTACCAGCAGGTTATTTCAGACTGAAGACATACCATCCTGTTTCAGGTATTAACTTTAGATTTCAGTGGGTCAGTTGAGGGGAAAGAAAAGAGAAGGATTTCTTTGCAAAATCTAAAACTCCTTGGTAAATTTTCCTGATTATTTTATACAAGCCTTATCTCATTATATCATGTGCTTAGAGGAAGAATATTATCTCGAGAATAATGAACAAATAAACAATCTTTACACTGTTTTGATTTATTCTGACAACCTACATGTAAAATTCCTTCCAGTTCCCCAAGACAAATCAGAGCAGTAACAGTCGTACTTATTCCAGGCAATTTGTAATGATGCGAGAGGTTTATTAACACAAACTTGCTTTCCATAAATAGCAGTGGCAGCTGGAGCAGCAGCCAAGTCTGAGCTGGCAAAATTAACATAATGAGAGACTTCCACCGTCCCCTTTCATATCACCAGTGTTGGTAGCATTGCACCTGATCATATTTATCATGAGAGTGACATTGATGTAGACAACCTAGAAGGTGTTATATGGCATTAATATTGATATGGAGTTCTGCCCCAGAAGAAAAAGAAGGGTCAGATACATAAATTCCTCTATAAGCACTGTCTTTTGCTTGTTATGATCTTTGGGATGGAGTACTACAGACCATTTTTTATTACTGAAGAGGTAAAGCAGTGAGATGCAAAAGACAGATAAGAGGTTTTTGACTCCATCTCTCTACCCAATTGTGAAAGCACTCTTCAATATGTTTAAATCATCTGTTGCTCATTCTTGTTTTAACTGTCTCAAGCTTTGTAATTTTCAAGACCTGCTATGTAAAAATATCCTCTATTTCAATACCAAACACTATTAAAATTTTATTGACTCCCACTTTCTCTTCAGACATGAAGCTCAAACCTTTCCTTTTTTTAAAATTTCAAAAATAATTATTCATCCTTTTCCTTTTGTACTGATTACAGACTTATGCTAATAGCAGCTTTTCCCTGTTTCAGCTAGCACAGAAGAATTTCTATGATGATTTCTCTCATTGAGGTTTGTGAGTCGATTTGTATTTTTTAATACCTTTTTGATCCCATCTATTTTAAACATTGTTACATTACCACTTTCCTCCTCATTGTTGCTAAGGTACAGTATTTCTTTTCCTGTCGCTGTATTTTAAGCCCTGCTACTCTCTGATTGGCTTTGACCATTTTTTTTTTTTTGAATGGTCACTGTAATTCATCACTACCTCACTGGCAAAAAGTTGCCAAAAGACTCAATCAACACTGCAAGCTAAAGATATGAGGGAGATTATAAATTTTGTAAATAATGCAGCCAAATAAAAACTGCATGTTGCCACTGACATACGAAAACACAACACTATGCCAGTATTTAAATATTCCCATTCATTAAAAGATCATGAAATGTCCATTAAACCTAAACTTTTTCATTATTTTTCTTTCCCTTTTTTTTTTTTTTTGGTCCTTTCTGATGTGCAAGGAATTATATTTTGATAGCACAAGTTAGAAGTCATGAGATTTCTCTTTGAACAGATCACACTTTTCCAGTTGAGATGAGAATGTTTTGCTTTTGACATTATGTCCTCTTGCTGTGCATATTTCATGTTAGACATTGTTGTCATTATTGCACTATAAGTCAGATGTTTGCCCTGTAGAAACAGCAGTAAGACATTTTTTTGATGATGACTCACTATATGATAAAATAAAATCCACTAGTAGTGCAGGAGGTTATTGATTTCAATGATTTCAAAATAAAAAGTAAGAATGAAATAAGAAAATGGGGAATCACTCCTTAGATGAAAGGCATAGATTGTCACAGGCAGATGTGCAGACTTTGCCAGAAACAACAGAAAATCTGAAAGGTCTTGCAGAAGCTTCTCCATTTATTATTCAACATCCATCAGCATCCAAAACTCAGCCTCTCTCAAAAGATAGTCCTATGGCCTGTATGACTAAAAAAAGAAACCGAACCCAAAATAAAGCAAAAAACCCCAACACTTCAGTGGATTCTTCTACATTTTTAATATTTTTGCATAGTTATTTGTCACCATGGTATCTTAGGACTCCAACTGTCAGCAGAGCTCCTTTGTGACAGGCCCTTTATACCTGCACACAATAATAAGAGCAAGCCCTAGCTCTGAATAAACATCAAAATGAAGATGTGTTGCAATGCCACCTTCTAAAAGTATTGCGCCAACCATGGGTAATATAAGCTGCAATGTTCAGTTCATCCAAGGCATTAGAACATGGAAATAAAAGTGTTTCCTTTAGTACTTAAGAGCAATGAAACCACCATAAAAGTCCAGCATCACCTCATTTGGTTTGACCTCACATCACTTAAAAGAGTAGAAGCTCTTAGTATGAACAGGTAATATACTCACTTTACAGGGAAATCACTTATCAAATATACTGAACATTTTCTTTAAATACTTGCAAGTCTGAAAGGTTAAGTGACAAGGTTAAGTGTCTAGTTTTGCACTCTTTTTGTTCCTAGTGCGCTCTGAGGTTTTCCTTAATGATAGGATTAAATATGGTTTCCAGCTACAAACAGTTGCTTGTCGTTCCCTGTAGGTTAGTCTCTATATTTTGTGCTTATCACAAACAAAGAGGAAATAACTTTCCCAGTCTTTGAGAGTCTCTTAAAATGCACAGACTTTGGGGAAATCATATTTTCTTGAAGGAAATGAGGCATGACCAATCACACAAAACGTGAGAAAATCCCTTGATAGGTGACCTTTGCCACGTGTAAAAGAAGCTGTTCAGTGGCTGAGGTTTCATGGATTTCATGCATGAAAATCAGATTTTCTGGCCACCAGTGCTGTTCAGTAAATAAATAATCCATCATTGTGTCAAACAGTAGAAACACGAAGATACTGGCATTGCTCACTGAATAGGGGTTTTTAGTTAGCAACTTATGCAAACCCTACGTTTTGTCTTCAGGAGCTGTACATGTCTTTCTTGAAGTGTTTAGTTTTCATTACTTGAACTTAGGTTATTCATGTTTAGGATAACTGTGAAGGAAGTCTGTGGTAGGGACTACATCCCCAATTTGACTGTGTATAACGAGATGCACATATATAAAAAAGAATAACAAATAATGCTATCATACCATACACTCTGGGAATGCTTTTTGGAGCATTTCACAGGGGAAGAAATCCTTCTGCATTGTACTGTTTTATAATAATGCTAGATACTTTTCTGAGGTGTGTTAGAGCACAGAGAGCCACATCTGCAACATGAAGTCATTTAGCTAGGTTTTATCTCAGTGTGTGAAGTCAATTTGCATGAACTAGTAAAATATCATTTTCTCACCCCTATTTCATAATTCCTGACCAAACTTTTATTTATTAATCACAGATTTGTCTCCCTTATATGTAGAAGGTACTCTTCTATGTTGGATCTAGCAAAGGTTGATTTTCTTCTTTTTCCTTTTCCATTTTCTTTCCTTTTCTTTCTTTTTTTTTTTTTTAAATCTGAATATACTTTTTCACAAGAAAATAGTGAGAAAGTGGGTATTTAGCATGAAGTGACTCCACAAATGAACTTCAGAATTCAACAGTAAGTCGTTGCATAGTTGTCTCTTTCTTTTCCTTAGACAGGAAATTATCTACATTAGCTTTAATTTTGTTTATCAAAAAAATATTGAATCTCTTGATAGATTTGGTCTCATATCTAAAATTATAATTCTTTAGTTTATTGTGCACAAGTTTAATTGTCACTCATAAAACCTAGAAATTTTTCTTATAGGACAAAATTCTTAACTCTTTAGAGCTCATCACTGCAATAAATAGCTCATTTTTCCCATTCACCTTGCAGTTTCTCTGGACAAAGACCTGCCACAATTTCTTCAATCTACCACATAAATGATCCTTACTGCTGGTAGGGCAAAAAAAAAAAAAAAAAGTTTAAATTTTTCTCATTACATTATATTTTTCCTCTGTTACTTGTGTGCTTTAGGTCTTGGGAACAAGACTTATTTATCTTTTCTGTCTATCAAATACTACTGCAGATGGGTAACTGTACTCACTTATTTTAATATGCTGAGGTTACTGCACTCATTTTAATACGCTGCAGCGTGGACTCAGTATGCCTTATCAAGAATAACAGATGTGATCTATAGTCCCATTAAAATTCATTACTAATATAAATCCATGTAATTAGATGTAAAAAATAAGCTAAAATAAAACTTTTGTGTATTTTTATTTTATTTTTCTTAGAGCAAATAGATTTTTTTTTCAGTGTTAAAAATTTTCCTGCATCTTCTTTAAAATTCACTCTACTTTAGTACTTAAATATGCAAAAAAATATTAAGCTTGTCTTTAGTACGCATCAGACTTACTAGAAATTCACTGTTGCCTTCCATCTCTGGATCAAGTTAAATTATTTTGACAGAAGAAGTGTTGGTTAATTTGTTTTCATAATCTCATATATCAAAATTTTAAAATGTCTTAACTATTCAAATATTTATTGTTATAATTTTTCTTTTTTATTACTTACTTATACTGAGAGGTTGCATCAGGACAAATATTAGAATCAATTTGTGCATTTGTGCATGAACACACAAAAACACTCAGTGGTTTTTTGTGATTTGCCCATCCTGATATGAAGATCAAGACAAAAGTTTTTCTCATACTGTCAGTATTTATGTTTGCAGAGAGGACAATAACTTAGACCTCACCCTGCTTACTTTTTCCCAGTTCTGTCCTCTGACAGTTCTGTAGGTGTCTACAAGTACAGAAGTGAGTGACAAATTTCACAGAGATGACTCAGCATTCCCTTGACATTTCTTCAGTTTTAAAGGAAGCAACTCATATGCTTTTTCTTCCCTTTGTAATAAAATTCTGAATAGCATTTCATTACTATTTGATGGCTTGTTGTGGAAGCTGCTTGATTTTTATTGCGACTGAAAGTAGCAGTGGGCATACATTGTATGAATGTAAACAGTGTGACTTTTGTAATGGGAACAGAAAATGCAAGCAAGTAAAATGAAACAAAGTGAGAACTTGCTCAATGACAGGATCTAGACTTCAAAAGTTGTCATTGCCATAGTGTCATGCTAATATAATATAATAAGGAAACAGTTGAAAACTACTTTTTTGCTATTTTCATCTATTAGATTTCCAAGACTTTCTCCATTGACATGTGGATCGAATCTCTTTTATTTATCAGGCAGCAGAATGAAACTTCAGCCTATTGTTTCTCACAGAAGATGAAAAATATAATCATTTCTTACAAAGCAGCCATTGCTCCCCAAACTTCTGGATGTACATGAATATAGTTTTTATTTAATTATTGTTTGTGACATAAAAAGATTCTTGAGTGCTTCTATAAGTGTAAACTGTGTGGGATTAATTTGACTTAAGTTTAGATGTCTAAAATTCTGCTTAATGATAGGTCAGTCATGTTAGACCACCCTTATAAAAACAGTGGAGTAAAACAGATTTTAAGGAAAAAGATATCCCTCCTATTGTAGACAGCTATTTTAGCATGAGGACAACTGCCTTCTGGGTGTGCCATTTCTGTTGGCTGGACAGAGAACCCAAGTTGACTGGTTTAGACTCAGTTGCTTAACTTTAGATATATAGATTGTCTGAGATTAATCCTATCAAAACTTTGAAGGTCTGAGTGATTTTAAAGGCCCATTCAAACATGCACGTGCAACAGAGATGATATTGCAATTTGAACCTTAGTTTTATCTTCCAGGGAAACAATGCCTGCCTTCGGAGTATGGTCATCCTACATTGCTTTAATAACCCAGGTAAATAATTACTTCCCCAAAGGAGTAAATATATTTTTAATGCGGACCAACCCTTTCTTGGGAGACATCTTTCTCACTAGAAGCCATGAAAGAGAGAGCTAGAACAGTTAAACTTAATTTAGTTTACAATGCACACTGAAGTTGAGGGAAATGCATCCAGATTATGTATACTGGACCTAGGCTTTATCGAAACATGAGGGTTATCTAAACCAGCTGTTTACATCCAGTCCAGAGTCCCTTCTTTACCTTGCAGTGTCAGCAAAGCTCCTATCACCATTCCACTGGCACCAGTGAGCATCTGCCTTGTCCCAACACTTACTGCTCCTCTCATCAAAGACACTGGGCCCTCACCATGCTCTCTAAGCTCACTGGAGCTCCAGGTGAGCTGGTGACACTGGTGTCTACCACTTTTTTGCACACCCTGCAGAGGCCTGGAGGGTTTGGAGATGCAAAACCACCCTTGCACATCCTCTGTCTCCTGCTAAGCCTTCACTCAGCAGCAGTGAGGAAGGTCGTGGTAGATGGGCCAGAGGAGATGGGTGTTGAAAGGCTGCTGCTGACAGAAGCACAGCTTGCTCTGAGCATTGCTGCTCTTCCTTCCCCTTTCCTTCATCTCCTCCACGTCAGGGTGGCTAACTACTATCTCCCCATTTCTAGCAGAAAGATTCAATCCCACACTTGCCACATACTTCCTCTGCAGGTCTAAAGACAGCCAGCTGTTGTTGCTCTCAATTGCTGGTGTTTATTTTGTTTTTAAAAAAAAGTTTCTAATCTCATTTTTAAAAAGTGAGTATACATTTTTATTAAACCACTCCTTTGTCTTTGGAAACAAAGCAAGGCATCAACTTTTCATTTGGCTTCACTTCTAACAGAATATGTTCCTTTTTTGTTAAAAATTTAAAAAAACCCTTTTTTTCTCAATCCTACGACTGTGCTGGAAATTATTCATATGGAAAACATGACAAAAGGTGACTAAAAAGAAAGGAATTTAATTGCTTACCTTTATTACACATACTTCAAGCAAATAACTTGAATTTTTCTGTCAAATTTCCTCCTCTCTCCATCTTGCACAAAAAACCAGCCACATGTTGTTATAGAAGTTATAGAAGTACTTACAAATGAAAAAGAAAATTTACGAATACTGTTCCTGAGTGGAAAAAAATGTTGAAAGAAACCTTCTCCTTTTGTAAGTGTTGAGTGACCATCCTTCACAAGGAACAGTTTACAACATGTCTTTCTCCATTTTTGATAGTTTCAACTTTGAATCCAGCGATGACTGTAGTGCTAATTTTCACATTCACATTTAAGCTCTTTAAGATTCTAATTTTAAATTTAAAAATCATACACTTCCTTATAGTAATGCTAAGATACAGCTCATTCAAATGATACATTTATTTTGGCTATTCTGGCCAAATCATTTTTACAGAGAAACTAGTGACATTTTCCTTCTATGTGGGTTGGCTTGATACAAACACCATGAGAGTAAGGTTTTGTTATAAAACTTTGTGACATGTCTTACCTTTATCAATTATAACTGATGCACGGAGCAGAAGAAAAACATTGATGAGCTTTTAATATCATTCTCAATGAAAATTATGAATTTCAAGATTCAAATTCAGATTAAGTTTTATGCAGAAATCCATTTTGGTTATTTCTGTAATAGATACAACAGTCAGTAAAACTATACTAATAGAAAAAAGCCCATTGCAGTTCTCAGCCACCCTCTAGGTGAAAAACCCTTTCCTGGTATCCAGCCTAAACCTCTCCTGACTTAGCTTCATGATGTTTCCTCATGTCCACTCTCTGGTCTCAAGAGTGAAGAGATCTGCGCCTGCCCTTCCTCTTCCCCTTGTGAGGATGTTGAAAACCACGAGGTCTTCCCTCAATCTCCTCCAGGCTGAATAAACAAAGTGACCTCAGCCACTCCTCAGAAAGCTTCCCCTCAAGTCCCTTCATCATCTTTGTTGCCCACCTTTGGACACTCTCTAAGAGCTTAATGCCTGTTTTTTGTTGTGGCACCCAAAACTGCCCCCAGCACTTGAGGTGAAGCTGCCGCAGTGCAGAGCAGAGTGGGACAATCCCCTCCCTTGCCCAGTTGCGATGTAGTGCCTGATGCCTCCTAGGACACACTTGGCCCTCCTGGCCTTTGCGAAGACAAGATCTTTGAGGATTTTTGGATGACTCCCACCAGGCCCTACAGATTTATAAGGATCCAGCTGGGGCAGCAGATCCTGCACAAGTTCAGGGTTGACTGGGAGCTGATCATTCTCATGGTCATGGTTCGCCATCTCAGGGCGCTGAGACCCCCTTGGTCCATCATCTGTGTTGAAGACAGAGGCAAAGAATGTGTTAAATACCTCTGTCTTTTCCATGTCAATATGCAAGGCGACCATCCTCATCCTGTGGTATGTGGATATTATTTTTACACTGTCTTTTCCCATTAAAATATTTGAAAACTGTTTTCATCTTCCCCCCCATTTCTGGCCAGCCTTATCTCCAATTGATCTTTGGCTGTATGAATTTTCTCCCTACAGAAAAATTATGCTAAGAAATTCTGCAACATTTAAAATATGCTTCTACTTAAAAATATTTTTCATGGATCCAGTTTTGGACCAATGAAGGATTGTTTGAAGCTCATTGTAACATCAATCCAAAATGTTAAGAAAAGAGCGAAGAAAAAAGGGGTTAATAGAGAAATTCTTATGCATTTCATCAGTCCAGCAGTATACCTGGAATTTTTCCAAGATATGGCATTTTGCAGGCATTTGTATCACAACTGAAATATAATCCAAGTAAATAAATATTTGCCTCCCAGGAATATTAGGAGATGAACAATTAGTCACATAACCGCATTTAGATCCGCTGGTGCAATTCAGAGAGTCTGCACAGCCATACTCCACTAATAAACCCCTCATTTAAAGGAGAACTCCAGGAATTTCCTGCAGTTTCACTGCATGGGACTTATGAGAAAGGCTTTGATGAAGTCTGTCTGGGCAGGAAATCCTCTTTGTAAATGACTGGGTAAAAGAGCCTGAGATAACCTAAAGAGTTTTAGAGGCTCTAGATTCAAAACTCAGCTCAATCATGAAGGCAAAGCAGGCTCAATGTGTCTGGATGTATCCTGCGAGCAGGTCTGTCCTTCTTCAGTCCTCCTTTTTAGATCTAGGAAGATGTGCCAATTTTGCATTTCCATTCATTTATGCTGTCTGATATCAGCATTTGTTTATTTTAACTTCTCTAATTCCTTTGGTCAGACAGCTGAGAAAGCAGATTCAATCTTCCCCCTCCTCTCAAAAGCCAAGGAATTACTTCAAAATCTTAATCAACAACTGAAGCCTTATGGTTCAGGAAAAAAGGGAAATCTTTGAATAAATACAGATGTATTGTCTTGAAGGGCCCTTGTCACTCATATCAGAAATAAGGAGCTAAATCTTGCTTACTCTTGTCAGCCTTCAGCAGTGCAGCACTGAACTCTGTCTGTTCCAATGGGCAGATATGGAAGTAGCAAATCTGGAGCAGTTCCATTCTTCTGAGGCAAGCTTCTCTCTCTGTTGCAGCACTGTCCATCATGTGGTGGAAGGCCCCTGGTGGAAGGCTCCAGAAATGAATTTGAGGGCAGTTCAGGTGTCTTTGATGGTTTATGGCACCTTCTCAGACATGAGAGCTGCTTCTCATGTAGTTGAGCCAGTTCTGCCCCATCAGATGGGATGTGGGGCAGATTCAAGCCTGTGTATGAATGTCCTGATACCTCCCCCAGAGGGGTTTTATGCCTAAGCCAGTTGTGTAAAGGAGGACATTGGCATGACAAAAAACATCAACCCCCCTCTGCAGGATCTGCTTCTTATCAGCCTTCTTCCCTATCTGGCTCAAAACACAGCTTGCTGCTAAACAAAAGTCAGTTTGTGGTCATCCTCCCAAGGTAGGTGCGCACTCCCTCTGCACCCATTCTTATGCAGATCAGAGGTTTTGCCATCACACACCAAAACCTCTCCTCCTCCCCTTCAGCTGCATGGTGCAAGCCCAGCCTCAGCAAAACACCCTGCTGCTTTTGCAAATGGCCAGTTTTAAGATATTAACCCTTAACACTTCGGTGTCTCCCCACAGGCTTACTTTGAACTGTAATTTCATTTTGTAAACGGTCACAGCCAAAAAATTTTCACTTTCACTATCTAAATTCTGAAAATTCATAGTTTTTTGAGAAAGGACAATTTCAATGTACTTTCATTGACTTATTTTGAAGAAAAGATGAGTAGTTTTAATTTAAGTGTTCAGCCAGCTCAGGATTCACCATAAACACTAAACACTAAAACTGAAATAATAATAGGTCACAGAAGAAAATAATTGAAATTAGTAGTTATAAAACGTAGGTAAGGACAATATTTTTGTGCATCATTTCACAAATACTTAATAACAGTGGTTTCTTAGATCATAGTAGGTGTCCAAATCCCAAAATTTAATTTCTGGTATTTTTTAATATATAGGTCTCAGTACTGAGTCAGAAAAATGTGCTACTGGGTTTTCAAGCTAATATTTGTTTTAGTACAGAAAATCTCTGAATGCCCAGAGATCACATCATACTCTTATATTCTTGGACAGACATAATTCTGAAGGAAAAATTCTGTATTCCGAGGTGAAAATTTCCCTTGGTAGAGTGCTTGCCAGCTATTTTTAAAGTACTGAGGAAGCTGTAATATGACATCAGGATGTGATGACAGGTGACGATATTCTGTTTGTGTTGTGCTGTATGCTGCTCTTATGTTCTGGAGAGTGCACATAAGTGCATAGAGTTATGCACGTAATAGGGGCAGAACTGATATTTGTATAAGTAGAGTTTTCAGTTGTTCTCATTGTAAAAGGTGCTTTAAATCCAACTGACGGAAGTACCAACACATTCTTCCATGACGGCCATCAAGTCACAAGATAGTCTTTAAAAAGTGGTGACTCAAATCCAACAACTTCCACAACAGATAAGAAAGCAGTCACTTAGTGTAGGTGGGATTTCAGTGAAGAGGTTAGGGTTTTTGTTACCTTTTTGTTTTCCAAAGCTCTTGTGAGATTCAATAGTGCACCAAACCAAGAAAACATTAAACAATTCTACAATCAAAACAGTTGCAATACATACAGCTCCAGTACTCCTGAGATTAAGGGACAGTGGAGGGATAGGTAGGGAGGAAATGCTTTGAAATTAATCCAATGTCATGTCATTGAAAACTCTGACTGAAAAAAGATTCACATTTTATTTTTCATTTTTTTAGACTGCAATGATGTACAAAGCTTCAAATGCCCACACATCTACTAAGCCAGGCCATTTAAAGAATCTAAATAAGCTTGCACGGTTTTAAGCTCTCTGACTTTGAATATTAGCTTTGAAGTCATGCCAAAAGCCAGCTGCAGCAGAGCTGCTTTAGAACTGAATTCCTGACACTGGAATTAGTGTTGGGTGTGTGGCATGCTTAATGATAATCTTGACCACATTTGCTGTAGACAGCCATCACACATGGTGCCTCTCTGAGTCAATAATTCTCCTAAGATAAGATTTGGAGCTTTTTTAGTTTTTACAGATTGGTGTTTTGGACACTGTCCATTCTGCAAAGCCAGCTTGCCTAATCACATGACATTTTTCCATAGGATGTAGAGATTTCTTGAACATTCCTTTAGTTAATTCCCAGTGAAAAGATATTGCAGGAGTGTAAGAAAAAAAAAATTGAAAGTGAAAATACCTCACATAGAGACTACAACCACAATTAATTGCATTCTCAAAATTCACACATTTCTAAACTTACTAGAGATTCAGTGTTTTATTAATAGAAAATCTTAATATTTACATCAATAAACACTTCTTTGTACAAGAAATAAACTACCATGCTACTTCATCTATGTAGAAGCACACAGTCAACATGCCATCATTTTTTTGCTCTCTGTGCTGCAGCGAAGAGCATATGCTTCTGCTACTAAAATCTTTGGAAGTAACATAGTATGTCAGATGTAAAAAGAAAATCATGCACAAGTAGATGGAGCTTTTCTCTAAAACACATTCACATGTGTCACTGTCTTTCTAATGAAAGTCTCCTATCCTGCATTCAGAAAGGTAAACAACAGTATTTTTATTGAATTTAGTGGTGCAGAATCAAGCTGTTCTAGCTCCCCAGAAAATAAAAAAAAAAGCTTCTTTCACTCAAACACTAGTCACTGTGAAAGAAGGGATAATTTACTTGAAATATGGAACTCTTAAAATGCATTCTTCATCCTAGCTAGATGATTTCATTTAAGTTTTATGACATGATTAGTCATCCTATTGTGATGCAGCACAATGTAACTGAGCACATTGGGCATTTTAGATAAGAGTTGCCTTGCAGATAGAGATGTTGGCAATGGTTTCAAAGCACACTCTGTCTTGAATGTGGGCGTAGATTACACAAAGAAGACAAGAATCAAAAAATGGTATATGTATCCTAGGCGTTTTGAACCCTGTATGTGAATTTTCCTGCACCTCAAATAATATTCCAGCCCTACATTTAGAAACTATAGAGAAGGAAAAAAACACAATTTAAACATTGAATCTGTCAACAAAACTCATTTTTCAAAAAACTTTTGCCATTATATTTCTGAATTTCCAAATTTCTATGAAAATTATTCATTGGACAGTTTTTACCATTGATTTTTACCTTGTGAATTTGCTACTGCTTGTATGAAGAATGGAAAATATGATATATGTAATAAATTTTGTAAAAAACCCAGTAATTATGTAGAATTCTATATTTTAGCCACAAAAAATCCTTCAAAATCCAAACCACAAATTTCAATTTAAGAGGAGCAAGCTAGACATATAAATAAGAAAATAATTGATACTCAGAAGCCAGGTTTAATTCTGTTCCTTCCACATAACCGTAACAATCACTGTCTAAATTTCAATCTGATTTTCTGAAGCAAACCCAGAAGTGCTATGTTACTTCATCTTAGAATATATGATGTGCGAAAAGTATGTTGAGAATTATTAAGATTTTCCTTGAATAATAATTGTCACATTTTTTAATACCTGTTGAACATTTGTGAAATGATTTTTTGTGGCTGCTCCCTCTAAAATATTTTAGTTTTATTCTGTTTCGTTGCTCTAAAATTTGCTGATAGAATATGTTTCATGATTTAATAAAGACATCTAATTTTTTTACTGCTCACACTTTCCTGAATTAACTCTCATAAAGAATGTTAGACACATTAGTACACTAGGTAAAAAACCCAAAACATGAAAATGTATAAAACTAAATATTTTTGTGTATGATACTCAACATATTAAATATATACTCCATTTTGCTAAATCAGTACCATTTGTGTCATAGATTACATCAGTCTTTTCGTGTGCATCTGTGTTTCCAAGAGTAAAATAGTCTGAAATCTATTTAAAAAAACATTTTCAATAATTTCCTGAAAAAGAAAACCCAGAACATATAGAAAAATAATGTTTATGAAATGCATTTACATTTTCTGTTTATAAAAGATACCAAAAATTTAAGTCTTTAATTAGCTACACAATTTGTTCTGGGTTTAGTCCATTTCATAATCTTTATGGTATATTGCAGCAAAATATTTCAGTGTCTTAATTAAGAATTATTCTGTTTTCATCTTGAGGAAGAAAGGAAGCAGGATTATACTCAAAGAATCATAGAATGGCTTGGGTTGGCAGGGAACTTAAAGATCATCTGTTGCTCCAACCACCCTGCCATGGACGGGAACACCTTCCACTAGACCAGATTGTTCAAAGTCACATCCAGACTGGTCTTGAGCACCTCCATGGCTGGGGTATACACAACTTTCTCTGGGAAACCTGGTCCAGTGCCTCATGACCCTCACAATAAAGAATTTCTTCCCAACATCTAACCTAAACCTGTCTTCTCTCAGCTTGAAGCCATTCCCTCTTGTCCTGTCACTACATACCCTTGTGAACGGTCTCTCTCCATCTTTCTTGTTAAGGCTCCCTTCAGGTACTGAAACATTGCAATTCGGTCACCCTGAAGCCACTTCTTCTTCAGGCTGAACAATCTCAATTCTCTCTGCCTTTTGTCATAACAGAGTTGCTACATCTCTCTAATCATCCTGGCGTCCCTCCTCTGGACTCACTCCAGCAGGTTGATATGCCGTGTTGTGCTGGGGACCCCAGAGCTGGACACAGCAAACCAGGTGGGGTCACACAGAAGTGGTGTAGAGGGGAAGAACCCCCTCCCTTTTCCTGCTGGCCACACTGCTTTGGATGCAGCTGAGGATACATTTGACTTTTTGGGCTGCCAGTGCACATTTCTGAGTCATGTCCAACCTCTCACCCACCAGCACCCCCAAGTCCTTCTGGGCAGGGCTGCTCTCGATCTGCTCATCCCCCGAACTGTGTTGATATCAGGGCTTGTCCTGACCCAGGTGCAGCACCTTGCACTTGGTCTTGTTAAAACCCATGAGATTTCCATGGGTCCTCTCCTTGAGCTTGTTCAGGTCCCTCTGGATGGCATCCCATCCTTCAGGTATGTCAACCGCACCACTTGGCTTGGTGTCATCTATATTTAAAAAGGGGATTTTTTTTCTGTAATTGCAAATCTTTGCCTTTATGTTTATACTGTAGCAGGCATTCTAAGGATTATCTTGGTTTAGTTTTAAATTATTTTGTATTCTTCCTTGACATGGCTTTCTACCTGTGTGAGCAAATTAATATTTTTTAATAAGACATTGTTTCATGGAGTCATAGTTGCGTTTTAATACTAGGATGGCTGAAGGATACAGGGAGAACAAATGGAAGGAAAGAGACTTTTTATGTTTTAAAAGTATGGGTTGAACTCATATGTCACTGGTGGAGTCATAAGAACTAAATATAATTCTAGAAAAACATGAATTGTATGTAACTGAGTAGGTAAGTAACCTCTTCTTAAGCAAATGAAGACTTCCTCTTCAGTCTCATTCAGCTGGAAACAGTTTTTCTTTTAATTATTAGATTGCAGTACAGAGAGAAGTTTTAGCCCTAGAAAACAATGTATATAAATAAAACAATTCTCATGGATTTTTGGTAATAGAAAAATGGAAAATAAAGAGGATTTCCCTTTTTTTAATGCTAATTCTTTGGAACGGTAACATTAGTCTCAGAACAATTACTTGTGTGATGAAAATTCTGTCTCTGCTGAAGTCATAACTCCCACTGCCTTCACTGCGATCAAGAGATCATGGCTGATTTATAGCAGTGTGAGATGAAAATCAGGCTTCAAGATAGTGTCTGAAATTTTACAAACCAAAACCAAACAGCTTCACTCAGGCCTAGCCACACACAGATGTGTTCATTCTTCTGAGTCTTACATGGAAATGCCAAATGTCAGCCGCTTTGTACACTGCCCTTTGGACAGGCTGGCATACAGGGTGTCAGAATTTCAATATCAGAGTGGAACAAGTGCATTGAGAAACCAACCAGCTTCTTTCTTCATGAGAAAAATACAATGAATTCATGTAATCTTCCTACATGCAGCCTAGACAAAATGACAGTCAAATTTGAAGTTACCATAGCTAAGAAATGAGCATCCACTACCTCTGCTTGTATAAAATGACTCCGGAAAACTCAACCTCTTCCTTTGGCTGGGGATTTACCACCATGAAATAAGTGGGGAAATAGCTTTTTCATTGACTGCAGAAAGAGCAATGCTTTATTCGTTCTCAAATTTCCTTGACACGGCAAGACAGAACACAATAATTTTTCATTGAAATATGGACTTGAAATTTTTACTAAGTCTTAGCACATATGTTAAATTGTGAGTATACACATATGTAGGGCAAGCATATGTACATATCTACACACACACATATATATATACACACATATACATACTCTGAATGCAGGGAAAGATTGTTGAGAAAGCAAATATTTGAAGGGAAACTATTTCTTAAGACTTGTTTGTTGTCTTATTCTGTAAAATCTTGGGACAGATTGTTTTTCTTCCATACATTATTTCAACTTCAGTTTGTGCTGTGGCATTTGTTTTTCTGTCATTCTAATTCTGTAGAGGACATTATTTAAGCATTCTAGATTTAAAGTTTGAAATATTTGCCTTTCTGGGGCACAATTTTGAATTTCTCAAAAATCGACCTGAACTCAAACAAAAACCCAATACTACAACATAGTTTTCTGAGATTATTACTAGGGGTTTAGAAATTATCTTAATGTTCATAGTAGGATCGTGCCCTGCTTTCTATACACTGCTGCAATATGAATAAAATTTAGTGATTTATCTGAAGAAGAAGTTTAGATATTTTTGAAAGGGTGTAAGAAAATGTACAGTATTTGTAAATGTAAATAAAACCTCCTTGTCTTATCTGAGGGGGTTATAATTTTTTTTCAATGATCTATAGTATGCTTTGGAGTAGAATTTACTGTACGGATGCTAAATATATATTTGGCCAATAGTCAGAAAAAAGATGTGTATCTCTAGAAAAGCATGAATCTCAAAGTAGATGTTCAACAACAAAATAAACACTAAGAAAAAGGTCCTCCAAATTACTTTCATGATTTTGAGGCCTGTTTTTATTTCTTTTAATGATAACACGACAATAGAAGCAAAATGAAGAATAAACCCCATGTTTTCCCCCTTTGAATTTTCATCTAGATAGTTTGAATCGCTTTCCTCTTAATACTTTCCACAGATTTTTAAATGACTGAAAGTAAATCACAGCAAGTACTAACCTTTACCTTCCTAGAGGTGCAGCCCTATGAGAAGTTTTGTTTGGGACTCAAGAGCTAAGCATACTAGAAATTACTTCCATCCCTGAATTATTAGTAAAAGCCATAGATGTGCAGACAGACAAAAGATCTCTATCAAAGACAACAAAAAGCAGCTAATCTTCTTTGAAGTTTTGAGCTAAATTCCCTTGAGATGTTGTAGCTCTAGAAAGGGTTGTTGTTTTTCAGGTTTTTTAAGTATGTTTAAAACTAGAAAATATATATATATCATAGACTGCAAATTGTGGAGCACTTTTCAGTTCTCTTTTAAAGTGCTTGTTTAATTGATTTTTTGTTGTTGTTGCAAATGGAGATTTCTCTCTCAAAAGCAGCTGTTGTGTTTTTTGTAGTCTGGTAAGCATCAACGCTCCAAATGAGCCTGAGTCTCAGGAGGAGGAAGCAGGGAATCAGAAAGAGCATTGTGCCTCTTTTGTCACTATTCTGTTAGCAGCCTTGAGTTAATGTATGCCTGCTTCTCGGGCACAAAAAAACCCCTCAACAACTTGTTCCTCTTTGAGACGATATTACACCACTGGCTCAGTTTTGTAAAATCAGTCTGCTCAGCTGTGAAAACAGACATAGTTTTTCTGTTGTGTGATATATGCAATGAGTTATCATCATACACCCAGGACTTGAATGATGGGATTTTAAATGTCAGGAAATAAATGAAAATATCAACAGTTTGGCAATAGGAAGATTTCTGTTTAATGTGAACCTGACTTTCTGAGAGTCTTTTTGTGAGCTTCTCCCTGAAACCTAGTCAGGGAAGATTAATTTTAAATTGAAAAATGACAGTAGATGTGAGTTTGTGTGGTGCATTTCCTTGAGTAAGAAAATTGTGAGTGTCTTGTTAAGGGTACTATGAGAGGGATACTAGAGGCAAGATTAAATCTATTTTGTACTTTCATTTGTATGAGTAATAGATAAAACGAAATTTCAAAATATTTTAAATTTGTGAGATATTCACCAATATTTAAGGAGACATTTTATAAATTTTCCGTATTGAAATGTTGTCTTGTTTCCCCTCCTTAACCTTCACACATACATAACTCCGGCTCATTCAGTCTTAAAAAAACCAATGTTTAATTTTTAAGATGTTAGTTCAAGAACACAGAATACCCTGTTCTTCTCTTTCATAATTAAATTGATCTTATCCTGGAGTTTTTGATGAAATTCAGTTCCTCCTCTTTTCCAGTACCATCTCCTGGTACCCTAAATAAGAGAGCATGTCTGTGAAAAACTTTTTTTTTTTTAATATAGATATATGCATGTAGATAATAGTCCAGTTTTCTATGTGAAATATGAGAAAAGTTAGGATAATCATGAGAGGTTTCTGGGGTTTATGATTCCATTTGTAGAGAAAGGAGTAAAGAAAAGGCATTAAGGATGTTTATGAATGAGTATGTAAGAAAGGTTTTAGAGAAGGCTGGATGTAGTTTGGGTGAACTATAGACATGAAGTGAGGTGAATGGCAATATAAGCCTTGCATATGGAAAGGAATTCCTCCATAGAATGAACTTTGCTTCTGCTTCTGTTTTGTATTGACTATGGTCAATACAAAAATTTAAAATATCCATTCACCTTCACTGGAAATAGTAAAAGGGGTACGAACACCTTTGCTTTCATGGGAAATGAAAAAAAAAATTGACACTGCTGACTTCTATTCACCAAGCAAGTTAGTTATTTGCCTCAGTGGTTTTTGTGGGTACAGCAATCTGAACCCTCATTTTATGTGTATGTGCACATGTACATGTATATCTATGAATAAATGCATTCAAATATACACATGCCAGGTAGCAGTACAAGCCAGCAGTGCTGAAAACGAATGCAACCCAGATGTTCCTGTGTTAATTGTTTATTCTGAGTTTGAAGCAAATCTGTTGCAATATTCCTTTCAGCCATCAGCACTCTCACTCCATTGTAATATAGAGCAGTGAAGGTCAGTGTTGATAGATTCTTAGTGTGTTTTGAAAAAGATTAATGCTTAGCAATGAACTCTGTATGAAAGGTTTCCTTTCAAACAACATCTTAGGATCACTGATTCAGCATAAAAGATGAGCTTGTATCATAAAGGTCACAGTTAACACTGTATTTGTCTGCCAGGTCCCTGGTTTAATATAAGCTGAATTAGATCCCATTTTTTCCCCCATAACACAAATTTAAGACTAACCACCACTGAAGCAAGAAGCTTTTTCATCTGTTATTTAAGACACTGACAAGCATTAAATTCCTGGAGGGGTCCTTCGCATCGACCACTCAACTGATAAGGAATTGCTTTATTTTTTCAGTCGAATATTTTAAAATGTATGATGCGGCTAGAATTCAACAAGGACAAAGCGTTTGACTCTAGGGTAATGGGGGGCACCTCTCTCCATATAGAGTAAAGAGGACTAAGCTCTCTCCTGGAGTTAGGCTCTGCAGGCAGTTAAAACTGGTGAAGAAGGAGTGGCTCTTCTCAAACAAAGCTTTCGTTCAAGAACTTTCTTCTATTCTACAAAGGACTGAAGTCCAAATACCTCTGCTGACACACCAGGGCTGAGTCCCAGTGTGAGTTTCTCATTGCCTAATTAGATATTTGAAAGTAAGACATTCAAATCTGAGCTAATCTATCTAGTTTCCCTTTGTAGTTAGTGGTAAGAGGATGGGGCTTCTGCTGATTATCCCTGACATCTATTCTGGGAGGTATCTCTGAATGTGTCTATTTCTATGGATTATATGGTCAGCCTGGGGTGAGTACTTCAGTCCTACAAATGAAGTTTTTATTTGCCAGAGGTAGGACAGAAGAATCCCTCTCCAAGTCTCTAACCTTAACAATAAAACACCCTAACAGAGTTGGTTAAACTTGGTTAAACCTGTTTCACTTTGAATTTAAAAAAAAATAAAAATAAGGCACATTTGGGGACAAACAAAAAACCAAAAGGCAAAGGAAATACTTCCTAACGAATTGATTAAGTCACAGAAAGCTGGAGTGTCAGTTCAGTGTGTATTTTAATGAATATGTATATCAGGAAGAATAAGAGAAGCAGGAGACTCTGACAAAGGCTCACTTCACAATAAATAAGAGCCCAGCATGGTTAAGGCTGCAGGTGCCCACAAATCAAATCCAGAAAGAAGGATGATGGTTTAACCATTACAATTAGTAGTAAAAGGTACTTTTTTCTCCTAATTATGCCCAGAGAGAGTAGGTCCCAGATGTGTGCATGATAACAAAACTCTTAAAATTTTTTCCAGCTCTGATGGTATTGGGATTTGAGTCAGACATCATCTACTGCTGCATTGTCAAGAACATTGTGCTAATGTTCAGGTCAGCAATTAAAGTATTTCATCCTTGAGAATGCTTTATGCTGCTAGGAGAATTAGGAGTTCCAGAGATTATGTTGTGCTTTTGTAAATCTAGCACTGAAAGGGGAGAATGTGATATAACAGATGGACACCAAGAGCTTCAAGGACCACCCTGTTTTTTGGCACTTTAGCAAGACTCTATTGCTCAGAAGCTGCTACCATTGGTTTAGCTCAACGATAACAACTTGAATAATAACTTTTTTTCCTTTGTCTTTCATGTTCAAGATGCAAAACTTTCCCAAAGGGTGAAAATGCTGTAGCATTTCTTAACACAAACCTAAAGAAGGCTTTCTTATGGTCACTAAACAAATGTTTTGTTCTTCTCCAGCTTTTACACTGCAGTCAGTGCTGTGAGGTCTATGGATCCACAGGCACCAAGGGCCTAGCCACAGCTTTTCAAACAGACATGGCTGGTGGTTGATGGAGAGAAAGGCTCCTGCAGAGAGTGATTCATCTACTTCATCTCCAGACAGGTGTCTAAGTTAGTTGGATACATCAGCCTCTGGAGAGTCTTATCTCTTTTCACTAAATCACAGAAGCTGTTCAGAGGATGAGCTGAGATTACATGGCTCAGCCACAGGCCTTCCTGTGTCTTAAGGGTAGATGAGATGAATGACGCTCAGCCTGTCCAACATTCCTGCAGTGTCTCTGCAAAGACAGGTCTTCACCTTGACTCTATTTTTTGTTGATGTTTCTTGGGAAGATGTTTTGGTTGCATTTGGGAGGAAGATGGAGAGTATGATAATATTTGGTTTGTGTTAAGCATTTTTTTTCCGCTAGAAAATGTAACAACTGCTTTGATACCTTTCTGTCCCTCCATTCACTGTGTTTTATGCACAAGAATAAAGTTGATTTATTGGCAGTAGATAAATTCTCAAGTGTATCTTCCACCACCAGCCCTGGTTAACTGGAGAAGTTCCAGCTGACTGAAAATTAGCAAACATAGTGCCCATCTCCAAGAAGGGTTGGAAGGATGATCCAGGCAGCTACAGACCTCTCAGCCCCTGTCCTGGAAGCAGGTTATGGAAGAGATTATCCTGAGTGCCATTACACAGCACATGCAGGACAGCCAGGGGATCAGCCCCAGTGAACACGAATTTACAAGAGGCAGGTCCTGCTTATTCGGCCAGATCTCCTTCTGGGGTTTAGTGGTTTAAGGATTACAGTGATAGTGCCAGGTGAAGAGTTGGATTGGATATTCTTGAGGATCTCTTCCAACACTGATGATTCTGATACTAGGATTCTAGTGTTAAATATGATAAGTTTCTCATCTTTCACCATGTATTTCCTCAGCTTCACACAGGCTGTATCTAGACTTCAGAGAGCTTGACTGTTTCCACATTTCCATTAAGCTGAAAAGAAGGTAATCTCCTGAAACAATCACCTGCCTAGAGAATCCATAAAAAGTCCAGGAGACAAATACTATGCTAACAAATTCATAATGAAATGGGTCCAAACACAGACTTTGAGTGTGTATGTCCACAGTAATGAGGTCTGGAAAAAAATGAAATTATTAATCTATGTTTAAACGGCTTTTCCACTTACTGTTACGGAAAACATAAATTATACACTTTGTAACCATCTGTAATGTCAGTAACAGCAGCTGCTCCCAATTTACCGTACAGTGCTACTGTACATATTATTTGCTTTGGAAATTGCCTTCAGTTTCTAGAACTATGTCTTGATGGTTTGATTTTATTTTTTTAAATGCATTTCATCAATTTACAAAGCTATAACTAGTTAGTAGGAATGGCTCTATACTAACAGTGTTTTTGTAGTAGTTATTTCCTTTTTGCCATCTTCTATAAATGTTTATTTGATATGTTAAGTGCATGAGAGTGGTGTTTGAGTATGTATATGTGTGTAAATTTACATGCTGGCATAGGCTGACAGAGTTTGCTTTCCAGATATTTGTGGAAACTGGTTGCTAATCATTTCTGTTAGTCTGACTTTACATCATTTAGATATCCTATCCTCTTATGACAATTTCTTAAATATGGAAAAAACAGAGCTTAAAAGAATAAAAATACTGAATAAACCAGATGTAAAACATGTTTAGAGGATAGTACTTCAGGAAAAGTTGAAGAAGAAGGAAGAAAGATAATTGCATTGCAAAAAAAGTTTCAGTGATTTCAATTGTAAACTTTCTCAAAGTTCAATTACACAGAATTTTTAGGTTTCTTTTAAGTATCAGTCATGTTCACACATAGTACTTCATGGGGACTTCATACTCCAGGCTAGTATGGGGGTTAGAAGTATGTTCTGCCCTGATTCATGGCTGTCACAAGCTAGGAAAACAAGCTTGTATTAAGCAAAAGATTTCAGACAGTTTTTACTGGAATGGTCCATTACTCATGGTTAGTGATGGATAATAAGAAATAATCTTGACTTGGAAATTTAATCAATTGACTCCATTCTTGATCAAGGACTATAGCATTACACTCTTGTTGTCTGACATAAAAATAATTGATGGACTTGATAAGTATTCAGTTGTTTTCCTGGAACATATCAAGAATGTTCATCAGAAACATACTCTGTACAGTGACAGCCTTATACCTTTGCGGCTCTGTGGATTGTAGCTGCTCCAGGCTATTGAATATCAACCTTCACATTCTTTCATTTTGCAGTCAGCAAGAAATGTTTTGCAAAAAGATGTTCTAATATATGAGAGAGCCTCAAAAGGTCTCTTTCACTAAAATTTTAGAAAGTTCACGATTTAATTCATTGGAACTTGTTCTTTATTGTAATAATATCTTCTTTTCCATTGCATTTTCATTAAGTAACTTCTGCAAATTTGATAATCTCTTTTCTTACACATTGTTCTCCTTCTGCCTCATTTCTCTTTTGTCCCTGCTCTTTTTTCCTTATTTCCCATATTAACTATCAGATTTTATTTTTATTTTTCCCTTTTTCTTACATTTCAAGTTTTACGTTTTAATGGTGGGTTGATTTGGCACTCAGGCACAGTTACAAAGGACTACTTGTAAGTTATTTATCATCTAACACAACCCCTTGTAAATTATCTCCCAGAACTTCATAGAAAATAAGTACTTTGTGAATCAATACTTGAAATTACCATTCTCAGAAATCTGTGAGACTGTTATTTGTTTATTTATTTATTTCCTTTCCAATTCATCAAAGTGAAAAAACTGAGGGAAAAAACTAAGATCCACTGACTTTCAGTTGTGCTGGGAAGTTGGTTTGGCTGGTTTGGAAAAGCTCTTTTTTGTTTCCAAGGCTTCCAAGATGATACATTTCTCAAAGAGTAAAGGCATTACAGAAATATTAAGCCAAAGCAGAAATAAGTGGTAATTGTCGCTCTTAAAATAGAAAAAAAACCAACAGCAATTTGGGGAAAAACAAAACACAAAAATAATGAACAAATGAAAAAAATATTAATATTATCCTGAAGGCTGCTGTCATTTGGACATTTTTTTGTCATTCTCAGAATTTAGTTATTTAAACTATTGGCTTCCAGGAGAAACCAAGGTGTTTCTGTCCCTCCTGTGTTTCATGCATTTTCACGCATTGTCCAAGGAAGGAAGAAAGGAAGGAAGGAAAGAAAGAAGGAAAGAAGGAACCCGAGGTAAATATTTGGTTGGAATTTTTCAAAGTAATTTATATGGTGAAAAATAGTACTTTTTTTTATAAGATGGACATGCATTCTAAAAGTGACAAAAGCTGAGACACAAAGTGCCTTTTCTACTGGTGTTAAACACTTCAAGAAAAACTGAAATACCAGGAATATTGGCATTCAAATGTTACCAGGGAAAATAAAATAGAATAAGATAAAATGAAATTTGAAGTTTCTTTTTATAGTTATGAATAGAAGAATATTAGATTGTTTTGCCTCACAGTGAACATTTGTCTGAAAGTATCTGTGGCTAGGCTGAGTCACAGTAATTCCTGCAATTCTTCCTCTATCCAAGCCTCTCCATGACCTTCAGAGTCCTTCATGCTCCCTATCAGCAAAACAGAGACAATGATATTTAGAGAAGAAATCTCCAGCTACAGCACTTCAGCTGTTGATCTCATCCTAAGAAGGATTCCCAGGCTGCAGGTGATTATAACTGTGGGAACGCATTTCTAGTAAAGACACCACTATGGTGAGACATTAAGCTCATCTCCTGCCTTTAAAGTTCTGATGCATGTCCTTTTTTGTGAGAGGTGTTAACAGCTGAGTCCTAGCTGTGTTCTGTCTCTGTTTAATGCTCTCCCAAATCCACTTGCATCTGGATAAAGAATTTATTTCCTATGACCCCTGCGTGGGGGCAGAGTGTGATACGGAGCTGTCATCATGTTCCTTTCACGGGAGTGTGGCATCCGGATGGGGTCTTGGCAGTTATCCCGTGTGTGTGTGCACATATAGGCATGCACATCTGCAATTTGATTCCTTGCATCTTTACAGCTTGTGCAGTCACTTGCTCATCTATAAAGTGAAAGCAGAGTGGGGAAAAAATTGCTGTGGCAATATTTTTTCTCTACATGGAAACGGCCTTATGTAGGGCAATGCAAAGGCAAACACAAAGCCAGGGTAGATACTAGGAAGTGTTTAATGGAACTAGCCACTGTATGTGCATAGCATTCTTCACCTAAGCATTGTGGTTATTCTTTTGTAACACTTTTTTTGTGTTACACATTGCTACAAGCCTACTGACTGCAAAACACAGCAGCCATTTCGTGTTCTGGCCATAAAGCCATAAAGAAGACTTATTCCAGGATGTCTGCAAGAGACTTCACTGTCCTTTTTCTCTGTAGGTTTTATCAAAGCTAATCTAAAGCAAAAATTAGAGTCTCCGAGAAAATTTACGTCACACTTTGAAGTAATGTCTCTTACAAATGCAAAGAATCAAGGAACGAGTAAAACAAATGAGATACAAATACAGTTTTGAAAATTACTTATGAAGAAAATGCCAGTATTCTTGAGGACTGAGCTAATTAACAAGGGAAGAAGAAAAAGATGACAAGATGGAAAAAGCTATTTCAGAGACTCAGTGTAAGAACATTGCTTAGCTAAGCAAAACCGCTTTTCAATGGAACAGTAAACATTAGCACGCCTTCAAAGGACAATAATAAAATTTTTTGAAACACAAGATTGTTCTCCGTAATTAGAAGCACAGATGTAATTTTCTTCAGTTCTTCTAATACTCTTTTCAAACAGTAATTTTTTTCAGGTAACTGAAAGCGTTAAGGGTTCTGATATAGCACAAGAGAATTGCTTCCACACAGGTTCCCTGTGGATATTCTATGGCTTCACTGAACTGAACTTGAACTGGTTACTGTACTTGAATTGATAACTTCTAGTAGAGAATGCTTAAGTGTTCAGAACTAAATATGTTCACCTTTCATTTAAATACTGTGTATTGTTTTTTCCCCCAAAAAATGTAATTCAGCCTTTTCATTCTGCATCCCAGCATTTATTCTGGAAAAGTGTCCATCTTTATCCTCCTCTTTAGTTTCCATTTAGCCACTATGGACATCCTTAAAACCAATTCTCTGCTGCCCTGCATACTCAAGGTGCTGGAGCTGAATCCTGACAGGAACTAATTAGTTACTTGAAACTCTTGCTCAAGTTAAAATTTCTGAGAGTTTCACACCGTGCCAGGAGAAAAGCTTTCTTATTGCAAGATCACGATCCTTTAGTTTCATGCTGAGAAGAAAAGCCCCTACAAAACAACAAACAACCTGACAGATTACACAGTGGTGCTGACCTGGACATATACATCATGGGACTGGTCAGCAGACAATTTCTCTGGTGACAATTCCCATATTTCTTTCTTTCTTCCAATAAGTAAAACTTATTTGTATAACATGTAGTAGATCTAAAAGAAGATTAGAAAGTTGGATTTGTACCACAGTAACAAATAGATCACAGTGAAGACAGACAAGTATAAAATACTCAGGACCAAAATATTCACCCTTTAGCTTACTGAGGATCGTCTTGTAATAGAGATGCTCTTGAAATTTATATAATTTCTCTGCATCTGCATAAGGGATTTATGTTTCCTACAGCTCTGACGGGTAGCCTGCCAAGCTATCTTGCTCCCTCTCTCTCTCTTCAGATTTTTGTTTGTTTTTTACTTTTGTCTTTTCTCAAAGCAAAGGGAGTAAAACACATGTCTTGGCTTAACAGCGAACTTTGAACAGGACCTTAATTCCAGATTATGATTCATAGCTCAAAAACCCAAGAGAAGGAAGCTATATATAATTTCAGAGATGCTTACTCATCTCTGCCTCCATTTACCAGGAAATTCCCAGCCTTTGCTCTGCACATCGGTGATAATTAGCTCAAATAGTGCCTTACTTAGTTTCTAAAAATTCTTTCCTCAGATATATAAATCTTATCAACTAATCTAGTGTTAACTGAAGGTGAAGCATAAATTATTGAAGTAACTAAATATGTTTGATGAGCTGCCTCATAAATCACAAGCCCAAAAATCTTCCACAATGACTCTTACTCAAGCCCAAGAAAACAAAAGACACCCTAGGGACTTGCCTAAGAAGTATTTGCCATGCCATGTGAACACCTCTGGATGTTTTATTTCTCTAGTGCTCAGTGAAATCCATCTTTACTCCAAATTCTGCAGCTGTGTTAATGAACTTGGGCACATCAACTATTTGCTTGGCCCTGTTTCTAACAGCACTGTAGTTGAAAGTATTTTCAGTCTAAAGGAATCTTCAGTAATTGCTCTAGAAGAACAACTCCTTCTTTATCCCTTACAAATATGTAGGTATTCACACTAGAAAGAAATGTGGTACAGTTTGACAGCTAAGTACATCACTCTGTTAAAATAGTTTATTTTTTCTTTGTTGCAAAAGGCTCAAAGGGGTGGATACCCAACCCTACAATAATAACACTGTAGTTTAGAGGCTCCTTGCAAGGCAGGTAGAGTCCTGACTTCATTGCACTGCATGAGTTCAATGTTCAATGGGAAAAATACTAAACCAATTTTTATTGTGAAAATCCAACCAATTTAGTACATGCCAAACCAAGATAAATATTTTCCAATATGTTCTGCATATGTTTTGGACTAAGAAAAGAGATTTTAAGACAGGAAAACGTCAGCTTGCTTTTCAAAGCATAAATCAAATATGTAAAAGAAAGCAGAAAGGAAACAGAAATTTAAAATTTGTAGAACACAAGCCAAACTGAAATAGGTATAGTGTAAAAAGAACATTTTCACATTTCTTCAGTGCAGCGTGCAAGAGAGATTTACTAGGAGATGAAAGGAAATGTGCTACATGATACTGAAATTATCTTTTCCCCATAATGATTGGGTCTCATAGAAATGTACTAGCTGCTGAGGCTGGCAGACTAAAAATTCCATGCATGCAGTTCAGAAATAATTTTTTGGAGGGAATAATTGAGAGTATGACAGTTTGTCTACAAATATGTCACTGTGTGTTTACTTCACCGCGTGTCAATTGGATTAGTTCCTTATTCAGGGAGAAGAAGCTGAATCAGCCGTTGCAGATTGCCTGCTGCCTCGTCTGCCTCTGCAGCCTGGAAAGGACCCCTCCTGCTACCAAGGAAAGCAGGGAGTAAAAATCCAAATACTGTGCCCTTCACTTGGTTATGGAAAAAAACAAGTTAGTATTAAATTAAATGGGCTTCTATGGAGACAGCTGTTGTATGCCTCAATTTACCCATTTTCTGCACAATAGTTTGTGTAGGTGTCAGAAGAATCTCAATAGTTCACCAATTACTGGAAAACTCTTTGAGTTAAATGTTTGGCTGAATGATGGCTGGATGGTTTTTAATTCTGCTTTTCCCTCTGCAAACAGCTGATGCCTGCATTAAGCTAAGATCAAATGAAAAATGTATTCAGCATTTCAGAGACACCCAGAAGCAAAATAGCAATATCAGGAGCTAAGCTTTCTTACGCTTCCTTTGTATATGTCAACTTATATTATCATGGGGGATGTATCATCCTTCCTAGTGTACTTAATATTATAATGAAAGAGGGCCATTAATATGGAAAGTCACGAGACTGTTTCTTTCATATGCAAAATAAATCACATGCAACCACACCTCTGATTTGAACTTTTGAACGTGGAAGCTGTAAAAATTGCTTTTTACACAGTCCTGAGAGTTTTGATATGGCCTACTACTGGGTTTTTTTTCTCAACGGATGAAAAATACTCCTGTTCACGGTCAGAAATTGCCACACTAACCTGTGATAGCTGAATCATGGAAGGTATACATGACCCCTATCTAAAATGTTTGTTCTGATTTCTTTTATTATGAAGATGCTGCATGGAAGTGGAAAACTCAGTAGAAATATTCCCTAATATCCTAAGAGTGATAAGTACTACTGTGAAAAAAAAATTGTGTCTTACTGGTTTTTTGTCTTTAACTCTCTCTAAAGCACGAATCCTTTTATTTCCTGTGCTGTGACCTTTTTTTCCCCCTTTTATACTGGTATCTCCATGTCACTGTGGGTATTTTTTCTTTCCTTTTTTTTTCTGCTTTTTTGTCTGTTTGGTTGTTTAGTTGTTTCATATTTATTTAATTTACATATATTTAATAGAACCAGAACAGGAAAAGAAACAAGCAAAAACCTAAAAAAAGGGCACAATTAAGCACTGAGCACATCATGCAAAGTCTAAGTACTGCTATCGGCTCCAAGAGGCTAATTCTTCTTTCTAAGAAGGCAGTTAGTGTTATTAGAGATTTCTGTGACAACAGAGTAGTATTTTTCTTTTTTACTATGATTTTAGTTTTGGGGGTTTGTTTTGTTTGTGGTTTTGTTTGTCTGTTGCCGTTTAAATTCTAAATGCAATACTCAGATTACACTCAGTGGAAGAGCAGTTTCATTCTTTCTCCCAGATATTTCACCTGAACTATGTGGAGCAGCCAATGTAAGGTCACCTTCCTCTCAGCTATTTTGTGACAGTCTTTTCAGGAAAATGTTTCACCCTATTAGAGACTACAAACATTTTAAAGAAAAATTCAACCCAATTATGAAATCTGCTCCATAGGTTAATGCAGATTAAAGTTAACATGCTAGGACGTGTCAACAAAATCCTACTGACAAGTAGATAAAAAGGACCAAATTTCTCTGAAAGAAAGGGAGAGGAGAGGAGAGGAGAGGAGAGGAGAGGAGAGGAAAAATAAAAGGAGCAGTATTCCAGAAGGATCCATAAATCGCTTTTCCAGATCACTCAGAAGAGTCGTCACCCTGCATAGAAATCACCACTTAGCAAGCAGTTGAAGGCTTCAGTTTTCAGTCTGGGCCCTTAACTTAACTACCTCCTACCCAGGAATTCAACAGAGAGAGTGTAATGTGAGACCTGAGTATTAATGAACCTGTTTTTTACAACTATGACAAGATTTGGCTCTTCTGACTATAAAGTTCCCTTTCCATGAGACAAAGGAGATATACAGCCAAAATAAATAAAGAGTGCCATGTTTAAGGCAGAATTGAAATAAACATCCTACCAAACCCAGAAAACTGTTGTATTGGTGATGAGTTTAGCGGTTTACAAATGTATACTTGAAAAAGATCCTCTCTGGCTGTCTTAATATTTCCAGCATATCCCATAATAAGCCTAATGGTTTGCCACGTAATTGCATCATTAGTAAAACGGTGTTCTCGTTCAGTTACAACTTTCTATTGGCTTAGAGAAAGTATTTCAAATTTGCATTTAAATGAAATTGAGCAAAGAGTGATAAAGGCTTCAATTAAAAGGCCACCTGTTTTTGTTAATTCATTTTTAATAGGAACAGTAAATATTTTCAGTTGATGCACTTTCTGCCGCAAGATTAGTACATTCTTCTCTTCTTTATCTCCAGTGTCAGACACCCCTCATTAGAGGAGTCTGTCATTTTCTCTGACTAAAGGAACCTGTCTCAAGCTTTATGAATCTGTTGGTACAAGACAAATTATAAAATAAACCAACAAGCTATTTAGAAAATGAAAGCAAAAAAACCCCAATGTATGATCAAAGTAAATTCTGTAAATAAATTATTTCAAAAAATCAATTAGTTGCAAGGCTGGGGGGAATCTGGTTCCTCAAACAAAACACTCAAATTCTGTCTTCATTTACACCCTTCTTGGAGGTTGCTGATCTCACTTGGGCACACTGGTATGAAACAAAAGTAATCTTCCATGTCACAATTATGTAATGCAATTAAATCTTAAGGATTACAAATATGTAAAACACAAATCATGACAAGCAGCTTTTGTGGAGTATCAACCCAAATGGTGTTCACGGAGTATGAGCTTCAACTGGCACCTGGAAACATTAAATCTTTCTATAAAATGTCTTCCTTTGATGCTAAATGTTTCACTTTTTGGTCTTGTGTTATAGGTTTGTAGGTCTGATTTTGTCCAGTTGCCATTAGAAATATAGCAGCTCTTCTTGCTTTTCTAGTATTTTTGAAATCATTTGTTGCCATAATTGTTCCTCTTTTCCATTTACTGTAACCATGACTACTAATTTGCTAACAACTGCTACACATCTGTTACAACCAAAGCTTAAAAATCCAAAATATCCACAAAAATAACTTGCAGTGGACACCTTTGTCTTTGAGCATGCAGGGTAAGCATTTAAATAAAGAATTGAAGCATTTAATTAGTGTGTGTTTGTTTCCTGCTAGCAGGACATCATAGTAGTAAACAAATGGATTATGTTTCTTGTAACACAAGCCAGAAGACATCTTCACAGTTGTTTTTCATTCTCAGATGCCTATTTAAGGGAAGCACAGGGGTCCAATTCCACTTTTATAAACTTTTATTTAAATTGTGACTGTTTTTTAATGCTATGTGGTTTTCCACAATGAACTTAACAAGGCATTATGTTTTCCATTTCTGGTTGAATAAAGAAAGAAATTAACAGAAATGTAAATAAAAGACATTCATGTGAAACCACAGGTTAGGGGATTTACCCCCTATTTGTTACAAGTTAAACATTTACAAAAGAAAATAAAGACTGCAGAATTATCTCTCCTTGCCTCTTCCCCTCTTTTGTGTCCCTTCCCCTGTATTTATTTCTGATTGGCATACTCATATAATTTGTTTGTTTTTATATTTGCTGGATGAAGGAATATATCAGGAGTTTTTAATAATTGATTTTTTCTTGGCTCAGGTTCTACTTCTTAACTGGTAGTTGCTGCAGTTGTTTTAATGCTTGCAAAGCTGAAATAAAAATATCTCTTGAAGTTAAGTTCAGCACGACTACACGTTACAAATGGTTTGGACCTAATGTTCTGCCATTAAATAAATATTTTAATATTTTTCTTTGAAGCTAGGTTTATTGGGTTTGTGTGGCAAGGCTTTGGTAGTTGGGGGAGCTACAGGGGAGGTTTTTGGGAGAAGATCCTAGAACCTTTCTCCATGTCCAACAATGCAAATGCTCCAGCCAGAAAAAAACCCTACAAAACTTTGGACGAATTGAGGAGTGAGACTATGTGAGAGAAACTCTTCAGACACCAGGGTGAGAGGACAAGGAGTGTGGGGAGGGGCTCCAGGCACTGGAGCTGAGGTTCCCCTGCAGCGCATTCATGTCCACAGTGGAGCAAAGATCCCAGATTTGGGATGCTGCACCAAAGCAGTTGGATGCCTGAAGGAGACTGTGACCCTGTAGGGTGCCCATGCTGGAGCAGGCTCCTGCCAGGACTTGTGACCCATGCTGGAATAGCTAATGAAAAACTGCAGCCTGTGGGAAGGCCTCATGTTGGAAAAGTTCATGGAGAACTGTTTCCTGTGGGAGGGACCCTGTAGTGGAGCAGGGGAAGATTGTGAGAACTCTTCCCCGCTGACGACGAGTGTCAGAGACAACTTGTGGTGATATGAGCACAGCCATTCCACACCCCCCTGTGACATTTTAGGGAAGAAGGCAGAAAATTCAGGAGTAAAGTTGAGGCTGGGAAGAAAGGAGGGATGAGGGGAAGGTGGTTTTAAGATGTGGTTTTATTTCTCATTAATCTATTCTGATTTGTGTGGTAATAAATGAAATTAACTTTCCCAAGCTGAGTCTGTTTTGCCTGTGATGGTAATCGGTGAGTGATCTCCCCCTGTTCTCATCTCGACCCACGAGCCTTTTGTTGTGTTTTCTGCTCCCTGTTCAACTGTGGGGGGATAAACAGAGCGGCTTTGGTCAGCACCTGGTGTCCAGCCATGGAAAAAATACCACAGAAGGCTAAAGAAAGTGGAACAAAGCATATAAATAACTGATTCCAGTTCAGCTCTAAGGGCTGAAAGACTATAAATAGCTACTATGCCCATGGAGAAGGGACTGTTTCATGCTCTCCAGCCCAGTTCAGAAGACCCAGTGCTTTTCTCTCATTCCCCTGGTAAAGCTGTGCATGAGTTAATTATTGCTGTAGCTGTTACAGTTTAAACTGAATGGGGAAAAGAGACTGCATGGAAATCAAGAAAAAGTAGTGGGAAATAGCAGCTTTTACTCACTGGCCATCTGCAGCCTTACAATACAGACATCTAAGATATTGACCTGATCGCTGTAAAGGTCACAACCTGCTCTGTGACTGAAATGGCAAGAGCAGAAGGATATGTACTCATCTAACTCTTGCAGAATTAAATACCTAGGTATATATTCCAAATTTAGAAGTGCACATTACCTTTAGTGTCCTATTAAAGGGTGGAACTAAGTTCATTTTTTTTCAGTAAAGAACTAGATTCAATAAGCAGCCAGATTTTCTGTAAGCCTTTACCATCGACCTAAGGGGAAAAAAAATCTCTCCTGTAAAAGCATAGTTAGGGATATCACCAAGTGAAAAACTTTCGGAAATCTGAACACAGTAAAGTTATATAAAAGAGACAATAATTCTATTCTCATTTGCATAACTTTTTATTAATTTAATTTTAAAATTGTTTATAGAAATTGGTTTTGGCATTTTGAACTTTCAATAGAAACGCACAAATTTTACTGGCAAGCTTTTTTTCCCCCCAAAGAATGCTTTAAGACATAACTGTATTGCCTCAAATTCTAAATAACTAATCTCTACCAAAGGAAAAGGACAAGTATTTTTCAGATCAATCCTGTTTTTAAAGGGGAGAAAAAAATTTATGGTTATCAAATTCCATATTTAGATATTTGGATAATTGCACATTATTGATAGTGAGGATAATGAACCATTTCTCAGGAAAAAAACTAACTGGTGCTGAACAGAATTCATATAGTTCTAATTGTGACATCTATTGGCCAACAAAGGAAAATATTTAAGCATCTCGTTTTGCTGATTTCTGAAAACAAATCTGAAGGATAAACTATAAATTGATAGTTTTAAATCCTGAAAACTTCTCTTTCAAAAAAGGCCAAAGTAAGTTCAGAGCCCTGTTCTTTAATTTTAGGTTAGAGGGGGTTTTTTGTGATTGGTTGATTTGTTTATTCATTCATCTATTGCTGTTTTTTATTTATCTGTTTTGTTAGTTGACTACTGAGGAATCTTGCCAGTGGTTTTGAGGTTAGGCTGAGAGCACTTGTGGTACTGATGTCCCCTAATATTATAGTGGTGAATCTGTAAGCCTCACCTGAATAACACAATGGGATAGGGACGCATCCTGGTCGGTTGATAGCAATTAGCATGGAGCAGTGACATGGCAGATAAATCCAGCACCACATGGTTCTGCCAACTGCTGCTTACCCCATTCCAGGGACAAGATAAATGTAGTAGACATGTCACTGTCATTGGGTTGAGTTGTACTATTCCTTTTCTGCTTCTTTGCCCTGCTCTAAATCAGTAAAGAAGCCATAAACCACACATAAACCACCCTTTGGGCTTCTGTCCATCTCAGGAGCAATGCTAGCTGGAATTGGAAATTTAACCTTACCTTTTTCTACTTCTGATGCCTTTTTGATTTATCCTTGTCATGCAGGAGATTTAAAACATCTGAAGGGTTAGTTTAACATACTCTTATGACTAGTGGAGGGCAAGGGGGTATGACAGGAATTTTAATACTCTTTCAAATAAAGGCTAATGATATTATCTACTGCTAACTACTTTTCCCTGGAAACCTAATTTTGCCCAGCCATGCTGTTCCCATTTGAGCTTAGTTCATTGCATAGGTACCATTGAAACTCTTCAAATTGATCCAAAACATGGGTGACCTCATACCCTTCTTTGTTCATGTAGTGGGAATAACACACCCAAGAAGAGTAATAGTTCAGCCTGGTATTGAATTCATCAGAACACTTTGCAAAGAAATCTCTTGCTCAGCTTTAATTAGGATTAACCAGTCAGAGGTCATAGTCAGTTCTGGTTAATACCACTTGTACCACCTGAAATATAAATGGATTATAAGATTAAGCCCAGTTCTGAATATATTAAAAATATATTATACCTGTAGATGATACTATAGTTTAAAAAAACTCTCAAAGAAAGGCTTCACAGACTGTTTTGCTTTTATTTTTTAATAGAGCTTAGCTTCACTTTGTTTTACCAATGGTTTAAGGAGATTTTACCTGCTCATATCCCTGAGTCACCTCATAGGTGCGGGATACCTCCTACATCCAGTTTGGGTTTCATCAAAGAATCTCATTATCACTTCCAAATTGTGTTGCTTTCTCCAAAAAAAAAAAAAAAAAAAAAGAAAAAACCTAAAATTTTTCCTTCAATAATATGGGAAATAGATAACACAAATTCTTTGAGGTATGATAAATCTTCAGAAGCCATTATGATAATAGCAAAGAAAAATGGGTGTCAGTTACACAAGCATTTTAACATTGATGACAATTGCAAGACACCATGAACTTTTACAAAAACATGCTGAACTTACATTTGAAAAATTACATGATGGAAATAAAAGGAGAAGAAGCAAATTACAAGCATAAAGCCATTGGCAAGAAAAGTACATAACCATCTAAGCAAAGACAAAGGAAGGTAAGGTGAACAAGAGTGTGGATGGTTTTTTATGTGCACATAAGATGGAATTTATCTATATAGACACATACAATTACGTGTTTATATAGATGCATTTCATATATGGGAAAAATATGTGATTGTCATATTTTTTTCTGTCATAATTTCATCATAGTTGCATGCATTTTTCTTGCAAGTCCAGAAAACATCTCAGGGTTTCAAGTTCAAGATGTCTTATAGATAGTGTAAGGTTTATTCATTTCCCATAAGTGATCATAATTACACAAGAAAATAATTTTTATCATGATTAAAAGCACCAATGGAAATAAGATTTGGTCCTGAGCTCAATGAAAACTCAGAGTGCAAAGATTTTGATGGAGACCTTGCCCTAGTGAGCATCATTTATTGTATTGCAAATAGCTCCTCTTTCCCCTTCAGCTCTTAGTATGGAATATGCTCTCTATTTTTCAGCTTCCGTACTGATGTACTGTTCTGCACTTTTTATCCAATTCTCTTCTCTTCACCTATATCTGAGATCCCTTATGCAGTAGAGATATTTTATTTTAAGCAGCCCTGACAGAAGAATTGGTCTTTGCCTAATGTGAAGGTCAGAGGAAACTAATGCAGTATCTACTGCAACATTACTAATATTTATCCCATGTGGAATAATTTAAACAATTCCTGAAGATGACCAAACACTTTATTATGAACACATGCACAAATATTTAATGTATTTTTTATCTGACATTTATTGTTAGGGAAATCTCCCTACCACTACTCCACAAATAATTTGGATAAAGAAGGCGGTTAGGCTTTCTCTGGTTAGGCTTTTTCAGATTCAATCTGAAATTACTTGATAGAGGCCAGCATTTATATCAGTTTAGGACCACACCCAATACAGATCTAAGTCCAAAATGAAAGGAGAGGTGGGTGGAAATTATGTGATCCTGGATACATTACCTGCTGTGGGAGTGCCTGCTGTGTTGGATATTGTTAATGGAATGGCAAAAAGCCCCTTAATCTCCCTTCTAAATCTCCAGTTTATCACAGTTGTTGCGGTTGTCATTAATTTTAACATTTTACTTGGGGTTGTCTAAAGCTTTGAATGAACTTTCATGTAGGACATAGTCAAGTGAATTTCTGAAAAAAAATTAAACATATATGTATATATATTTGTTTTCTTCAGAGCCATCAATATCAATCTATAATGGCAGGAATTACTAAAACATGGTACTTTTCCATGGTAATTCACAGTGAATTTTAAGTGCAAAATTCTGATGGTAACTATTGAGATACCATACGGAACTTCACTGAAATACAATACTCCTGCCTACTGAAATGATTTTCCTTTCTTACCTTTATGATTTACAATCATACAACTTGTTTACTATTAAGGCTTTTCTAGCAGTTGGTCATTTTGTGTCCTTAGCTCATGATGAAGTAGAACTTATTTTGATCCTCATAAATTTTAATTTAAGCTAAAATACAGTTTTTTCCTTGCTACCGCTAGTTTCTTTCAATATTCTCCATTATGTTTAATTTCAAAATATAATTTTAAAATATAATTTTAAAATAAATAAACTGCAGAAAAATGTTATTTAGAAAAGATACATATATGAAACTGAAAACTTAGAGAACTCCATAGCCTTTCCAAAATAAATAGCCCTAGGTTTCACTGACCTTCCTTGTATGTCAAAGAAAATACAGGGAAAGTAGTTTTTAGGGTTGAAAAAAAAAAAAGGTTTTATCATATTACATATATTTTTGCTCACCTACTTATTATTTTTGTTCTTACAAGCATCATTATATTATCATGTACTTCCACTTATTGTAGTAACAGTTATTTTTCAGTTTTACTCTATTCCAACACTTTTAAAAAATCAGTTCATGTACATAGGAAATTAATTTGAAACTTGGTCTTAACAGACCAATTACTGAGAAGATACCTGTTAAAATTATTCAAAGGATAGGATTTTTAGGATCTAGTGAACTTGGCAATGGAGACATTTTCACCATACTCAAAAAACTTCAAAATACATTGTCTGAGTGTACAAATCTAACTTCATATAGAAAATGTAGAATACTTTTTATCCATGGGATAATGATCACTTTGTAAATGTCTCTCAACGTTTCAGAATATTGAACATTGGTAAAGTGAAATACTTTTCATAGTTTTGAAATTGCTTTGGTGTGTGAACATAAAATAATTGAAAACTTTTGTTACACAGCTTTTAAAGCAAAATAAAAATTTTTCAATAGTGTACTTTACTGCATTATGCAATATATGAGGCAAGCAATTAACTTCAAGCAAATACTCATTTTCATTTCCCATTAACTCTGTAATCATAGGGATGTTCTCCAAAATTAATCTTAGGGGTACTGGTTGCAAATGATGATATGTTGTCAAAGTTCAAACCAGCTGATTGTGGTATAATTTTTCTTTCTTCAAATAGTCCTAATTCAGTTTCATTGATGTCCTGAAGATAATCAGGCACACTGTTGGGTTACTCTCCTTTCAAGTGTGCATCACTGAAAATGGACACAAACTTCATTGTATTTCTGCTAGATACCAGGAAAAATATACAGTTTTCAGCAAATTAACTGGGCTTTTTTTCAAACTAGAAAGAGGTGGTATATTGTTTTCAATACACAAAGCTTTTACTTTCTTTGGTTCTGTGGATTAATCTTGGAAAATGACAGCATTTGACTTTTTTATCATGAAGCAAATGATATGAAAAATCATTGTCAGATTCTGTTGCTTCTGCTCAGTTTTCTTATTTCTAGGTATTACTACTAAAAAAAGCTAAGGCGATCTCTTCCTGGAAGATGTGGTAAGATTATTATTATATGGAACTGATTAACCTATTTCCTTGCTTCATTATCTACATTACCTGGAATGCAGTATTCACCAAACTTTGCAATAAACCATAAGAGCAGCATAAATGAAAATTATTTTCTCTTTCTTATAGCTCCTATTATACTTTTATAAAAAAATGTACTTTTTCTTTGATAGGGACTTTATATGTCTATGCTTTCATTCCACATACGTAATTTTAGCACACTAAAAACAATAGTGGTGGGGTTTTTTTGTTTGTTATTTGCGTAGTACATAATGTTGTCACAGACTCAGTGTTTGTATCAAAGACTACATTAAACACAAGGCATGCGTGGCCAGATGCAGTTCAAACCTGCCACAGAAACACTGTCTCGTTCAAATCAGAGCAGGGATTTCTTCAAGGAGTGTGACCAAGGTTCTGCTTCTGAGACCAAAAGCAGAACATGGGAGGGTTTAGCCTGTGTCCCAGCCACCCCAATCTGATGAAGTAATGCCCCCGTGCACTGAGAAGGACAGACAAACCCCTTTAGTACAAATTTATGATATAACTTGATTTTAAACCCTTGGATTCAACCCAAAATACCTTTAAAGTTTAGGACCCCTCTAGGTGTTCTGAGGCTGTGCTTATAGTAGCAGTTTTGTCTTATGAAAATCTGAATTTCAACAGCACATACAAAGTTTTTATTATTGCTATTATTATCCTTTCAACTCTGATCACTGCTGGTTTTAGATATTTTTATTTTCAAGGGGCTTTCCCATATAATTATTGTTAATTAGGTAGATACACTAGGCAAAAAAAAAACCACTTTCCTTTTTTTTTCTGAGGTCCTTTACAATTGAGTGAGAAAATCTGACAACAGTGCAGAGTCAGATACAGCTGCTGTCAGTGTAGGGAAGAGAAGAGCAGCAGAGTGTCTCAATGATATCAGAGGGCCAAGAGCCTTTCTCAAAAACACGAGGTACTGGGATATTTTTCCCGTCCTTGCGCAGTGACCATTGCTCTTTCCCTTCTTCCCATGCAGACAACAGAAACGCATTTGGTAAAGGGTGAGTACTCATTCAAATATAAGGCAAATAAAGATTTCACTGGATAAGGAAATGTCACTATGGTGATTTTTCGGTCCAGGATTTCTAAGTTCTGTAGGACATTTGCATCTCTTCTGTGTGTTCAGATGAGTTAATATACCATTAGAAACACTGGCAATCATGTACGTGTGAAACCATGATTTTTTATGTTGATATGAGGAGAAGAAAGATCAAAATAATAGTGATCTGTGTCATAGAAACTAAATATCCATTGGAACATTTATAGCTGTGAATTTTTTTATACTCAATATCCTGTCCTACTTCTTATAGTTTTAAAGTATATTCATTATGAGTTATGAGTATTTTTCTCATTTTGCAAGAATCCTAGCACAAGATCTAGTCTCCAGCTTGGTCCCTTTTAGCTCCACAATACAAGGATTAAAATTATGAAGCCCACAAAAGGGTATTTTTACCCAGGCATGAATTTCATTCTACATAACTAAATGTACAAAATACTAAGAACAGAAAACCATCTTCCACTCTGAATTACCAATAGCAATATTTAGAATTACAGTAATCTTCTGCAAACATAAGGGTTTGTATCACAATATATTTTAAGTAATCCTTAGAGGAGGGTTTATGTGTCCTTTCTCTTTTCCTAAATTTAGATTTTAAGAATTTTACCTAAAGGAAGTTATATCAGTAACTCAATATAATACATCAGCCCTGATTTTTAGCACAAAGTACACAGCACTCCTAACTTTCTTGGGAAGTTTCCAACGAACTGAAATATTCAGAGCTTTGCAAAATCACCATATTGTTGATTTACTCTTGAATTTTTTGGTCAAATTGACAGTGATGGAGTGGAAGCTTTGTTGTCAATAACATTGAGATATGTGCTTTAAATGTAATTAGGGCAGCTTGCTGAAAACTACAGATAGGGAGTTATATGCATTTCATATAAAAAAATAGAAGTAAGAAATAAGGAATAACATAAAACTGTTAAATGTTCTCATTCCTTTGTTATGAAAAATCATCATAAAAATTTTGGAAGTTAAATTAAAAACAGATAAAGAAAAACCTCGCCACTCAAAAACAAACTAACCAACCCCTCCCCCCCCCCAAAAAAACCTAAAAAAGAGAATGAAATGTCTGTCAAATAAATAATCACATACATTGAGACCTTAGTGCTTAGGAAATACCAAGAAACCCTCCAAGAGCACATCAGATAATGTAAGGAAGTTGATAATGAGGAGAAAATAAATTATATATTTCAAAAGTGCAAAACTGTGTTTCTTCCATAAAAAATATTTTAAAATGCAGATCATAATTTTTAAAAGCCTTAAAGTCAGTATTTATAATACTGACCAATATTGTGCTATTAAGGGCTTGTGTTTTGAAGCTTTTCAATCAGCAGTTATTTAGAATTTCAGTATATAAAAAAATGAAAATATCCTTCGCTCTGCACAGAGCCATCCTCAAGAGTCACACCATGTGCCTGAGAGAATTGTCCAAGCGCTTCTTGAACTCTGTCAGGCTGGTGCTGTGATCACTGCCCTGGGGAGCTGTTCCAGTGCCCAGGGACCCTCTGGGGGAAGAATCTTTTTCTAATGTCCAACCTAAACCTCCCCTGACACAGCTTCAGGCCATTCCCTTGGGTCCTGTCACTGGGCACCACAGAGGAGAGATCAGTGTCTGCCCCTCCTCTTCCCCTCATGAGGAAGCTGCCAACTGCAGTGAGGTTTCACCTCAGTCTCCTCTTCTCCAGGCTGAACAAACCAAGTGACCACAGCCACTCCTCAAAAAGCTTCCCCTCAAGGCCCTTCGCCTTTGGACTCTCTCTAACAGTTTAATGTCTCTCTTACACTGTGGCACCCAAAGCTGCCCCCAGCATTCGAGGTGAGGCTGCCCCAGTGCAGAGCAGAGCAGGACAATCCCCTCCCTTGTCCGGCTGGCGATGCTGTGCCTGACGACCCCCAGGACAGGGTTGGCCCTCCTGGCTGCCAGGGCACACTCATCCATCTGGTACTGCTCCTGATTCCTTTATATACACATTCTTCCTTTCTTTTTCCTTTTTGTCATTTTTTTATGCCTCTGTCTCTATTTCTTTTCTTTATTTATCATTCTTTCTCCTTCATCCAGACAATTCTTGTGATATTTGTACAACAATTGACACTAAATGATATACAACAGTCAAACCTCACTTGAAATTCAACACTGAATACTTCTGAGATGTTCTCTGCTCATACCAGCTCAATGTTATTGATCAATGACAGCAAAGAACTGTAGAACAAAAGGAGATGAAGGGATAACAAAAATCACACAGAACCCCAGCAGAAATGTTCCTACAGACACATCAGACGTTCAATGCCAGTGAGCCCAGGTCACTACACTGTATATTTCTCCAACTAACTTGCACAGGTACCGGTACAAAATAACAGCTCTTACTGAATAGAAGTCTTAGCAAACAAGCAAAGAGTTTCATGGTGGTTAGGGTTATAGCCTTACAGCCATCTGCATGCAGAAAACATGGTTTGCAGTATTTCTCAAAATATTCTATTATATTTCATTTCAAAAATTATGTTGATTTTCTAAGCATAAACATATATTACTAGAGTTTGAATATTTCTGTGAGTGTCTTCCTTCATAAATTACCACCTCTTGTAACTTTATAGGTATTTTTGAAACAATTTCAAATTAACCATATGCATTGAGTTCCTCCTATAGAGTGTGTAATATTTTCACATGAAAAATTAGATACGCATTCTGAGATTCTTCTGCCTTAGCTCACAGCATGTATTGAATTTATAACAGTTTTGGTTTTTTTTCTGTCAAGCTTTTTCCAAATACTGAGTATTAAAATGATTATATAAAAATAAATTAGATTACACAGTATTGTAATGTTTTCAAAGATGACATTACATTAGTCTAACACAGGTCAATTTTCTTTGGTCCTCTAATAGCATGGATAATACCTTGCTTTGTGGGTGTTTTTGCTCTTGTTATTTCTGATTTTCTCTTTTTTCCTGGAAGAAATGTGCAACATTTCCCGGCACACATAAATAAGGTCTGTTTTTAGATTGTATTGCGGGCACCATGTCTAGGTTTACTTCAGCCGCTAAATCAAATAAACATCTACTGGGATAGTAATTTTTAAGTTCAAGTTCAATATCAAACATGTCAGCAGTGCACTTAGCAAGAAGCAGGGCAGCAGTTTGAAGAAAATGCAGATCCAGTCATCAGTAATTTTTATCAAATTATAAACCCTTGTTAGAGTGCTGGGATTTCATCAGCTAGCATTACTAAAATAAAAGCAATCCTTCTGCAGGAGGTGATTGCTTTTCTTAGGCATAGGTAGATTAAACATCAATTCATTTGCATACTTTTGACACATGCTCTGCCATTCACATCTTCATTATCCATACTTGTGAAATGAATGCTACATTTTGCACAGTATTATCAGGAAGTTTCATGCTGATCAGAAATAGACCGGCATTCACATTTATTTTCTTTTATCTACTGATGACATTTTTTCATTCAATTTTTTTTCTTTTTCTCCTTGTAAAATAATTGCTGATGATTTAAAAAAAAAATTAATCATCATATTTAGAGGTGTGTAATACTGTGGCAAATTGTTCATATGTATTTTAGAGGGATTTGTTCTACTGTAGGAGCCTGAATGTCTGTGTATATTTGGCAGGTAGATTAAAGACACTGAATACATTTTTCAGACTACACAAATTATTTCTGGGCTATGATCAGAGAGGAATATAGAGGATGCCCTATTTTAGGAAGTCAAGTTCAAAATTTAAGGCATTAAATTTTTTGTGTGCTGATGAATTCTGAAGTTACCTTGTTCCACTATACATCTACCAAGTTCTGAGATAGGCAAATGGCTTGATGTCTAAATTCAAAATTACTCCTGAAGTAGTTTTCCACCCGAGTTGGACTATATTCAGAAAGTGTCTTCAGCAGTCACATTATGACCTGAATATTCCAACTGGAACTTTCAAATGAGGAGAGAATGAGAGAGCTAGAACTGGTTTTCCTGGAGAAGAGGTTTGTCCTAGTTTGATAGACAGGTGTCTGCTAAGGAAGGTGGGAGCTTTCCTTAGAACAGAGAATGTGAACCCCCTTCCCTCCGAATTATTATAACTTTAGAATCAAGGGCTCTCAGGCAAAGGTATGGGAAAAGGAATAAGAGTTTTTTACTAGTATCTATAATGAGATAAACAATCAGTAACAAAAAGAACAGTGAACAAAGTTAAAAAAAAAAAGGTAAACAAAACAAAAAATCTCAGTGGCAAATGTCCCTGGGCTGCCAGGCGCTTTCCCGTTTGGTGCAGTCACGGTCACGGCCAGCAGGGGCGCTGTTGGACTCCCAGCCCAGCAGGGCAGGTGCGATGACTCCCGGGGAGCTGCAGGTGGCGCTGTGGCGCGAGGTTGGATCTGTGCCGCGCGTGATGGCAGCCGGGCTGGAGCAGGGTGGAGCGCAGATGGACGGGGCACAGCAGAGAGCCCAGAGCCGGGAGATGGAGTGGCCGGGTCAGCACACCCAGGCCGGCCAGCAGAGGAGGCGGCAGGAAAACTCCGCAGTTAGGGCAGGCAGAGGGCAGGGTGGTGGCAGGCAGGGCGCCGGGCNTAGAGAAAAGCTAGTGCAGAGCCAGGCTTCTCTTCCGGCAGTCACAGCCAAAAAGCAGACAGCCTCCTCTCTCCTCCAAACTCCCGCGAGGAGTTGTTATCAAATCTCCCAATCTCTTGTTCCTGTCTCCGCCCACCAGAAAGTCTTTGTCTCTTTTGTGAGAGTAAATGCCCCTAAGTACCAATCGTTAGTTACCTGGCAACAGAATGGTAAAAATTCCACTCCTCCCCCCCAACCTCCAACAAGGTTGAGGGTGATCTTAAAATGTTTTAATACTTGATGGGAGGGAAAGAACGATTCAGACTCTTCTCAGCAATGCCCACTGACAGGACGAGAGACAATGGGGAAAAATTAAAATCCAGGAAATTCTATACAGACGCAAGAAAAAAGTTTTTACTTTGAGGGTAGTAAAACGCTCTCACGGGTTGCCCAGAGAGGTTGTGGCATCTCCATTCTTGGAGATTTTCAAAACACAACGGAACATGGTCCCAGGCTTCTAATTAAGAAGGACAATTGTGCTGGGCTGCTTGATTTCAAGATGCTCCTTCCCACCTCAACCATTCCGTATTTCCATAATGTACCCACACCTACACACATCCCAGAGACCATATTTCCAGTAGCCTATATTTAATTAAATGTAGAAGACCTCTGTGCAAATATTCACATCTGACTTGCATGAAATTCTGGACATGCTTGACCCAGTTCTGAAACTTGTTCCTGCAGAATATATTAAACCTGTGTTTATAGCATATTCCAAATTGGATGTCCCGATTTCTTTATTTTTTTATCTATCCTTCCCCCTGAAGCTCTTCTGTGTGTTTCAGGGTCTGCAATCTGCATATCTAAAGCAATGGAAAAATAATCAGTTACCTACTCACTTTAGATGTAATCTCAAAGCAGAAAAATACTTAATAGACTTCAGAAGATAATCTTAAATCCTGTGTATCTTCTCAGAATTTCCTCTCAAGTCACTTAATTATCCACTGATGACACCAATATATAATAATGCATCAAGCACTTGCAATATTGCTTAAAACTGGTAAATCTACTATATGCAGTGGCTGTATCTACATCACCACCACTTTTATGTTTTTTTTAATGTTCATCTTGCAAAAGATTCAAGATATGGCTCAGTACTGAGGATTTGAATTGCCTGTGAAAGATATTTGTTTTCACTAGTCCATTACATTAATGTAATATGGCTTAGATATTGAGAATCAATTACTTAATTAAGAAAGATTTGAGACATCTTGTCCTGTAATCATGACAGCTCCACTTAGTCTCTTTTCTTCCAGTCTTGACAGGGCTAGAGACTGTGACATAGGCTACCATTTTCTAAGGTGACATGAATAATATCTCTGTCTAACTCTTTTTATTTGTTGTAATTTGCTTCAAATACCTGACTAAACTAAGCAATCTTCTCCCAGAAACTGAATTTGTGTATGCTTATGCTCTCCAGTAAATGGATCGTAGGGAGAAAAAAAAATTATTAAAAATATATATGGCAGAAGCTCAAAATTACTGAAATGGGAAAGGACCTCTGGAAATAACCTAGTCCAAACATCCCATGTTGAAGCTGGATAAAGCTAGTGCAGGTTGCCCAAGACCTTGTCCAGTTGGTTTTGACTATCTCCAAGGTCTCCACAACTTCTACAGTCAAACTATTCCAGAGTCTGGAATAGCTCTTTTCCTTATCAAATGGATCTCAAAGAACAGTTGCTTGATTTTTTTAATGTCTTCGTATTTCCAATTCTATTTCCATTTACAGAAATATGCAGTTATGTCTTCCCTATAACTTGACTTTGAAATAAAATTTCACCACCACCCAATAATGTTATTCTGCAACCTGTCCTAAACGAAATGTAGGACAAAGTTTTTCTTATGCTCAGAGTCCTGAAACCAAATCCAGCTTTTTACAAAATGAATGATATTTTCTGTTGCAAATCAATTTTAATAAAGTGATTATGAAGTCATGAGCTATCTTTTGTGCTGCCCTTAAATCTTGCAGGTAACTTTCACATGTGACCTCCTTCTGATATGAACTTGATGCAAATCTGTGTAACTTCTGATGAGTTTGTATCATTTTTCCATATCTTTGTCTTTCTTCTCAGGAGTTCCCAAAACTTAGCTCTGGGTAAACTGCACTGATAAAAGCTTTAATAATCCGTCTTGGTCCATCCCTGTCAGCTTGATAAGTCAAAGTCATTTCACTCCTTTACCTCTCCTTTGGTTGAGGTTACAAGTCTATTATTTTACAGTCTAAAGAAAAAATAAAAAAAGAAAAGAAAAAGAAAAAAAAAGAAAGAGAAAAAAAGAAGGTAGTATTTTTCAGCCTGTGAAAGACAGATTTTTCACAGGGATTTAGTTTTTAGCTTTCTTCATGCTTTCTTGAAACTAATTTTTCTATGACTGATGTTTCCGAATTGCTGAATTCTTTTGCTGCTCTGCTGAGGAGCAGAGTTTAGACTTTTTCAAAACTTCAAGGGTAAGAATAATCTTCTCTAGATGTAAAAGTCTACGTCAAGAGTAGGTAAACTATACCCTAGATGTACTCCATTCATAATAACCCTGACATCAGCAACATTAAACCCATAGTATTTATGACATAACATCAGCATGAGTGAACAAGGTTATTCCTTAGATTTCTTCAACAGATTTCAGTTTCAGGAAGTTGCAATAGGTTCATGTAGATTTTACATGAAAGTCTCAGCTAAAGTATTTTTAAGAATTTTTAATCAAATCCCAGATTAGTCTTAACACCTGAGACAATAAGATTTTTGTGGTGTCCTGAAATATATGCTATTGATCTAAAAATATAATGGTGCCAATTTCCCAAAATAGGAATGTGAAATTCAAACAAGAGAATATTGCAATCTTTATTACAAGATATTTATTTAATTATGCAATATTTTCTTCCTGTCATGTACCATTAAATATATACTACAAAATAGGGAAAAATAATTGATTATATCTATTTTCGTTTATTTTATCAAACTTAGAAAGTAAGAAATTGCACAGAAGGGCCACCCATGATGGAAAATGAGAATAAGTATAAAAATAAATCTAAATTTCTGGGGTCTAGATCAGATGGATTATTAGTAGAAAGCTGGAGACTACGTAAAATAGAAATGGTAAAATATCTTTATATAGCTCCATGAATTAATTTGGGAGTAAAAAGATTGTAGTCTGCCAGGATTTATTTCTGGAAAGGGAAGCAGCAGGAAGATTTTGGTGGTTTTGTCCGAGTAAAATATTTTATCTTTCTTAGTCCAGAAATTTTCTTCACACAACCCCTATGACACCCAGATGTAAATGTGAACATAAATAGAAACCGTCTGCAGCAAGAAAATATCTCAGTGTTTTCAATAGATTTAACAGAACTTTTGTGTTTATAGTTAAATGTATGCCCATGTGCCAAGCTGGACTAGGTAAGGAAAGAAATCCTTACAAAATACATGATAAAATATAAAAGAACTTTCTCAGCATTATCTATTGAGAAATATGTTGCATGTAACTTCTCCAGCACTGTATTCTGGATCCCTGTTGCTGGAAGTAATGGGGACGAACCAAACTGACAAACTTTCCTAACTTGCTGTACCTCACAGTCCAATTGTGTACTAATTCATTTCACAGATGAAATCTGGCTTTAATGAAAATCACAGCACTGAAGCTGAGAATTAATATTTTGAAGTTTCATTGTTCCATTTTTTTTGTTCTGTTTTGGCTTTGTCTTTGTTTGCTTGTTTGTTTTAATTTTGTTTCTCTTCATTAAATTCGCTTACATACAAAGGCATCCATCAGTAGTCCTGGACACCCTGAGAGATTCTGCAGCGGAAGTCAGAAAGGGGGTTATAAACATCCAACAAGACGCACACCTGGTATGGAAGAGACCAACAAATATTTATAAACAGAAATGTCTTTAAACAGCCATGTCCTCGCTAAGTAAAATAACCAACAGACTGACTGTGCAGTCAGTACATTTTGGATGTCAGCAGACCTATGCTGTGTCAAATCAAATAGACTGCCCATTTTCAAAGGTGAGGGACTTACTTTGAAAGTAGTTTAAATAATACAATTCTTTTGTATTTTGACCACATTTTTTTGCTACATTTATTTAAATAATATAATCAGGCAATACTGCAAAGAAGGCTGTCCGATGTAATTTGAAACTTCCAAGTTAAAAATCATGGTCCAATAATGTCTGTATTTATAAAGAATTAATTATTTGCTTTTAGATATTTTGGGAAAACTTCTCAGTCTAATATCATTGTTTTTATATAGAAAGAAGCAACTTCAGAGGCATTGAACTCAACAACGTAACATTGGAGCTTGGGCTTCATTTATAACCTCAAGCTTCAAGCAAAAGTTTCTCTACTAGATAGGTTTTGCAGCCAATGAAGAGGGAGAAACTGACCTCCAGGGGGTGATTAATCTTTAACAAGCTACAAATTGCCCTAGATACTGCCCTTTTTATTCCATAGAATGTGAAGTAGCTATGTTCTCCATTATTGAATTATTTCCCCACGTCAGAAAAAAAATACCCATATAACTTTCAGGTAATAGAAACATGGATGACTTCATTGATCAGAGAAGCATCAGAGAATGTTGGAGGAAAATTTCAAAAAGTTTGTTTCAATCTATTAAAAAACCTGTCATTTGAGTGCAAAATCATTCCTACTGAATATTTCCTGCTGTTATAGACTAAAACCCTGTTATTATACTGCCTGCTTAGAAGTCCACACGCTGTTTAATTTGCAAGAAAATTCTTTAGGAAATAAAATGCAGTTGAAGGAAGAGCCCTATTCATTTAATTTTGGTTTTCATTCTTTTAACAGAACTTCACATTATTAGTTTCAGATCTTACACTTCTACAGGAGGTATCTGTACATCGTAAGGGAGGGGAAAGAAGGAAAAACAGACTCAAGATACCAGTAGAAACAAAAAGAAAATAGGAAAAAAAATAAAGAAACATTGCTATCCATAAATTTCCAATCTCTCAACCTTTGAATGTAAGCCTGTCCCATATAGAACTAAACCAGAGGCTGAGCTTTGATGCTTGTGAGGTTAGGAGGTTCACTGAGTTTTGTGTGATATATGACTACAAGGGTTAGTTCTGAAAAGAAACCTGAAACACCCCAGACTTCTCATTTTGATTAAAAGTCTGTGATTTCAAACAGTCTAGTACATGTTTGCTTCCTATAAGACACTTGAGGAAAGTAGGATAGAAACAAAACTAAACTTCAGAGTTCTCAACCAAGGATTCAGAAATCCAATTCATATCAAGGAATTAGCACTTTTCACTCCACCTTGATTTAAAGTAAGAAAAATGAATGTAAACATTGAATTAAGGAAAAGGCATTTTTAATAAATTTCAATATACTGAAGCTTGTGAATTAAATATAATCATTGATTAAAAATATAAAATAGGTCAGGAGAAATAATTAACCAGAGAAGATAAATTGATGCCTAATATTATTCCTTCACCAGATGAGCTTTTCTTTTAATAAAAAATATTTACTTCAATATAGTTTCTAAACAACAAGTAATCCTGATTTTTTTTTGTGTGTTTTAACTAAAACATGTGCAAACATAATAACCTGAGTATATTATCATTTATAGAATGATGTATTGAATTATGCTACCATATGACTGTATAGGTAATGGCTTATGACATGCAAAGGGAAAATATCAATATCCAAAGTAGATTACAGAAGAGAATAAAGAAACTGTAACCTCTTTGCAACTCCATGTCCCATGTTCATGAAACTCGAGGTGTTATGCCATAAGCTGGCACAGGTCAGTAGAAAATGGCTTCTCTATACACCTGTAATAAGGCTGGAAAATGGATACATCTCAAAACAGCTCTAGGAATTAGTGAAACTTACTGCCCTAAAATTCATGACCTTTTTTCTGAAATCCTTTAACAAAGACAGCTCCTGAAATTTATATTGCCAGTAATATATTTTAAATATTAAATACACATGTTCCCTGTAAGTAACTGAATCTCATCTAGAATATTTGCATTAAGGTGAACTTAATCACTCATCAAGTACCTAAAATAAAATCTACCTTAAAACCTAAGAAGCTTAGACAAGTAGGATAAGACTCATATTATATACCAAGTGTATGTTAAACCTTTGGTGGATATACTTTTATATAAATAATAAAATTGTGATCCTGAGTATATAAATATTTTCTCAATTTATAAATTTCCTGGAATAGTCCTGCATAATCATTCTGTAAACTCAGCAAGCTAAACCATTCAGGCTTTAAGCATGAAAGCAGAAATTAGGAAAAAAAAATAAAAGTCTTAGTTCAGTTAAGATATTTTGCATCTCCTTTATTAAGATGAGACCCTAATGTCATAGATTTAGGTGTTTGGCCATTAATTGCTTTTCAAAATTCTATATTAATTGTTTTTTGAAATTCCATTCCTCTGCTTGTATCAAAGTCTCTTAACAAATGCACAAGTAGTTGCAACAGTAACTTTATCAGCCCTGAACAGCTTTACCCTTTTTTGATATTGTTGCACTTTTGTTATGAAGAACAGTATGCAGCACAGGAAGGATGGGTTTCAGTCAGAGAGTGAAACACCTAGGCTTGCATGTCTACAGATGTGCATGAAGGATTTAGTTGCTTTAACAGAGGCATCCAATGATGTTTAAAACATCCTCATATAACCCACCTGATTTCTGCTTCTTGTTCCAGAATGCATGGGTCTCCTGCTGTTATTGTGGTAGAACTGCCAGCCCTGTTCAGTTGCTCAAAATATATAGATGATGATGCACCGGATCAGTAGAATAGTGCTAGATGCATAAGTTTGAGCAACTGAACATCATTCTAGCTGTCGGTACTTGAAGAAAACCAAGCTGATAACATCAGCAGAGTAATTCGGCTCAGCCGAATGTAAACATCTAAAATGTGATTGAGTTACTTATCCATAAACCTTTACTGTCTTTTGAGATAAACCTACAGAAGATAGATGCCTTTCAAGAGGGACAGCTAGAGGCCAACCACAGTACCCTAAGACATCTAAAACTACCCAACTGGTTTTAGGTAATTGGATTTCCTATTATAGCATTATCTATGAAGACTTTCAAAATCCTGGAACAATAACTACCACAATACAAACCAATATTGCAATGATGTCACAAGAAAGACCTCCTGTTAGAGTCTTCCTGAATTTTGCTTCACTCTGCTGCAAAGAACAAAATCAACTATATTTTCCCCACTTAAGCAACATTAGATTTATACTTCTAGTTTTGGTGGTCAAAATATATCATCCCTAGTGAACAGAAGTTTAATTTACAGTCCAAGACACAAAAGAAACTTGAAAGAATATGATCCTGCTCCCACTATCAAAAACCAGAATAAGTGCATTAATTATCTGACTGTAAAACACATTGCTTAATATTGTTCTGAAACATTAATGGATTCTTGAAAGATACATACTGTTAATGTACCATTCCTGTACTGCAAAGATTAAGTTTAGCCTGCACTCATGTTTTATTTTGAACATTTAAACATTACACAAATTTGATGTTTGCTTTTCAATTGATTCTAGTTAGCTTCATGACAAAACAGATAGATCTTTAAGAGTTTGCTTACTGGAATGATTCAGTTGTAATTTTAATCAGATAGTGCAAATTTACAGGTTTTTCTGCAAGCAATATGCCTCTATAATGAAGTCTATCTTAGACATAACAAAGCAAACATCATGATCAGCTGAGGTGTGATTATACTGAAGAAAGAGTATGCAAAACATACTGGTACGTACAGCTGTATGCTTCAGCCAGTGTAAATCAGTGAAGCCCATTTATATTAGTGGATCCCTACCAATCTACATTAGCTAAAACCCTGGCCCTGCATTTTCTTCTCAACAGTCCTGAACATCAACATTGGTTTTAGTTTCTTATGAAATTCTATATTATAATAAAGTACTTAGGTATGTTTAGCCAATCAATTTGCTGGGTAAATGGAATAGTCTTAATGTTGTAATTGTGCAATTAGAGTTATTTGGTCTGTGTAGAGCTAGCCATTCTTAGATTAGCAGATTGATAAGGATACAAAGAGAAGGCCAAAGCATTTTTTTAAACTGAAACTTTATTTCATTATAATGTAATTGGGTTAGGTTTTATTTTATTATTCCATATTTCAGTGGGTATGATAAATATGAGGTGCCCTGACAATGATGCTCATACTAGGATTTGCCTTTTCCAAGGTTTATGTAGGGTAATGTTACTGTCCCATGATTTGGTTTTGGAGCACAGTACTTGGAAGAGCCCAAATATCTTGTTTACTATAGAATAAAATATGTTTACTGGTATAATTTTAGCACTTAAGCTTTTGTGTACAAGTTCTCATGCATTGCCATTTCTAACTTCAGGAGAAAATTAAAATAAATGCAAAGAGTCCTATTAAAGATCTTGGTTTTCTTTCTGTTGCTTTGCTGGTCTTAACAGAACTTTATGCTAAACATGAGAAAACATGGGAAAGGAATATTTAGAAGAGATACAAGGTATTCAGCAATTATTTTTTATTTCTATCAATATTTCTCTCCTGTGTAGGACAATTATACCACAAAGTATAAATTATCTGTTTTACATTAATGAAGAATAGGATTCTTGCTATATTTATCACTGCTGTCTTTTTAGTGGTGTATGTGCAGTAAAAGAAGTTTATCTAGTTATAGGCATTTATTAATATCTATAGCAGGATATTAAACAAGTCCTGGATAATGGCATGCAATTATCCCTGACATTAAATTGTTTGAACAGTACCAGTGATGCCTTTGGCCTGAGCCAGCTTGCAAGCTGCAACAAAATTTCTGGACATTGTTCAGGATTTAGCATTAACCAAGAATATCTCTGGATATACAAATTAGATATGAGCACTTTCTTAAGGGTAGGTTGTGCTGGCTGGCACCAAACATCTGGAAATACTGCCAGAGACTGTTTAATTTATTAGGCTAGATAGAAACTATTTGTCTTCCCTAAATTGCTCATATATGTTTTTTCTATTTTGGAGTTTGTTTTTTTGTTATAACAAAGGTCTACCTATGCCAGTAGGTTATTTCTGACTGTGGTAGCATCAATGCTTAAGGAGAGGGGGCAAGAGGATATTTCCTGGTATAAGTTCTCAGCTTTTTAAGACATGAAATACGATTTCTGAAGCAAGAGATTGCACCCATACATCTTGTATTTCATGGAGTTGTGCAGTTTCTTCTTGAACCCATGCTGCAGTGTCCTGTCACAGTGCATTCTGCAATGTGTATGCACAGTAATTTGTTCTAGTGGTATCTCTCAATTTCATCAGGTTCAACTTCCTCTTTTATGCCAAACAGTGATTGTTCTATTCCTGCATGGTGGGTTGACCCTGTCTGGATACCAGGTGTCCACCAAAACCAATCTATCACATGCCTCCACTGGAGAGATGGGGAAAAATGCAACAAAAGGTCTGAGATAAAGACAGGGAGAGATCACTCACCCATTGCCCTCATGGGCAAAACTGACTCAACTTGGGGAAATTGGTTTAATATATTAATATATATATTACCTACTACATTACTCAAGTCGGAGTAGCATAAGAAGTAAAACCAAAAACCTAAACACCCCACCACTCCCTCCTTCCTGGGCTCAACTTCATTCCTGAATTCTCTACCTCCTCCACATCATCACCTCAGCGCTAGGGGAAACGTGGGTTATGGTCCGGTCATCACACATTCTCTCTGCTACTCCTTCCTCCTCACACCCCTCCCCTGCCCCACATGGGGTCCCAGTCTGTTCAATACCTTCTCACATGAAAGACTACCCATAAACCTGCTTATTCTAGTCTGGTTTTTCTTCAGTTCTGTACCCATGGATATAGATTCAGGCACATACTCATGGACAAATCACCACACAAACTGCTGAGCTACATATGCAAAAATGTTTCCTTCCACAGCAGAAAAACAGAGCCCCAGCTGCAGCAGAAAGAAATGTTTTAATATATAGCCCATATTTTAATTTATATATCTTCAGAAAATTTAAAAAGTGAGAAAATAGGTTCCACATCTTAGGTGTCAGAGAAGGATTAAAGAAACTACTCTAACTCTAGCAACTTTAATGTACAGTGTTTTAAGCATAAGAAATCCAGCACTTTGATTTTCTTTGATAAAGCTAATTCTAGCATTAGGTTTGAGAAAGCGCTGCACACCATGGATGAAAGTAAGTCTAATCAAGCTTAGAACAAGCAAAAAACCAACAGTATCTATCTTTATGCTACTTAATATCTGCTTATTAACAGGGGTTTATGCCAAATTTCAATTACTTGTGTTGAGTGATGTCTACCAACCAGAAGTTCTAAAGAACACTGAGCCTAACTTGATATGTTTCTAGTATTATTCTCTTTCTTCCCTTTAAACATGGATTCAGTTTCAGAAACAAAATTTTGGCTCTGTGTTTAGGCTATTTATGCTTTTACTTGGGATGCTTGCTGTTTATCTTCAAGGGCATAAGGGATACTGCGTCATTTTACTGCTTCTACAAAGGCCCGGAAAGCACTCTTCGTGTAGAAATAATCTTCTTCCTGATTTCATAAAGTGATTTAATGTAATTATCAGTTTTAATAATTTCAGAGAAGCTAATTGCACTTCATGCATATCAAACATTTAAATTTTCTTCATTAAAAGATAACTCTTTTTGTAGAAGGAGGCTTTGCAGAGTGTCCAGTTTGCAGGTAAATACAGAAATAGAGCAATTAATTTGTTTAGGTGTCGTGGGTTTGACCCTGGCTAAATGCCAGGCACCTACAACGTTTGCTTTCTATGCTCTCTCCTGCAGCAGCTATGCAGAGGAGAGGAAAAAACTAACACAAAACACTGGACTTATGAGTTGAGATAAGATCACTGATAAGGGCCGCACGAGATTCAGGGCAAGAGCAGGCGGGAAACTTAAAGTTGCAAAAAAGTGATTTATTAATCTAACAGAGTCAGAGGATAAACTGGAGATAAAAATAAGTTCTTAAGACACCATTTCTTCACTCACCCCTCTTTTCCCTCTTAAGGCACCACTTCTCAGCTCACCCCCTCCCTCCTTTCTAACTAACTAACAACTCCCAGGCAGGGGCAGGGTGTGGGGTTTTTCTTAGGTCAGTCCATCGCAATTCTTCTACTGCAGACACTGTTTCTCTATTTGCCCTCTCTCTCTATTCAACCAACCGATCTGGGCTAGGGCAAGGCATGTGGGGTTTCTTAATCAGTCCAAGGCCACAATTCGTCTGCTACAATCACTGTTTCTCTACTCACCCCTCTCCCTATTAAGGCCATTTCTCAGCTCACCCCCTCCCTCCTTCCTTCTAACCAACAGCTCCGGGGTGGGGGCAGGGTGTGGGGGTTTCCTTTGGTCAGGGTCAGTCCATCAGGGGGAAGAATCCTCTACTTAGCCATGGGGGTCCCTCCCACGAGAGACAGTCCTGTGCGAACTTCTTTGGCGTGGGTCCAATCTCACGAGCAGCCCCGCCCGATTGCTGCTGTCCGAGATTCTCTCCAGGCTGCAGAATTCCAAGCCGAGGCCAGGCTGTTTCCATCCCGGGAGCAAGGCCTTTCTCTCTCCTGCAAGGCCTTTGCAACTCTCAGTCTCTGGGACTCCCACTGGATCACAGCTTCCTGCAGGCATCATCTGCTCCTCTGGCGTGGGCACCTCCCCACGGCTGTGGGGGGTTCTCTGCATCCCCTGGACTCCATGGGCTGCAGGGGGACCACCTGCTCCCCCATGGTCTTCACCACGGCTGGCAGAGGGTTTTCAGCTCTGGCGCCTAGAGCACCTCCTCCCCCGCCTTTCCACTGACCTTGGTGCCTCCATGTTGTTCTCCCTCACATATTTTTACCTCCTCCTCCTCCTTCCCTGGCTAAAAAGAAGTGCGTGCTCACATTGTTTTTATTTCTTCTTAAATATGTTTTCACAGAGGCGTAACTAACATCTCTAATTGGCCCAGGTTTTACCAGCAGCATGTCCATCATTTTACAGCCGTCAGAGACTGGCTCTGCTGGACATGGTGGAAAATTTCCAGAATCTTTACTCAGGACATGCAGGAGCCATCTTTGTACCCCACCCTGTTCACTGGAAAAAAACTGGGCCAGGCAAAACTACCGCATTAGGGTAAGACTTAATGACAATAATGATACTAGTGTATAATTTATTCTATTAATATTAAGATAACATATGCTCATACAATTCCTCCTCCCTAGTGATCATTGCAGGGATTACAAATTCCTGATAAAAATGAAACCACTGCTTTAGTTCAGGTCAAAGTCTGTGATTCTACCACAGCTTCTTTAAAAAACTGGGAATTTAGTAAATCCTGTCATTCAAAAGTTCAAATCGCAGACAAACACTCTAAACAAAATTATTTGGAAAATCATGTATCATACAGAATAAAACAACACCACCCATTTTTAAAACTCTTTTGATTTTTACCTTTTAAAAATAAAGACAATGTAAAGCATAAAATGTGAGGGGGAAAAAACATGCAACATTTATTCAATGCCCAGTACTTCCACTAAAATTAAGATTCATTTATTCTTAAGAAAAATCTAGAATTTGTTGGGGTTTTTTTTGTTTGTTTGTTTTTCCCTATAAACAGGGTTTTCTTTCACTCTGAACAACTTAACATATGCATCAACTCTATTGTGATCTCTTTATCTTACGGTAAATAATCTGATGCATCGAATTCATGGTAAGGATTCAGTAGGACATCATTGCATAGAGAGGGTGAAACTGACTGTTCTTTGAAATTCTGACAGCATTGGAGACAGTGGACTGATGGGTCTGGGAGAAAGGATAAGCAATTGAGCATGGAGGTTAAAAATACATTAATCTCTAACACTACTTCTGACTAGTGACAACAAGAATTCTTTTTTTTTTTCTGTCTGATATGGCTAGCTAAGCAGGCAAACAAGCCCAGGATCTTCATATAACATGCTGAGCTTCAAGCAACTTGTAAGTGTGAATCACAAATAGTAAGCAAAGGAAGAAAATTCTACAAAATATGTTTTCAATTCTGCCAATATCAGCTGTCTGACATTGATTAGACATTAGGAAAGAAAAGTAACAAAGTGATAAATAAAAATGAATAATAATAATAATAATAGTAACTGTACAACATCTAGCTTCAATCAACAGGATTAAGTGCAGAGAAATAATGATATAGAGAAATCCACTGGTTTTATATGAAAGGAAGACATAGGTGTCTTCCTGGTCTTCTTCTTGCCTTAAAAAAGTGCTGGAGAATAAACAGCCCACAATTATATTTAGTGAAGACAGACATATGGCTGGAATTCCAATGCATATGGACAAGACTGTTAGAAAACAGAGAACTGAACTCTGTTATACTGGTTGAATAGAACTCAAACTTCTTCTGTCAAGGGAGCATTTGGCCTAAAGTTTTCCCTTTCTGTTGTAGTATTAAATTTGAAATAATTGTTTATATTTCAACATGTTTACTCTGCGTCTCCTGGGTACACTACTGCATGGAAAACATTTGCTGCATCAGATTTTTCAATGATCAATAACTCCCAGTGTTTTCTGCCCTTGGGACTTCTATGTACAGATTCTGATGCTGAAAATTTTCATTGTATTGTCTTGATAAATATGCTGTAAATGGTCTATTAGTTTATTTCTTTATCTTCAGCTTGTCATATTCTGATGAGAAATCATCATGCTTAATAAAGAAATCTATTTAGATTCTCTATTTCAATCCCAATTATTAAAGCTCTCTTTCCTGCTGGTAGTGTTAAAACCATTATATTTCCCTATTAGTTCTAGGAATATTTCAATTACAGAGGTCACTTAGTTATTAATATGTGCTCATTTTAATCTGTAAACAATTTTTTTTTTCAAAAGAAATAACTAAAATACTATTATCAAGGATCTCCACAGTTTCTAACACTGATATGGTTAATCCTTAATCCCCTGTAGAGTTAATTAATACAAATATGCATATTGACTAAACTAGAGCACTATGCTCATAAAACCACTGAGCCTGACTATATCTGCCAGTTCCAGAATGCACAGGTGGTTAATACTTAGGTAACACAACCCAATTTCCAGAAAGACACAAAAGTTATCACTCCACCTATCCATCAGAGACATAAGAGACTATAGCCTTGTTGTCCAGTTTATCACTCAAAGTTCGAATTTGAGTAAATATGTCACTCTTTGTTTCTCCATTCACTTCCTTATACTGCAGGTCTTCCCACACAATTTGGTTCCTTTTCCCTAAAAGCCACTCTTTTAACTATTTCCATATTTTTCTCCTTGATCTTAATCTGAATGAAAGATAGTATATATATCCAGAGCTCCATGTTTCTCAGGGAAAAGCAGCAAGTCAGTTGGATAAGGACATTTTGAAAGAATAAAATTCCTTTAGAACTGGGATACACATCAGATTATTATGTCTCATTGACTGAAAATTAAGACTTCTATCTGTACAAATCTGACATGCAAGTCAGTAAAGTGCTTGAAAAACTTATTTGTGGGCTTTTTAGAGCAGTACATCTAGTCTCTGAATAGAAAATAATCTTTTCTACAAGCGAAAATACATTCAATTCCTTGAATGCTGATGGCAAATAATTGGTTGGTGTATGGATAAACAAAACCAACTCTCATTTTGTAAAATTTTGTGCTGTGATGATAAGGTAAATAATAAGTTAGTACAAAGGAAAACAAATTTTACTGGTGTCAAACTGAAAATCTAAAAAAATCGTGTTTGTCTTATGATTTTCGCTATCCCTGAGTATTAGAACAACAATAATCATATAGGTCAAGATGGGTTATATGCTGCTATTCATATAGAAAAATACGGTGGAATACAGATTCAGATTCTTGAGCTGATTTGGACTTTGAGAATCTTAAGTTGTGTTATGAGTGCTTTTTGGAGATAATTTATTCATGTGTAACTATCTCAAGGCAGTGCTATGTGGGATATTGCTCAAAACTAGCGACATATTAAATGGAAAAGAAGATACAGAATAATTTTTATTGGAAGAATTGCGAATCCGTATTTTTATTATAGTTACAGAGAATCATGTTATTTTCTTTGAATTTAATTATGGTTAAGTGATAAAGAGAATTTTAAAAAAGAAGGTGTGAAGAGGAGGAGGGAACATAAAATCCTATATGTAGCATTAGAAAAATGGAGCTAAATAATTTTCTCCAAGAAAAACATATTTTTCAAAATTCATTTATACCATTAAAAGATAAGCAAGTGAGAAAATATCGAGTGATTGAAGTTATGTCTGCCTAAGCAGGCTGCGCAGTACAGAGAGAAGACCTGTAGTGAAACCCCATAGAGAAAGCACTGAGGACCCAATGTGCATTCTGTACATGTTTCAGGGCAGGCAGAGGGTGAGGGGAAAGGGAGCATTTAGGACTAGCTCTAGTCTGAATGCCCATTAATGGCTGTGGGATTCTGCATGTGCTCCTAGCGTGTGTCTTTTGATTTAGTTTCATCAGAAAGGCATCCAGCTCATGCACTCCAATACCTCTCTACAATGACAGCACAAGCAAATAAAAAATTAGAACAACGGGGAGATTTGTTTCTCAGATTAACTCCTAAACCCAACTAAATCATTAATATAAGCAACCCATGCAATAAATAGAGGGCAGCTCCTCCATAAAGAGAATACTGTCAGAGCTCAAACTTGGCTCATTTTATCTTTAAGATGTCCATAAGTATCTGACTGCTTAAATCTGGTGAAATCAGGCAAGGACTTCAGGGCAGGGTTCCCACTCCCACACTTGGAGTAAAAGAAAGCATCAGGGCTTTTTATATTTGGTGAATAAGGGAAAGGCTTATTGAATTAAAAGGGTCTGTGTTGCTGCAGGAAATAAGAAGAATGTTTTTTTCTGCAATTGCAGAAAAAACAAGAAGAAACAAATCATTAATATTGGTGTTGCTCTTCATAAAATTTCTTAAGGATAATTAAACAACTAATTCTATTTCCTGAAACAAATGAAATGAAAATGAACATTACATAAATTATAGAAGAAAAATCAAGAAATCCTTAATCCTTCTGCTCACAGAAGTAAAATAAAATTTTTAAAGCCTAATTTAAATTATTCTTAATTTAGTAACTTTGTAAACTTTGTTTGCAAGACTACTGACTTTCAATGTTTGAATGATACTGATACCACTGGAGTTCATCTATAGTTTTAGCTTTTAGATATAATCTTACAAGGTTCTCTGAACAGAGAAAATTGCTTTAACACTCGCTAATTTGTATATAAACCAAAGGTTGGAAGCTCTGGGGTTTAAATCCCTGTGACTGAATAATTCAGAAATTTGAGATTGATACTGAGATTCTTCCTTGGCCCTACTCCTAATGTGTCCAGTCTGAGCCAATCCTTATTGACAGAGGAATCGGCAGGTATTGAGATCACTATGAGACCAGACATTACCTACATAGTCATTTACATAGCAGATTTCACTTGATATAAGGACCCAAGGGATTAATCTCACCTCACTCAAACCCGAAGATATTGTTCAAGTCTCAGTAGTCCTCAAGTGTTCCTACTATAGTCAGCAGAGATAAAGAGGCACTTCCATGGGGTGTCTAAGGTCATTAACGGGAACTTCCTTTTTCTCTGTTTACTGTAAAGGAATCACAGAGAAACAGCTTTGGTTTATACATGCAAACAAAACAACAACAAACCCTGAGAAGGGTCCTTCAGACCTGTGTGCAGGTGTCTGCTTAAGGCCTGTTAGACTGAATTGGTACACCAGCTCCAAGTTCTACCTGAACTTCACAGAAGCCCATTTTTGATTACTGGTGGGTCTATCACTGGACCATAAATAACCTTTTAAGTTCATTTTCACCTTGAACAACTCTGCTTTCACTAGTGAAGTACGTATTCTTGGTTCTTTTTCTACCTGCTGTTTTCTTCCTTTCCTCATATTCTTTCTGTTTTTACTGGGGGGAACTGGAGGGTGTGGGAGAAGAAAATCACATTCTAAAATTATGCTTTGTTTCTTTGAGCTATTGTTTGTATATGACTAGTTTAATCATGCACAACATTCACCCTTCATTACATTGAACATTGTTAGTAGTAGATGCCTCTGAGCACAATAATGCCTAATTTGCATCAATCTTGCTTTGCTCAATTCTTTTATAGTTATGTAAACATGTGCCACAAATTGCTCTCCATTTTTTAAACCACAATAAATGTATAAGCTACACTCCCAAATTAAATATCACTTAATTTGCTGAACTCCTCTGAAGTAACTAAAAATGTTACAATGCCCTCAATTCTGCAAGAAATAACAGAACAAAAATGTCTCAAAACAGGTAAGAAAACAGTGTCTGCATAATAATGCAAACAAGGTAATCAATTATAAACAAGTTTTCCCAAACTAGAAATAAATAAATAATTGTACTACTATTGAAATTATTATTCATTCTGTTTTCCATTTAACTTCTCCAATATATACTACCTCATTGTCATTCATTGCAATTGTTAAAGTTGTATTATAAGGTTCTCATGGATTATTTTTTCAGAGAAGTCTGCATTCCTCCACCTCATTTAAGAAATGGTGATGCTGCATCATTTTTGTGTATTAGTCCAGGAACCACAGAGGTTGTGCCAAAAAGCAGAGGTCCACCCAAAATGGGAATATCTAACACTGAGTTGGCTACTCAGTAGAAGCAAACAGGGTACTCTCCATCTCCCAGGTGCCCTAGATTCCCTCTTATCCAGTCATAATGGTGTTCACTTCCTCTTGTGGTTTAAATAAAGTACCCAAACAAGCCTGGAAAAAAAAGATCAGCACAAAAGACCTTATAGTAACTATTGTGACTGTTTAGTCAGATGGCTATATTTTGTCTTAATATTACCTCTATTTTGATCCAGCTGATGCAGAATTTCATCTTAAACAGTGGTCCATCTTAAAAAAAAAAAAGTCTGAGAGTATATCCAGATATAGCTAAGATACACAGGGTATCTTAAATCCTCATGAGTATGCTCCTTCTTAAAACAGATGTGTTTTTGCACAGTCTCAGGCAAGGGAGAAAGTTACACCTGCGTATTTTCTAATCACCAAGCAAAATGGGGCTGTCACTTAATTTTTTATTTCTTTCAGCAACTTTTCCAGATAAGACATTGCTCCTTGTTTGGTTGCTGGTTAAAAAAAAATATATATATAGACATGTATCTCTTGAGGAAGGACTGGTGCTGAAGGTTCCAAGCAAGATCATGTTTCTGTCTACAGCCTCTTTTAAGATGCCTGGAATATGGTCTAATTTAGATTAACTCTATGTTCTACCCTTTATTAGGTCTGGAGAACAGCGCTCATATTTTGTAGCCTGCATACGCTGTGCAACTACCTCTGAACTCATGCCAAACTGCCTCCCTCCAGACTTGGATGTAATACAGCTTTTTCAAAGCTGACACTGGAACCCCAGCACGTGAGCTACACATGTGGGTATCTTCTTGTCACAGAGGCAATTCAGCAAGTCAAAACCTTATCTGGGATGGGTACTCAGACCTCTACATGCATCCCAACCATTCTCCATCAACAACCGTATAAATGAGTTAGAACGTTCGCGTACTCAGAGACACCTGCATAGGAAAGATGCAAACCACAGCAGAATTGCCACTAGGGCCATTGCTGAAAGGTGAAGGGCATTATTCTGCACACTGTCCTCTCCTCCCTGTCCTATATTGATTCTCAAGGAGAATTTTATCCATGATTCTCAAGGAGAATTTTATCCATGAAAACTGTCAGAATTCCAAACTGGAACAGCTTTCAGAGGAGATTAACCTTCTCCAAGGCACAGCAATTTTCCCTCCTGAGGAAAGCCATATTATTTCAGCCTGAAGAAGATGTCTATTACTTTAGAATTTAAGAAGCCACATGTTTCTTCTCAGAGAGAGAAGCAATTACTTTAACTGCTGTGCTCAGCATGAAAATGTTTTGGGAAAAAATGCCTCTCTTAATCATGTTTTGACATCTATATTTTGAATGGGGCTAAGTACATGAAAAATTAAAATATAAGTTAAAAGTGTGCACCTATAATAACTGTCATGAAACTGTAAAATACAATGTATATCTTATTAATAGTTTGCTGTGTGGAAGTACATTTTAATGTAGTATTCCCCATTAAACCTTTGAGGGGCTTTCCTCATTTAAAAACAAATTCAGTGAAGGATATTTTCATACACACAACCATACTTTGGCCATCTGATTTATTATTCATTAACAGTACTTTGTTAACAATTGAACAACTTTTGCAATGAAAACAGGCAACTCCTCAGTGTTTTCCTACAAAGAGGATTCACCCTGTAATCTTAATATGTAACTTTGAATAAAGGGTTTGATTACCACAATACATGTTCTATTATTGGGTAATATATTTTGATTTTTGGGGGTTCTTTTGTTACTTCTACGAGTTAAAGTATTTGGAAACACTGAAACAAAATAGTGCTTGAAGAAGCACTTCTTCACCCTCCATTCTCCCCACTGCAAAGGAAAGGATAACATAACTGCATAGCTGAAAAAAAACCTTTCAAAGCCTTTGCCTTTGGTTTGGACCATAGAGGTACAGAATAGCTGGGGTACAGTAGGGGTAATGGGGCAAAATTCATTCCCACCTGCATGCCAACCTGGCCCCTTTCGCTGCTGAAACCCTCACTGCACCTGCAGGGGCTGGTACAGCGCAGACAAGTAAAACCTCCCAAGGTAGAGGGGACTGTCTATTTTAAATTATTGGGTACCTTTCACAGTTACAGCACTGCTGAGAGGAAAGCCTGTGGGAGAGACATTTAATGTATCACAGTAGATCTTGATGCTTTGTCACCTATCAGTGTGAGCCCATCCTAAGCTTCCTAGAAATCTACTGCTCAATCGATTCATTTACTTTCCTTTGCCCTTTCTTCTCTCTCTCTTATCCCTTCATTTCTGTGATGGAAATTGATAGACACTAGGAGGTACAGAACAGTCCAGGGCTATGTGTAAGTAATTTTTGGTGGCAGGACTGTAACATGTATCCCCCTCTTCCCTGGTTCCCTCACAGCCTCATCCCAGTGGAGTTTTCCCTTTCTGACAGTTCCCACTGTGAATGGTTTCCACAGTCGCAACTGCCTCAAAAACACTGGATAACCTCAATCTGCATTATCTTTTGAGAGGAATCACTTAATTAAAGAGGATGGAAAAGGGGACAGGGGATTGCTAATGACTGGAATATTTTGTTCTACACTACAGCTTGCTGGAGCCTGTGAGTGAATTAGTGTAATTCAGTCTCTAAGTGATTAACTCAGGAATTTTCATGAGCAGTAAATTCACTGCAAAAATTAGGCCAAAAGGTAAAAAATACATTACAATTATCATCAAGTAGAAAAAAATTATTCTTAATATAAAGTTTATGGCCAAATAAACATTATAAACAGGAGCACTGACAAACACATTAATTTGAGGGCACCTTCCCCCTTTCTTGTTCTACTCCTAGAGAGTAATAGGAAGATTAAACTAGTAGGAGAGATATAAATGTCATACTAGCAATTTATTTTAGTGCTATTGAAAAAAAAGACCTCTAAAACAAACAATCTGCAGAGACAAGAAAAGGCTCAATCTGAACCACTGCTGAGGAAGCAGGACAAACATCTGCCTAGGAATTTGCAAAGCACAGTTTTTGGAGAACCCATTAAAAATAATTTTACTGGGGTTTCTAAGAACTCTTTGAAGCACAGTTCTGCCCTCCCTAAAATGTCTCCTTAATGCTAGAGAAAAGCTCATATGAGGTCCAGGTAATTCAGTTGTAAGCTCTGCAGAGAGTTGCCATCTCTTTCTACATCTCATTTGGTGTCAGCTCAGAAATGACAATGTCTAACCTGTAAATAAAAAGACCAAGTTACAGCTTAAAAAAAAAAAAAAAAAAAGTCTGAAAAGAGCATATCTCCAAAACCTGAGGTAATTTAAAACGCAGAGTTTACCTCCTTTCCTCCTTAATGACTGTTGACATATTAGTGGCTTGAATTAATTATCACCTTCAGTGACCCAGATCTTCCAGGTATTTAATTTAATGGCAATATGTTTGGTGTTGTGTTTTTAACTCACATCATAAATCATTCTTCTGCAAAGACAAGCTGGTTCTGTGTTTTGCACAACATAAATGAAAGCACATTTTTATATATAATGTTTCTGCATTTGATTTGAAATGTTCCATGAGGGAGTTGAAGCTGTTGGACACTCTGAATACCACATAAAGTGATTCTGTTGACTTATATCCCAGTATTGAAATTAGATGTCGAATGGTATTTTGGAGTCTGTCCCCATATTAGGCAGTAAAAATAGCTTTGACTTTGGTTTTGTCCTTAAAATACCCGTCTGGGTTTAGGAACAACAGTAAAGGTTTTGTAAGCATGTATTATGAAAAAAGACACTTCTAGTTGGCCAAGTAAGACCATGTTTCCTGGGTTTCAGTCTTGTCTCCTAATCCTTCTTCTGCCTCCACCATTGGTTCTGTCTTGGGCAGCTCATCTGATCTTTGTGTCTCTACAACAGCATACAGGTCTATTGCAAAGAGCATTGTTGGACATCTTTATTTAACATCGTCACACTGCTCTGAAAATATGACAAGCCATAAAACTGCAAAATAGTTTTCTTGTCATTGTGTTCCCAGAAGTGGCTAATCTCCCATAAACAGTGATCATAGGTGTTATATGAGTCAGAGAGGTGCCATCTGTACTGTGTCTTATGAAGCCAGGTTGCCAGCTTAATTGTACTTATTTTTGACCATTTTCTTGACTGTAGATTTAAAATAGCAAGGTTTAAGCTATCTATCAAACATAACACTTTTATATAAGGGCTTCTTATAAAAATAAAAATAATTAAAATAAAATAAAAATAAATAAGATGTATTTTTAATCTAATCATAATAAACCCTTACTTATAGTATTTAATGAAAATAAATGTGTTTTTTCATGTGGCTCAGAAGAATCTGAGCTTCAGTCTTCCTTTATTATGCTTTGTTTTCTTATATGAAAAAAATTGAAGAGGGTATTGTACTGACAGAACTATTAAAAGTAGTCCATTCAGAGAAATTTGGAGTATAGAATAGTAGCTTAGAAAAAATTATTGTCAGCTACAATATTAATGAAATAAATCCAGATTTCAAATCCCTCTGTCTAGCAGTCACTTCATTAAAAATTCAGCTGTTGTCTGAGTTCAGAAGTGATCTTGATCCTCCCAGGGCTCTTACCCTGCAGGTTAACAAGGCTATAAGCATCAAGTCCTGGTTCAGCAAAGCACTTCAGCAGTCTGCAGGGGAGTGAGGTGATAGATCACATATGGTTCAAACATCCCCTAACCCCACTTGCTCAGAGTATATTGATAATAACATCGGTCTTACAAATTAAATACGGGAAAAAGCTATTGAATCATGCTGCCTATCTCCCTGGCAATTTGTGACTTATCACATTGGGATATTTGTAGCTGGCTATTAATTTTTAGTTTGAGTGTTTCAAGACATGGAAATGTTCATCTGAATCCCATTTAACACAGAAATCTATTGAACTTCTAGAAGATCTGGTTTTTTTTTCTTTCAGATATTAAACCTAGCTTGGCTTTTATCATTTTTGTACTGCCCTTATAAATCTACATGATGAAGCAATCCAAACTGGTCTTTCCAAATATTTTTAAACACTTAATAACAATAATACATATAAATAATTTTTGAAACAGCACAAGAAATTAATATGAACTGACATAAAGTAAAACATGGCAACAGGTAAGGTGAAGAAAATTGCATATAAAAATAATTGCATGTATGATATAAACCAAATGAATCACCTTAATTATTTCTGAATGTACCCAAAAGAAATTGTAGGAAAGGAAAGGACGGAGTCTTTTTATAACAATGTTTTTACAGATTCCTTTTCTGAGTATAAAAACTCTAAATCAAAATAATGTCATCTAAAATGTGCTTTTCATTGTACCTTCTTTTACTCTATCTTGAATACTCGAGAATTTTATATATGTATGTTTTGATATATTTACACTATTCTTAAATGCATAAATACAATATGAATAAATTCTTTAATTCAAGAAAAATTACCATAGAGGCATAATTACACATCCAGTGACTTTAAAATGATTGTATCTTTTCTTTGAGCACTTTCCTGTCTGTATCTTAATATCTTCTTTGTAATGTCTTGCTCAGAGTTTTATGTCGTTTTCTAAAGACCATCACACTTCAATCATACACCACAGTGCTTTTATTTTCAGCCACAAAGCCTATTTTTTTTGCATTCATGCCTTAAAAATTAGTTGGTTTGTTCATACCACACTGAATGGAAAACATCTGTAAATTACTCTCGTACACCTACAATTGTTTTCAGAACTACTGCTGTTCAATTTGCTGTTTCTCTAGAACACCTGTGATATTTTTCTGTTTTTCAGAAGCAAGGAATAGTGGACTCACTTAGTTTGGTAAAGAGTTCTAAGATCATTGATTCCAACAGCTAACCCAGCACTTGCAAATCTACCACTAATCCACATCCACGCCTTTTAAGCATCCAGGGATGATGACCCCACACTCCTCTGATCAGCTTGTTCAAGTGCTTGACAATGCTCTTCATGACAATTTTATTCCTAATATCTAATCTAAACCTCCCCTGGGGCAACTTGTGGCCATTTCCTCTTGTTCTCTTGCTCGTTACATGGGAGAAGAGACTGAATGTCACCTGGTTATCACCTCCTTTCATGTAATTATAGACAGAGTTAAAGCAGTAAAGTCTCCCTTCAACCTCCTTTTCTCCAGCCTGAATAAATGCAGCTCCCTCAGTCACTTGTGCTCCAGATGCCATTGCCCTCCTCTGGACACAGTCCAGCACTTCAAGGTCTTTCTTGAAATGAGGGGCCCAAAACAGGGCACAGGATTTGAGTTGTGGTCTCCCTGGTGCCAGACACAGGAGAAAAATACCTTCCCTGCTCCTGCTGGCCACACTTTTCCTGATACAGGCCATGATGCTGTTGGCCTTCTTGCCCACCTGGGCACACTACTGTCTCATGCTCAGCCAGCTGCCAACCAACAGGATGTAATTCCATTCACCACCACTTCCTGAGCCTGGTTATCCAGCTGGGTTTTACCCAGAAAGCAGTGAAACCATCCAAGCTATGAGCAGACATTTTGTCCAGGAGAATACTGTGGAAAATGGTGTCAATAGCTTTATTGAAATCTAGGCAGACAGCATCCACAGTCTTCGCCTCATCCACCAAGTGGGTCACCCTGCCACAGAAGATCAGGTTGGTCAAGCAGGATCTGCCTTTCCTAAACCCATGCTGACTGGGCCTGACTCCCTGGTTGCCCTAAACATGCCATGTGATGTCTCTCAAATGACCTGCTCCATGACTTTTCACAGCACTAAGATCAGGCTGATGGACCTAGAGCTTCTAAGACCCTCCTTCTTATAAATGGGCATCATCTTTGCTGATTTATACTCAATTGTGACCTGCCTGGTGAGACAGAACTGTTGGCAAGTGCTGGAGAATGTCTCACTTCTGCTGACTGCCTCAGTACCCTTGTGTGGTTCACATAGACTTGTGTGTGCTCCTAAGTGGTGTAAGAGGTTGCTGACCATTTATCCTGGAATTACAGGGGTTTCCCTCTGTTCCTTGTCACTGTCTGCAAGTTCAGGGGGCTGGGTACCAGGAGGTCAGTTTGTCTTATTGTTAAAGACCAAGGCAAAGAATGCTTGAAGTGCCTCCTTCCTTTTCCTCATCCTTTTTCACTATGTTTTCACCACATCCAGTAAACATTAGAGATTCTCCTTGGCCATCCTTTTGTGGCAAATGTATTTATATAAATATTTCTTGCAGTCTTTTATGGGAGTAGTGAGATTTAATTCAAGATGGGCTTTGGACCTGCTAATTTGCTCCCTTGCATCATCTCATGTCTTGTTTGAAGTTCTCTTGGGTGTCCTGCTTTGGCAGACTGAAGGACCTCTCCAGCACATCATCCTTCATACACCGGCATGCTGTCTCCAGGCTCATCTTTAGTGAGCCTGGGTTTATTCCTTTCCCCCTTCATGTCTAATTTAAAGCTCTTTCAATGAGTCCTTCTAACTCCTGTGTAAGGATCCTTTTCCCCCTTTTTACCCTGTCTGTCACCAACAGGCTTTGGTGTCTTGTGAACAAATCCATGTTCAAAACCCCAAAATTCTGTCTGTGTCACCAGACTTGGAGCCAGGTATTGTCCTTCTGGTTCTTTCTGTTTCTTCTGACATCATTCACTGTAACTGGAAGGATAGAGGAGAGCACTTCTGCCCATGACCCCTTAACTAGTTGTCCCAAGGCCCTGAATCACTCTTGACTGCCCTCAGACTTCCAACTTCATTGTTGCCTACCTGAAAAATCAGTAAGAGATGGCAAACTGAGGGCTCCACAAGGATAGGATGATTTCTCATCCTAACTTTAACTTAGGCCCCAGAGGTAGCCGACTTCTAAAAAATCTGAATATCAGGCCTTCTCTTTGCATCAGAAGAGAGTCTCCTATGACAGTGAGCAATATTTTTCTCTATGGAAGCAGTTTTGACACAGGGCATGGACTCACTTAATCTCAGTGTCACCTCCATGCTGGATGAATCATCATCCTCATTATTGTTCAGTTTCATTTGCAGAACCATTGTGACAGGGTACGTGGGAAGGGGGGCAGAGGAGACATGCCTGCTGTGCCTGGGAAGGAGCTTGTCACCATTGCCCCTCATTCTTACATCTAAACATAATAAAAAATCTATGTTTTATCCTTGTTAATTTCTATAACATTTCACTTTTTTTTTTATTATATTACTTCTGAGGGGCTGCAGTCAAGATCAGTGATCTGTTGTGTCAAGCTTTATGTGAGCATACAGGTATTTTCTGATGCTGGTTCTAAGATAATTAAGTCTCCTTGTATTACTTCCCTGTCCTCCAAGCATCTCTTTAGCATTATCTGTGAGTGTAATTAATGCTATTTACTTGTCTCCCAGGTTAGTGGAGATATTAATTCCTTACTTAATACAGATCCCTGCGGCACCATGCTACATACCTCTTCCCATCTGGATATATTGCTTTAAGGTGTAAGAACACATTAATGTATCATAATAGCTATACTTGTGACCTAATCTGCATCCATTGCATTCCTTCTATTATGTGCAGTGATTATATGGCTGTTGCTGCAGTATTATTGCTAATATCTGTGAAATATCACAAAATGTCTCTTTTTAATTTTTTTTAATAGGATCAATAGATCTAGAAATCCCACCTTGCTCAGATTTTTGGTTCTTTCCCATTGCAAATTCATCTTTGGAGAGAATTTTTATTATATTTTAGCAATTTTTTTTTTCTCATATGCTGCTCAAAAATAATGTTAATGTACAACAGCCTGGCCATTTTTCATCATTCATTAGAAGATTGGTGTGGGGTTTTGTGTGGGGTTTTGTGTTGCTGCCCACTAAGTGAGAGGAGTGGGAAAATGGTGTGAAAGGCTGTAATTTCTACATAGTTTCTTTGCTCTACTATTCTTATATCTGTTCTCTCTATACTGTTATCTCTCTCTTTCCCTTCTAAACTGTTAGTAAGTGGTGCATATGTGGTTTAAACTCCTAATTGCAAATACAAAGTGGAACTCAAATTTTAGGCAAAATATATCTGTCTTAGGTTCCATGGAAGGTGTAACCAAAAAGCCTGCAGCCTGTTAGCAGCTCCAGAAGCTGTTAAGGACAGGTGGGGCAGTGTTTTTCATCTTCAGCTCGAGTCAGCCCCGGCAGTGCCAGCTGGGGACCATCGGCACTGATGAGCAATTAGGGGCTGTGGGCGGGGCTATGACATCATCCTATTGTCTGATTTCCCCGCCCCCTGGGTTGGGGCTGACAAGAGGCGAGGCGAGGCGAGGCGAGGCGAGGCGAGGCGAGGCGAGGCGAGGCGAGGCGAGGCGAGGCGAGGCGAGGCGAGGCGAGGCGAGGCGAGGCGA